>CM023358.1:40448954-40594356 GCA_013282895.1 Eriosoma lanigerum
GCAGTATTATTTATTATTTGTAAAAATTGTTGTACATATTGTTTTTACAATACAATTAATAAAATACTTATTTACAATTTCATAACCAAAAAAAAATTTTTTTTTGCTCCAAATACGCATCAACTGATATACGTGAATACGTGATTGCGCGAGCGCGTAATAGTTTAATTGTTTGAGCCGCTGTATACACTAATCAGCTGACTTTCGTATGCGTTCTCTGGTGGTATGGTGGGAGAAATTTGGCCTCGGAACGACGGAGCGCGATCATTTGGATGCGCGAGCCGTATGCGTTCTCTCGTGGTACGGACTATAGTAGACATTTTTTGCTGATAGTAATAGTGCAGATATATCCATTAAAATATGCTATAATTTTTTAATTTGCGTAAAATGGGTTGATTCAGATATACATTTTTATGTATAAAAGAAAAACATCTTTCTATAGTGATTGATTTTTAATAACCTATGTGTATGTAGAATAAAAATGGTAGCTTTGGTTTCATATTACAAAATGTTCCACATTTATTAAATTATTATAAATTAAATTATACTATATTATATGAAATTATAAATATAGTTCTGTACTCAGAATTTTTTACTTTTTCTAAGAAATTTCAGATATAGGTTTTCTTAAAATTTATAAAGCTGATGATTTTTGTCATCTGTCTATAGCAATTTTATTTCTCAATTGTATTTTAAATTCTATATAAAGATTGTTTTTTTATCATGCTTTTGTTCATAAAAACATTATAGAAAAATAAAATTAATAACAAAATAAAAACAATTAAATAAATTTACAAAAGAAAAAATTTAATTTTTATGTCCAAGTTAGTCAATAAAGGATATGACAGAATAGGTGACAGGAAGAGACATAGTGTTTTAACCTAAGATATATGTCAGGAGAAAGGTAACCAAAAGATTAAAGATATTAGTATGTTCATTATTGGCAATACCGATATGATTTGTTGCCCAAAGACTTAGTATGTATTTATTGTTTAAATGAAATTCATAAACAAGGAATTTAATGATTAGTAACAAAGAATTAGATTGCATATTAAAGGAGTTGAAAAGGATAGCTAGAAGGCTGGATTGAGAGTAAAATATAATTCAAAATTTATTGGTGTTAATTGAAAAAATAAATTTAAGAAAATGATTATGGCAAAACATTCAGCAGTTAAAAAAAAAGCAAAGTTAATATGAGAATAAGATCAGATCAGAAAAATAGATGGAAAAGGTGAGGAAACTATAAACAAATAAAAAGTAACCTTTTAACACTAAATATTTACATCTATAATAACATGATAACATTTTATTTAATAGGAAGCGAGATAAATGATTAAAAAATGAAAATAATAATATTCAGTTAAAATTATTTCAAAAACTGAAACGTAACAGAGCCTATTCTTTTTAAATGATTAGTAATTAAAATGTAATTTCTTTACCCATAACATAGAACTTGAAACAATATTTTTAATTTTTTAAATTATATCTATTTATTAATCAAATTATTTTTATTTTCAGGTACATACATGTTATTTGTATATTTTATTATTAGATGTTTATTATCATTTTCGATTATAAGATTTAGCAACTATTGTTTGTCATTTTTAAAAATGTGAATTCAATTTTAAATTTATAAAATAATTAATTGTAATAATTGTAAGTTAATAATGTTAAATTTAATTATTTAAACATTAATAGTAATAGTAATTAAATACAGATTTTAATTATAATATGTTTTTATTTTTATGGGAAAACTCGTTATTAAAATAGTGATTTATGTGTGTAATGTTATATTGTACTTTTATAAATAAAAAAAAAAACATAAATATAATAATTGCATCATCTTTTGAGTATATAAAATTAAAATATTATTCTAAAGAACAATGTATTATATGCCATTGACTGCAAATATCATATGTGATAAGCATAAACTGGTCTAATACAATAAATCTAATTCCATTAATAAAACAATTACAATCATCTATATTCATAATTATTATTATTGAAAAACTTATTTTATTCTTTATACATGTTACATAATGAAAAGTGTTATAAGAGAACAAACGTAATATACATCCATTGATGACTCTATTGATTTTTTATTCATTAATACTTTAATATATACATATATATTTTTAATAAGGATACCTAGAAGATCCTGACGTCATTTGCATTTGAAGTACTTATGAGGGAATGTCAGTAATTGTTTGAAAACAAACGGATTAGAATAAGAGATTAATTGGTTGAAAAATTATTTTCAAAAAAAAATTTTGATATTTGTGAGATTATTTTTAAAAATATATTTTAAATATAATATAATAGCATAGATAGTACTACTATCTATAATCAATAATAATAGTGAGAATGTATTTACATTTTGTTATAAAAATTTTACCTTTTGGTGTTAAGGGGAACAGAAGCGACTATATTCCTATATGAAAATGCACTAAAACGCGAATACTATTTCCGACCTTCAGACTGAACGGATTTTAAATATTGTTTTTTTATTAGAAAGAGGAAAACATTCTCCGGGGGGCTAGTAGCTCAATTTTTAAATTTAATGAATGCATGTAAATAAATTAATGATAAAATTTGTAACACTTAAAAATTAAAAGTTTACATAAAAAAGGAAAAAAAATCGAAAAGCCACCCAAGATAATTTTCTTCTCTTTTCAATAGAATAATAATTATTTAAATCGGTCCAGCGACTATTTTGGAAAGAGAAATCTACGAAATCACTTTGCATAAATGATATTTTAACGATTTTTAATAGATTGACAAGATGTACCATGAGATAACGTTAGCGTAGGGAGTTTTACTGCACCAATTCCGATAGCGGCAAAGCACACGTCGTGGTCAAACCGGTTATAATATATTTTGTCACTTGCCGGGTATCTATGTAAATATAGAATATGAACAATACAATGTCATGTCATAAAAATAAAAATAATAAGTAACAATAAATTATTGTTTACGTAAAGATTTGAACGATTGAACGTTCCTTATATTCTGTATAATATTATAAATGTAAATATAATTTTATTTTTATCTCGATTATCTATATAAAATTACAAAATTAAATATGTTTGCTAATAAATGGGCTCGGAACTTATTGCATTTGCATATTTTTAAATAATTGTCCTGAAAATTGCAATGTACGATTAAAATATGTTTTAGGTTGTAACGAAATTAAAAATACCAATTTATTTTTGCATATTTATGCATATAATAAGTTTTTTTTTATAAAAACATGCATATTTTTACGAATTGTATTTTTTTTTTTTTTTGTATATCTACTACTATCATTGATTATAGAATAGACTATTCTATAATCAATGCTACTATATAGCGAGCAGCCAAACGCGTTGAAAACCGCCAAAGCTCAAGTAAAATACTTGTATAACAATTTATAAATGATACTACGAAAAAATCTATATTTTGTAGTATCGTGATGGGTAATTCCGACCAGATAAGGCAATTATCATAGGCTTTAAAATAAAAGGTTCAATTACAAATAATAAAATAATAAATATTTATATCAACCAATTGCTCAAAAAGACAATAGACACTAGTTGTAGACGAAGTGTTGTGGCAATATGAGAATATTGATGATCTATCTTTATATTTGTATTTTTAATCCATAAAATCATAATCTATATTTACCTTATATAATAATGTTTATAAATTATAAATCAAATGAACAAAAAATACACAAAACTTGGGAATATTGTTTTGATTATAAACAGATCTGCGATATAGATTTATTGTATAAGATTATATTATACAAAAATATATATATATTTTATTATGTGACAGATTGCGACCGGTCATCAAATTATTGACTATTGTTCTAACGCATAATACACATTTCGTAAACCTGTTTGTTACGGTGGTTTAGTTAGGGATGCTTTTTATGTTTCCTTTGCTAATTAAAACACGTATCTTTTTTATGCAATACTTTATTTATTTCTAAAAAAACAAATTATGTTACAAAAGTTTTCGCACCGACGGACGAGGCTAAAATTAGCGGTCTCGCCGGTGCACGTAACCCAGAGTTCGCGGGCCTAAATAGGTCGCTCTAATTTACAGATCGGGTTTCAAATATATATATTTACAAATTATACGATTACGCGGGGCAATCTCACGGATCCGAATCACTTAAGTAAGTATTGGCGGTCTCCGTGAGATTACTGAGGCAACGAGTCTAAGTAGGTCGTTGGTGAGCCCTAAAAAGGACTGTTTTACGCGATGAGTTCACACCGGTGGAATGTCAAATGTTGATCGTCTTCGTTCTCGCGACTAATGGCTTCTTCCGTTGGTTCGATAATCTTCCCGTTAGACAGACAACTGTGCCGATCTCCGTACTGGTGTCTGTGGAGGATCTGACGTCGTTCTGAAAAGAACGGTTTATGGGCAAAGTGGAGTGTTCGTCTCCTAGGGATTGCGTTCTGAAAATAACGGTTTTAGGGTAAGGTGGAATTGTTCGTCACGCAGGGAGAGCGTTCTGAAAAGAACGGTTTTAATATGGGGTGTACGGTTCGTCTCGTTGGTGATAATACGTCTTCTCGATAACAATTTCTTCCGTGAGTTGGTTGGATTGTCAGCTGTACGTCGTTGTGGTGGTTCCGGTGTCTAGTTCAGGTTAACAGCAAAATCTTGGGTTTGATCTTGATGTTGACTGAACTGTGTTGATGACTGAAAAATTAATTTATTTAATCGCTGCCGTTTTATACGTTTTATCCTGTGTTATGCACGGCTGTGATTGGTCGTCCAATCACATGCCGGTATCTAGTCAACGACGCGCACGCTCCTACGTCTCATTACCGTACCGACTAGTAAAATCTATTTTTGTATTTATGAAAGGATCTATGTTATTGCTCCGTTACATGTTTTTGTTTGTCATCTGATATGTAATTTTGAAATAGAATTTATACTCGAATCAAGCTGCAGCAAAAGCCACCTTGTGATGTATAGTCTGTACCATTGATTATAGATTAGACTATATTACTATAGTCTATTCTATAATCAATGTCTGTACTATTCAATTTAAACCGTGTATATAAATTGCAAATGAAACCTCTTAATAAATAGTCGCTTCCGTTCCCCTTAAAAGTTTAATTGGCTGAGTAATGGGTATCACTCATACGTTTTTGTTTAGGCTTTAATACCTGCTTGATTATTTGTTAATTGGTTGAATTGAATATTTATTGATTGAAGAATATAATATAATATAGACATCATTATAATTTAAAAATTTCATTTCTAAATTAAAAACTATGATAAAACATCTTTATATTAGACACATCCTTTTTTTATCCTTAATGCAAAATTAATTAAAATAACTAATATCAATAAAGGTAATAAGTAGGCATACATTTGTTATTATTATTTTTTTTTTGGTGTTCTGTCTTAAAATTATTGATTTAATAATAATATTTATGAATAAACTTCTGTCTGATTTCATTCACTTTGTTTTCTAAATTATCAATACTCGTATTATTTTTTTTACAAGTTGATCCCTTGTTGCTACCTTTAACTTGATGTAAATATATTTTTTAACATTATTTCTTCTTTGTTAATAATTTTTCATAATCTTTTTGGCTATCTAAATCATTTATTATGTTCTTTAAAATAGGTTTATTCTTACTCTATGGTTTATAGATATAAAAGTATTGTATAGCTAATTTTCATAAACACCCCCAAAACATTTTTGAAGTAATAAAGACATAATAATGTCTTTATAAATAATACAGTTAATATTATGTATTTTAGATACTTATATTTATTTAGAAAATTTTAAAAGAAATTATATTAATACCATATATATGTTGTCTAGGGTTTCTAAAAGTATGTCTTGTTCTAGTCTGGATCTAGAGGTTTAAGATTTGGAGATATGCAAATTTTGTGGACAGAATTCATTTCCAAATTTATTTCAAAAAGTTAGAGTTCTTTTTGATTTCAAAAAAGTTTTAAATATAAGTAATTGGTAAACTGAAAATTAAAACCGTTCATTTAAAGTCTGTTGTAATTCTGTACCTCAACTTCATCCTTAAGTTTTATCAACTGATGTTCAACATTGTTGATCAAAATATGAATGTACTTTAAACTTAAACAAAAAGTTTTAAAATGACTTGTTTTAAATAAAATTATAAATTATCTAATAATGACATTTGTGGTTTTTTCATCACTCTATTAATTAGGACAGTGACAATGCTAACTGGGGGCTCCAGGCAAAGTTTGTTAAAACCTTTGTGGACTTACTTTTAAACACAAGTATAAGTCTAATGTATTGAAGAAAACCACATAGGCCTTTAGGATAATATCCCTATTGCTTCCTCCCTAGCGCTGTTTCTGGATTGGAGCATTGAATCCATGCAAAAAGTGATATTATCTATTTTCTCCAATTTCTCAACTCATTTGGTAATGGAGAAGTTTAATTATTTCAACTTGCTACAATCCAATATTAACAATAATAAAATGTTAGTGAACTATCAAAGTTTTCCTAATGGTTTGACTTATTTCATTTATGATTTACCTTATAGCTGTTATAAATACATTATTGTTAAAGTAATTAATAAATAGAACAGATGTTTTAATAATTTATTTTGTAGAAGTTAAAATATAGTTGCAAATAATCAAATCCATTTATTTTTACAAAATAATTGAATACAAATTCATATTTTTGGTTGTTGAAATGTTAAAAACTATATGTACAAATTTTATAATAGCTTTAATAAGTATATAATCGAGGAATTTTTTTATACAAAATATTATTTTTGTTAATAGTTTTTATAAAATGATTTATGATTTAAGAATATTTGCAGCTTCAATCAATTGAATTTCTTCTAAAATATAAATAAGATTTTCAGGCTTAGGATTTTCTGCATCTTCAATCCATACTTCCAGTAAATATGTTGCTTGCTCTAATGGTGTAGTTTTTATTGTTTTTACAAACTCAATCTACACAAAAGTTTTATATTAATGGATGAGACAGACATGTGTACAAGTATGACACATAATAATATATTATATTGTTACAATTATTTATATAATAATAATATTTAAATTTTTATACTTAAAACATGGTTATATGCAAATATATATTGAAATTTAAAAGTATTTATTAAGATCACGGGTACATTATAGATACAACTTGTTAAGAATGGCATAATTACATACAAATTAATCATCAAAGCAAAATAAAAAAGTCTACCTATTTGACATTAATTTATATAACAAATAATAAGTATATATTGGTTATTGTATAACAATTATCTTATAAAGTACTGTAATTTTAGTATTTAAATTTATTGATTTTACAAAGATGTTTTTTTTTGTGTCTGAAAACATTTTTTTTGGTAAAAATAATGGTCTGATAACCAGGGCCGTATTTGAATAATTTGCACCCAAGGGCAATGCCCAATGGTTATATTTTAATCACGCCCTCCTAATAGATATTTTTGAAAATGTTAATTGTTTTGACTAATATTATTCTACAAACATTCAAAAATATCTTTCATTATAGTATAATAATTATAAAACTAATATTATTTGTAATTTTCTTCTAAATTAAAGTTTTAAAAATGAAGTAATTATTTCTTTAAAATCTATTTTATCTGTTAATCAGATTCAATTGTTAATAATGTCAATGCTGTACATATTTCTTGACTTGTAGTTGATCTTAAGTAATTTTTTATTCATTTTACAACCGAAAAAGAACGTTTGGCTGAACAGTTGGTAGATGCAGTCAACAAAAAGAGGAAAAAGAGAGAAATTTCAATGTATTGATACATATTTATTAAATTATTACTTATTATCCATAACATGAGCTCTAAAATTGTTTTAGGAACATCAAATGTAGTTTCTAAATTTTAATGTGTCCTTGTACTACTTGTAACTACTTCGCTTAAATTAATAGGGACTTAGGTAAACTTCACATATCTTAAGCTCATTTACAAATTTCTGTAACTGAATAGTGTGTTATATTGTGAAAAAAATTATGTAACTTCATTACATCTACTTTCGCCATACTGTAATTTTTTTTTTTTTTTTTTTTGTAATTATTTAAGCCTGATAATTTCATAAAGTTGTATAACAGTAATTAAATCAATATTTACAGATTACATTATATTAAAAAAATATGAGAAGCTAAAAATGGATCAAAATGTGCTATTAATTTCATTAACATCAAAAATGTCCATTGTGTTTAAATCCAGTTTCATCAGAGTCTCTTCTAAATGCTAATCCTTTATTGCCAATGTTTTTACTACTATAACAACTTTTTTCAAAACATGTTTCTAATAGTTAACTTCATTATGTAATTTGGTTATTAATCTATTGTCAATTCTATTTAATATTCCTTCCAGTTTATTTATAGCTATTAGTTTCCAACTACAACTGATATAGTGAATAGCCACAATATCTGTATTCGAAATCAGATTTTTTTCTATTATGTATCATAATATTATATAATATAAATTAATATATTAATAAGATTTGCCGACCTGGGTAACATAGAACACTTGCCCCCCCACAAAGTACAGGCCTGCTGACAAGTAGGGTTTGCTTTTATTAGAAAATTGCATCTAATAGGTACTTTATTTAACTTATTTTTAGAATTTCTCAATAGTTTTTCTTTAGTTGAAAAAATTACAGAAAAATTATGGAAAAACAGCAAAATTACGGTTGCTATGAACTTAAATTTAGCTAATGCAGTTTTTAACATAGTGACTTGTAAGTTGTTTTGAGTATTTTCATAGGTAGTTTACACACGTTGTAAAATTTTGGTATCAGTATATCTGACTGAGTTTTGCTCAGAATCGTATTTTTAAATGCAATAAATGTTATGTTATGATGAGGTTTAATTTTTACACTTAATATGTATAGGTAAACTTTTTTCCTTTATCACATAATTTAATGCATATTTAATATTAATTTTATTTTTCTCATAATTTTAAATATAATGTAAATATATAATATATTACCTCATCTGGTTGATAACCAAGTTTTTCAGCAAGTACATTCCATTTGTCTCCTATTACAGCTGCTACTCTATCAATAATTTGTTTAGGAATTTTGTTTTTATCTTCTATTTCTACATTATTTTCATTTTCATTTTCATCTTGAATGCCTTCAGAAATATCAACTTCTTCTGATTCAATTACAGATTCTTTTTTAAATTCTTTATTTGGTGATATATGTTTATCTGAACTATGATTAATGGACTAAAGAAAAACAAGTTAATTATATAATAACAGTGAAATAATTTATTAAAAATAATAAATAAATTTATAATGTTATGCAAATGACTATTGTTAATTAAGTGTACCTAATTTATAATATTTAAATTCATAGTTATTTTCAAGTTTTTACAAATCTATTTTGTAAAATATTGTTTCTAATGTCTCTCTAAATTGACCATTTTTCAATAATATTTTTAAGATAATTAAAATAAGGGATCTATCTGAATAATCTAGATTAAGATATGTGATGAACTTAGAAGGGGTAAATAATTTACCATCCAAGGTAATTTTGTTTTATTCTCTTATGTATTTTAATTTTAATCTATTAATGTGTTAACTATAAGTTCATAAATCAATTTATATAATATTTATGATTATTAATATTAATATACTTACTATTTTATCTTTACTCATTGTTTTTCTAATCATATTTTCTAAATATTCAGATAATTTGTGAATAGGATTATTGCTTTGAGCAAAGAAATGTGGACTTTTACGTGCTAAAAGTCTTAGAGCACGCCATCCAAAATTTCCATCATTTACTTTTCTATAATAACATTTGCATGGTTATATAATACCATAAAATTAAAAATAACTAATAATAATTAAAAAGTAAGCATTTACTTATATTGATTTTCAATGCATAATTCTGGATCCAATTGCTCAAATGCTTCCTGGAAAAATGAATCAAATGATGGTAAAAAGTCTCTTTCAGGCCCTTTACAAGCCTCTAAATTATCTGGTTTAAAATTCCAAAGTTTAGTTAGTTCTGGGCTAAAAAAATTAATAACAGATAATAGTTATTCATAGTAATAATTAATATTATGGAATATTATTTAATCTTAAAACAATATAATTTAATTATAAACATACTCTCCAAGAAAAACTTTATTATTAACAGTCATATTTTTTATAACATCTCCTAAATTTCTACGGGGCCTTTGTTTTGGTGCTGGCATGTCACTTAGATCTCTCGTAGGTAATCTTTTAGTTACTTCCGGACATCCTTCATTTTTCCATTTATTCCATTGTTCTTCTCTCTAAAACAAATTTGAATATTATTGTATAAAATATACTACATACAAATATAAAAACTTATAAAACTAATATATATAAGTAAATTAATAATGTACCTGTAGTATATTTTTTACAACTTCAGAAAATCTGATACCATCAGGTGGTGTGTTATTGATTAACTCATATATAGTGTTAATAGAATTTTTAATCCATTCTTGTTGTTCTGGTTTTATTTTGAAATTATCACTATAAAATAAAAGTAAAACTATAAAGAACTAAATATATAGATTTAAATCATTGAAATACTGACAGTTTAAATTTAACAGGAGCATCCAAGTATTGAAACAGTAACAAAAATTGTATAAGAATATAACGTCTAAAATTCACATCACTTAATTGTAATTCTAATAATTTATGATTAGTCAAATATTTGGGAAAGTAATGTATATTTTGTTCATTATCCATTCTATTAACATGTTCCAATTTGTGACTTTGAAAAGTTAAAAATATAAACTCAGTGTGCTAAAAAATAAAAATTATACATAATAACATAATAATTTAATACATTTTTAAACTTACAGATATAAACAATTTCCAATGTTCCATTTTGTAACATTGATTAGGATTTCTAAAGTAATCTTGCAATGACCAGAACTTCAAATAAAGATTTTTATCGACATTTACCCTGTAAGTAAAAATAATATACAAAACATTAATTTTATTTATATTTTTAGATCTTAAGTGAATGATCTTATTACCATGATAAGGATTTGCTATCAGTAGTAAATTGTAATTACTTTGTAATTTATTTAGATAATTTTTTAAAAGTTTTTTCTTCAGATAAGAAAAACTACCAATAATTGGTTGATAAATTACAAAATTCACAGAAACTGTGATTTTGACAAATTTCATTTTAAATATTTTATAATAACTAATTTTGAATGAAGGGAATTTTTTTTATAGGTAATTTATATACCTAGTAAAATTTAAGAATGGATTAATTGATTTTCTGTTTAAATATAGAACATTGAAATTTATCGAATAATATTTAATATTATTTGCAGTTTTGGGTTTAACTTTAACGGATTAAAACTTTTATAGAAGCATTATCATACACTACTTAATATATTTTGTAAATCAACAAGTCCCAATAGTTTTTTATAAGCTTCTGAAGTTAAAATTTTTAGTAAAATTAAATAATATATTTTTTGTGATTTTATTGTAAGTTTTAACACATATTTTGAATTTTTATATTTTATACTCAAAATTTAATTTTATGACAAACTCTTAAATGAACATGTAAAATATTTTGAAAATCGTAAAAGACAATTTATTTTTAAATACCATCAAACTTCATTAAACATTTCACATTGATATTTGATTTTTGTGTTTTTAAAAATCTGATAACACTTTTTTAGGGAGAAATAATGATCCAATTACCTCAAATATGATATGCTTTCGGTAGAAAATTTCATCTACTTGATACTTTATTTAACTTATTTTTCAAAAGTTGTCTTTTGGGATATGAAAAACTACCAAAAAAAATGACAGAAAATTGGCAAAATTATAATTGCCGTGAATTTGATTTTAAATATTTTGTAATAACTAATATAGTTTTGAACGTAGAGAATATCATTTTTTTGAGTATTAACAATGAGAAAAAATTGTTGAACTGTTACATTGATTTTTTTGATATCTGAAGCGACTTTTTGGTTAAAAAAAAATGGTCAGAGTACTATGAGTAGGATATGCTTCCTGTAGTAAATTGAATTTACTTGATACTTTATTTAGCTCTTTTTTCGAATTCCTCAAAAGTTAATAATAATAATAAACCACTTATTTCTTTAAGGACCTAAGGGACAAAGGAGTAAAGCCCAGAATTTACTTCAATGCTTTTTATACTTTTTCTTTAATAAAATGTATAATACATTGAATAGTTATAACTTATACAATTATAAATTGTAATTTAAATTTGTTTTCTGTCTACATTATATTTTATACAATATGTTGTTTATAAATTCATGTTCTTTACTTCATTTAACTTTATATATGCGTTTTTTATATTTAACATGTTTTTTGCAATTAAATCATTAAACTACATTGAAATACAAACATTACATATTCATCCATAAAATACAATAGTTAAAAATATTGTAAGCCAGAAAAATTAATGGTTTAATTTTATATTTTGCAAACAAAATTTAAAAAATATGTATGAGACTTACAGGCTTGGATGGCCTGACAAGTTACCAGAAAAATCAGTAGACCAGTAAACAAAATTCACAGAAAAATTTAAAAATTAAAATATTAACGTTATACACAATTTATATTTCATAATAAATATATTCAAGACAAATTAAAAACAATTTATGTATGTTTTTAGCTTACGAAGGATGAGCTGTTAGAAATATTGAAATCTCGGCAGACCAAATTTGTCTAATCATGATCTGCCTAGATATAAAGTGTTCCCTGTTTTCGTGAACACACAATATAAATTTAGTTATTAAAAATAATATTTACAATCTATAGATATAAAAATTACAATGTGTTTTATTTTAACACATTTATTTATTTATTTAATAACAAGTAATTCATTCTCATATGTACAAATATATACATTAAAATACTACTATACTGTAGAAAATTGTATTTATGGGTAGGAGGTTGAAGTGTTTATTAACCTTAACATTTTGATTAGCTAAATAAGTTTAAAATTTAAAGTGTATAATATCAAAATGTATTAAAATATAGCCATTGTAATATCTATAGTATTTTTTCAACTAAAATTTAAAAGAAATTAATACAGATTATAGAACAGTACTAGCAAAAGAAGAATTATACAAGTACAATTTTAATACAAAAAGCTAATTCATAACTAAATAAATAGTAGTTAGTAACATGCAACGACCTTGATATTAGAAGGAATAAAAAAAGTTTCATAAAAATAATCAAACAAAAAATCTACTGTTTAATATTGAATGATCATTTCAATTTAGATAATATAAAACACTCATACTTTTCAATTACAGTATCCGGTTTTGTTTCGTCTTCAGCAACAGAATCATGTATATCCTCAATTTCATCAAAGTTATTTTCATTTAAATATTCCGTTACATTTTCTAAATTAAATTCACTTACAATATTTAAACCTAAAAAAATTACTATTAATAATTATTTAATATTACTTTATATTCAATATATTAACTAAATTTATTACAATAAAAGATTCATTATCTGTTTATCTATTGATAAAAAAGTTATGAGAAAGTTAATGAATTGTAGTATGACAATTTTTAAGGTTTTTAATATTTTTTTTAACATTTTCACTAACTATAACACTAAATTATGTTTTCAAAACATAATTTTTAGTAAATTTATATCTCATTGATTTTTTTGTATTTTTAATTATATTAATGTCTTTTGGGTAGAAAATTGCGTCTAGTTGGTACTTTGTTTAGCTTATTTTTCGAATTTCTCAAGTTTTTCCTTGGAAGAAGAAAAAATACCAAAAAATGGATGAAATTGGCAAAATTACGGTTTCTGTTTAGCTCTGAAATGTTTTCCGAAAATGTTTATTATTACCCGCAACTTTGGGTTTAACGGTTTAACTCCTTGAATTTTGATATTTATTTTAATTATTTACATTGGCGATTTACACCCGTGGTAAAATTTTGGAATTCATTGTCAGTATAGTATATTGTAATATATTGAGTTTTGCTCAAAATCATATTTTCTAATGCAATTTTATTGCATTCAAATCTTAAATATAATGAACCACTAATTTCTCCGAGTATCGAAAAAACGAAGGAGAAACATTCACAATCGACCTTCCCACTTTTTAAAGTATATGAAAAAATATAGCATGCCATTCAATATAATTATAAAATAAAATTATATTTTTAGAAAAAATATAGTTGTAATAGTTAATAAAAATTATGAAAAAAAATTTAATTTTATAAATTGACAAAGCAAATTGGTGTAATAAATTATATGAATCACTCTGTATATGTAATAATATTTTTCCCTCAATTTACAGTATTATAAGTAATTTAAAATTGTATATTCTAATATTTGTTTTTGCATTCATTAAAGCAATAATGTGTTTGTTTTAGGGTTAATGAAGGTTCTGCTTTAATGAGTCATTTGATTATGTATTTGAAATTGGATTATTGACATTTTTCATTTTAAGGATAATTCAGTCTTATTGAGGGTTCATTATACGGAGATTTTATAATATTTATAATTTACTAACCTGAACGTTCAGAAAAAGGAAAAAACTTTGCCAAAAATAATAAAATACGACCACAAAAAACAGTATTCCGTGACCTTGATAAACGTCTTAAGAGATCTATAAAAAAAACAAAAAAAAAAACAATTTTTAACCAATAAAATATTAGTTT
Organism: Eriosoma lanigerum; assembly: GCA_013282895.1. Classification (NCBI taxonomy): domain Eukaryota; kingdom Metazoa; phylum Arthropoda; class Insecta; order Hemiptera; family Aphididae; genus Eriosoma; species Eriosoma lanigerum. Next base: position 40,463,614 of record CM023358.1, read on the forward strand.
GAGGATGCTAACCTATAATTGTTTTCTCCATCTAACAAAAACTTATCAAAATGACATCCACATAAAACTTAAATTATTGCATTTAAGACAAACTTACAGACTAAATACTTATCATCAAATTTCTAGTATCTCTTATAGGCTTTATGTAAAATGTTATCCGACTAAAAACTTAAATTTATTTAAAATATAAAAACATTTAAATCACTTATAACTAAGTTAAATGACATTTTATAAAATGCCCACGAATGACACTAGAAAATGTTCCAATCTTTAAATTTGGTAATACGTAAGTATTATTTAATCTGTAAGTTTAGATCAAATTCCACTGTAGTTCTACACAGTTATGAATTTAGTATATTTTCCATTGGATAGAAAAAGATAGCCATCTTAAATAAAGTAAAATATATCATATATGATATATTCATCCTATTAATACCAGCTCTGGTAAATTGCAAATGAAAAAAGTTGATATAAAAATAGGTGAATTTGGTTTTATATTTAATTATAATTTGGTGGTAGTGAATTATCACAAATGACAAACTGAATAAATAACAATTTTGGGGCAAAATTAAATTATTTATTTCAGATAATCATCTAAATATTTTCAATTAATTCTATTGCCATCTTATTAGAATATTCATACTAAAACTCTTAAACATACCTAAAATTAAAAAGAAATAGACAGAACTAAAATTGAAAAAGAAATGTCAAAAATTGAATAATATGAAAATGGATTATTTTTATCCACCAGTTTAATAAAAACTATACTATAAATAATATTTGTATACTATGAAGATATTTCAGTAATGTTTATAATAATACAAATTTGGAAGATTTTATTTTTGCTTATGAAAACAAGTTAATTACTAGTAAGAACTATAATTAAAAGGTACAGTTAACCAATATATTCAGTAAAATGTTTTTTTTTCAAGTACATATGTAAATATGTAAATAGTATTAATTAAATTTCATTTAATTAAAATAATACAATTTCAATTGTTTTCCTTTAAATTATTTTACATAATAGCAACTGTTCTAATGATACTATCCATAGGCTCCCAGAAAGGCAAAAGCAAGACAAGGCTTTTACCCTCCATGGACTTCGAAATTTTAAATATAATTTTGAAAATTTTTAATTTAATTAGGGTTCAAATAAACATTTCATTGATATTTTGATTAATATAGGTTTATAAATTTAATATTAATGGATAAAAAAGAATAATACTTATATTATTTATGTACTTAATAATGATATGATTTACAAGGTTTTAAAAATATAATAATCAATATAAAAATTATTGAACTAATAATTTGACAGGCTGTGACATAATATCTCATTATAACACAGTAATAATAAAACAGCAAAGACTTTAGTTTTTATTTGATAACGAATAAACACCATATAATTTTGACCTATTTTGTAGTTTGCAAAGAATTTTTATAAATTTATTTTAAGTACTTTTTGGAATATGATAGTTTGAGCTTACTTTAATTTTATTTGATTCACTTTATTTATTTCATAATAAGAATAATTATTATTATTCTACTAGATATTTATTGTTCAATTTTTTCTCAAAGTTTTATTAATCATTATATTTATCAAAAATAACATTTTTTTTTCTCCAAATAATAATACTAATAGTAATTGTTTTCATCAGTTACTGATTTCTATGTAAAGAATTCCTAGAATGCTTTACAATTTTTAAATTTTAACTAATCTAACTTAAACAAAACAATTTTATACAGAATACAAATTTAACATATTAAAAATTTAATTATTTATATATAAAGGATAGAGGAGACCTTGGTAAGTTGATAAATTAATTATATAAACACCACATATTACTTAAAATATCAATTGGTATCAATATTATATAATTTAAAGTTAGGACTACTTATTTATGGCGACAGTTATTGAATTTGATAATATTTCGCATTTTTTTTTAATCATTATGTGTTATCAATGATTTTGTTAAATATTTTTCGTCAAAGGATTATACAATTTACAACATTAGATAATAAATGTTTAATATTACTTATAATAAATTCTTATGAGCATGTATTCAGCTTTTTTTTATTATAAAAATTATATGAAGTACGTTATTATAAACAAATACATTGTTTTTAAAATTAAAATATATTTATCTACTTGGAGTAAGATGACAGCGATAAGTTGATGACATTATATACCTATGAATACACATAGATAAATATATATAATTTTATTTTTATTTAATTTATTATTGTATTAGTTAACAAATAAAATTATTAGGTAACATGTTTTCTATGATGATTTAAATTGTTATTTTATTTATTAACATATACAATCGTTATATTATAATAATTTTAGTATAGATAAACCATTTTTTTGTTTTTTATTAATTATTAACATACCTATCAGTTACTAAAATTATTTTATTTTAATACTACCCAAATAACCTACTGTTTACTATACCAGCTGGTATTATACATGGTAATGCCTACCATATACCAATCTATTCAATTTTATTTATTCTTATCATCTTACCACATGGTCAGGATAAACTGACATTTTTTTTTATAAAGGGTTTTTTATTATTGTTAAAATAAAATTTAGGATTTGAATTGTTTAATTATGCAGTTGATTTATGTTAAAATTAAATAAAAGCAAAAACGGTGTTATAATATTTAAAGCTTTTCCAACAGAAATGATTAAACCTTATGTTTGTCAACTTACCAAGGTTTACCCTAATCTGAATTTTATTTTCTTTTAATGGGGAATTTCCTCATTTCCTCAATGCCATTTTATTAAATTATTCAAATTTACTTAGTATTGTTAATTTTGTACCGATTATAAATTGTCTTTTAAAATAAAACAATGCTTTGAATGATTATCACAATTAATTTTTGATTCTGATCACTCTGTTAAATAAATAAGTAATTTACCATTGCACATTCGTAATAAATTATTCTTGCATGCCATAAAAAATTGGGGCTCCTTAAGAACATTTACATTAGATTCCACAATATCAAACATTTTTTCACAAAGATTCATCGTAGTCACATCAAACATATCTGACAATATAACTACTGGCATTATAGCTGTACACATTTCATTTCGTACAAGTTCAATTGTAAATAATGTCCACATCTTACAAACATTATATAAGTTTGGTGGTTTCAATAGCACTATATCTAAAACATAGCACCGTAATACTTGATCCAAAATTGAACGCCTATCTGCATCACTAATTAAAGATCAAAACAAATTAATTTAAAGATTATAAAGATATAATATGATTGTATAAATATAAATTGATTATTAATTTACCTAAGATTGAAATAACTGTTTTCCTGTACATTTTTTTTAATAGCAGCAATCGTTGTAATATTTGGTTCCTTAAGAATTTTCTAAACATAAAAAGGCATTTTGTACAAATGTTAAATACATTTTTCAATATAAATAAATGAAATATTACCTTCAACTCTTCACGATATGCACTAACAGCCATAGTAAATACCAATTTATACAATATATAAATAATAGATAAAAAAAGGTTTTAAGTTATACCTGACTATAGTTTAATCTTAATAATTAATATTGTATGATATGTATTATACATATGGTCTCAATTTGTAGAAAAATACAAATCTATAATAGTGAATTAATATAATTTAGATTTAGAAAATATAGTTGATGTAAAAAATATTTATAAAGATAATTCAAGTTATATTTTAAAATGTTTAAATAAATTAATATGATATTGAAATTAAAAACATATAACTGATGTATCCAAGTTGGAAAATTCAAAATATTAAATAATTAATAATAACAATAAGCAGCACAGTAAACACTACACACCATAGATAAGTATAATATATAATACTCTTTTGAGTAATTTAAATGATGTGTGTGAAGTTAGCACTCTCTTATCAGTAGAATAAAATTAGGTTACCATTAGCCTGTACTATAAGTTGCATAAACAATCTAATTATAAGGCGTAACTATATATTATTAATATTATACAAATATAATTTATAACATTTGTAACCATAGAATGAAGAAGTCAATATCATTGATTATAGAATAGACAGGGGCAAACCTACATTTTGGCTTTAATGGTATAAAACCTTTATTATATTAATATATTTCCTAGGATCTAAACTTATTTAGTTATCAAGAAATAAAATAATGAAACCGTAATTTTGCCGATTTTCAAGAATATTAATTTTAAAAGCCTATAAAAAAAATTTGTCAGTCACAATTTTCAAAATATTTTGTAAAAAAGATAAGTAGTATATGATTATACTTCGACAAAATTTTCAAAGCGATAAACCAAAAATTGCCAGAAATATTAAACATTTATGGAAAAAGTTCAAAGTTCTGTACTTGGCCAAATAATCAACCGATCCGTTCCAAAGTTGTACCACATTTGTATATTACCTATGTTAATACCCAAAAAAAATGTTCAAGTCTTTACGATTAAAACTCAATTAGTTATCACGAAATTAAAAAATTTAAAATAACAGAAACCGTAATTTTGCCGATTTTTTATAATTTTTTTGTAGTTTTTCCCCTCCTACGGAAAAACTTTTGATAAATTCGAAAAATGAGCTAAATAAAGTACCAACTAGACGTGATTTTCTACCGAAAGCATATCCTACTTGTGGTAATTGGACCATTATTTCTACCCGAAAAAGTGTCTTCATACATAAAAAAAAAAATTTTGTAAAACCAATACCATAGATTAAATATACTGTTGTATATTTAATCTATGCCAATAAATTCTTCGTTTCACTTAGAATCTAAAATGTAACAAGAATGAATAAAAAAAAAAATATAGAAATTTCTAATAAGTTTAAAGCCATTGATTTGTAATAATAAATAATAAGATATATTTAACATTATATATATATTTTTTTACCTATTTATATTATAATGATATACACTTTTTTTTTGTAATAAAATATATTTGGACAAGTTACTAAATGCGAATGTATATAAAAATGTACGCATTAAAATAAATAAATGCATCACTGTAAAAGTGTAAAACCAATATACAGATAATTCTTAATAATCCTCAGAATTTTAAAAAAAGTGAACGGCAATGTTGCATGCTAAATGGGTGCATTTGGGCTATAATTGCAGTAGTGTTCCTATATAATACGGCGTATATTCTCAAGCTTATATTAAAAAATAATGGGTGTACTACGTATTTTCTCAAAATCTCAAGCAAATCGCATGTGTAAAGAAATATTTATATATTTGTTAGAATTTGTGTAATTTAATACACATGGAATTCAACACTGTTATATTTTACAGGGGATTGAATCCTAGAAAATGTCAAAGTCTTACATTTAGAGACATTAAGAGATAGTAATAATAGCAATCGTTAAATTTTTTCGTCATTTTTCTCACATTGTGACTAATCTTATGGTTTGCACCTCCCAAAATTTTAATATGTTATAGTATGTTTCATTATCTTTGATTTAAGACCCTTCAAGAAAAAATCGAGAGGGGTGTTCATGGTCAAATTTCAATTCGAACTGTGTAACTACCGACCGCATATGCGTCATACTCAGTAATAATAGCAATCGGTAAATTTTTTCGTCGTTTTTCTCACATTGTGACTTAACGTATGGTTTGCCCCTCTCAAAATTTTGATATGTTATAGTACGTTTACTTATCTTTGATTTAAGACCCCTCCGAAAAGAATCGAGAGAGGTGTTCATGGTCAAATTTCACCTAGAACTGTGTAACTACTGACTGCATATTTGTGTTACAGGCAAACAGGTATTAACAAATAATAAATAACAAATATAATTTTTTTTTTCATTAAAAATGTGTATTTTAATAATTATAATATAAAACATTTTGGAATTTTTTTGTTGCTGTTGTGTTGATATTGGTATTGATTTCTTCATTTTATGGACACAAATGTTATAAATTATAGTTGCATAACAATAATAATAATATATAGATAATATATTTAATAATATATAACATACATAAGAACAATATATTTATGGTCATGCCCCTTAAAATTATTAGTTTATACAATATAACATACGTTGTATCATTGATTTTATAATATTGTATATTATAAATCAATGGTTGTATTAACCATTTTCATATAGTGGTAAGGTGCTAAGTTTTTAGGGTGCCATCTTCACACGCTTATTTAAATGTATAGGCATTAAGCCGTAAGCGCTTTGTATTTGTATAGCTTATCAAATATCAACCCGAATACATTTTAATTTATTCAATATTGGCCAACTGTAGACTTATAATATATTCTATTATAAGTCAGGTGAAAAGCAGTTGTCCGAAATTGATAAAAAATTTGAAGATAATAATGATCCGAAATCGAAAAATTACTGTCAACAGTTGCGAGCGTAATTTCTCATCTAAATGATAATTTTAAATTATTATATATAATTATGATAAAATTTGTATTTTGATAAAAGTTTATCATTATGTATATCTACAATACATATAACATATGTCATTTTTAATAGTTTTAAAATCTATTGATGTAAGTATTATTGTAACAATATAAATGTATTTTATGTTTAGTCAACTTACAGTGTTAAATACGTCGAACGTAATTTCGCTCATATTATTTAATACATATCGGAAATCATGTTTCACGTTTCACTGTAAGCTGTGAAGGCCCCTTTATCAATGGTAAAAACTAACTGGTTAACCTAACTTAACCAACTGGAGAAAATTATTCTTTTAAAAATGATAAGAAATCCTTATCAAAGAAATCTTATCTTTGGAAAAATGGTCAATACCAATATCGAAAACTTTAAAAATACGAGAAAAGAAATTTCGTAATTTATAATATAAAATCCTGATTAGTTAAGTTTTAACTTTGCCCAACAACTCGAGGAATATTTTTGATTTGTGACGTGAAGCGATAACGCCGAAGAGCGTAGCCGTAGCGACAGGTGACATCCACGAGCAGAGTCAAGCGCATGTAGTATATTGATATTGTCTATTTTGTCATGTTCATGAAGAAGTAGTTAGATCACACATCATGTAATACATGAAAATATTGTGAAATAAAATAAAATATATGAAAATTTTGATAATAGTCTGTAACTAAACAGTTAAGGTAGTGGAGGCGTGACCAATATCCTTACAGTTGCGCCGTGTTCGGGAAAAAGTACTGTAGAGGTGTCTCACCACAAATTTTTTCCTGCAAATGATCCACTTGTTATAAAATATATTTTAATTTATAGTCTGTGGTATTAACACAGAATAAGAAAATATTAATTTGCTAAAGATAAGGAAATGTAGGTACTCGTACGTTACTGTTTTATAGTTATATAATATTTAACTTTTAAACTTTATTGATTTATGTTGAATGTTGATACTCTGATAGATGATCGAGACCTCATTTTTTGTCGAAGGGTCAACTTTCAAGTCCAAGTTCATGGTTCACACTTTCACAAATATATGCGATATTACAATTTATGATATATATATAATTATTAATTACAATTGAAAATGTAGATCTATTTTAAACTTAGTTTAATATAAATATTTAAATATTTTGTTACTTAAAAGTAACAATTATACCTATAATATATTACATATTTGCATGAACATGTTATATTTTATATAATTTTTTTGTTTAATATAGGGTAATAGTTATTATTTAGTTACTACTTGGCCTTTGCATAACCATAAATGGAATCCAAAAGTTACATAAATAATTTTGATGATAATAAAGAATTATTACCTTATTATAAAAAAGAAGAAACAACAAGAAAACTCTTATGGTTTGATATAAGTAATTTTTCTGAAGTGTGGCAATTTTTAATTTGCACATTTGTAGTGTTTATTTTCTTTATACCGTATGGATACCTTCAAGTAAATTTTAATTAATTTAATATTTATTATATATTTATAAAAAGTATATGAATATTTCATATTTTTTTTAGGAAGCAATTTTTGCCATTAAAGGTTTTAAACCATTTGGGTGGTACTTAACTCTAGTTCAATTTTTTAATTATTCCATTTTTGGATTAATAGAAAGCAGATTGAATCATACAAAACGAAGGTAATTAAAATTCAACAAAATTTTCTATTTTAAAAATATAACTTTTTAAACAAAACATTAGTAATATAATGATTTTAACATTTTACTCTAGTGCAGCCCCTATTTTTCATAAAGATTCGTACTACACATTTTTTAATGATAAGTGATAACTAATAGAAAAACTAAAAAAATATTCCTTTTTAAAAATTTGAATAATGTTTACTGTATAGGTTCTACCGACTATCAGCCAGTAGTCTTATTTATTAGTATTTAGTAGGTACACACTTCTCGAATCCAAACTTTCAGTTTCAGTTAACACACTTTGTGTCAGGGTTCACTAAAAAATAAGGCCTGCTCTAGTGAAAAGTAAAAGAAAGTTATTAACATTACTTTTTAGTTTTTTTCCATATTTTTTTATTGTGAACTGTATTTAGATAAATATTAAATTTATAATATTTTCCAGGATACCTCTGGTCTTATATCTTTTATTGGGATTAATATTATTAGGTTCAATGGGCTTTTCCAATGCCTCGCTTGGCTACTTGAATTATCCTACACAAGTTATATTTAAATGTTGCAAACTTATACCAGTTATGATTGGTGGAATATTGATTCAACAAAAAATATATAAATTGATTGATATAATGGCAGCATCATGTATGTGTGCTGGATTAATATTGTTTACTTTAGCTGATAATAAAGTTTCTCCGGATTTTAATCTTTTAGGTAAATTGTGCTAAAATTATCATATTATTATTTATTTTACAAATTTATTTTATATTTTAGGTATTATTTTGATTTGTTCTGCATTGTTTTGTGATGCACTTATTGGTAATTTCCAAGAAAAAATGATGACAAATTATAATGCTTCAAATGCAGAAATTGTTTTATATTCCTATTTTATAGGATTTATATACTTGTTATTAGTTCTGTTATTGAATGGTGAACTTAAAGATGGAATGATATTCTGCATTCAGGTTATATAAAACTATTTAATTTAAAGTAATTAATATAATTTTAACATATAATGTTGTTTTATTTAGTAGAATCCAGTGACATATGTATACATATTGTTGTTTTCATTATTTGGATTTCTTGGAGTCCAAGCTGTTCTTGTTTTGATTAGGACTTGTGGTGCTTTAGTTGCTGTAACTGTAACTACATGTCGAAAAGCTATAACAATAGTTATATCATTTTTATTGTTTTCAAAGCCATTTACATTTCAGTAAGAAAATATATAACTAATTATTACCATGATTATCTATTATAATTAGATAATTGTGTTTATTGTGTATTAAATGAAACTCATCTATATTGAAATTCAAAAATACTGGTACTAATTTCGTTTTTTTTTTTTTAATTTTTAGATATGTTTGGGCGGGATTACTTATAGTAATAGGAATTTATTTGAATATTTTGGGAAAAAGAAACTATTTTGATAATAAAATATTTTTTAAAAACATATGTTACATATTTAAAAATATAAGGAAACGAAGAAAATCACCAATGATAGTCTAATTACAAGAACAATTAATTATTTATATATTCTATATAAGTCCAATACAATAAAACAAAGTATTGTTATAAAATGTGTTCTATAAAATATAAATATTGGTTCATATATATATATATATTTTATTTCATTGTTAATAATTAATATTATTAATAACTGCTATTTTATATTTTTTACTGTATTCATAATAAATTCATACAGCAAACTTTAGTGTAGATAGTGTAACGCAGCGGTTTTTATACTGTGGACTCCGCCCCCTAGAGTTTTGTGACACTTATACCAGACGACAATGTCTTTATATAAATTATATTCAATTTTTATGTATAAAAAAATTAGTATACTAATATTAATCTTAACAAAAATAATTAATAAAAAGTGAGTCCCTTCAGTCCTTGTTTAAATTAGTGGTTTATTATAATTGTAATTTAAATGCAACAATATTGCATTTGAAAATACAATTTTAAGCTAAACTCAGTAAGATATACAATAACTTTAAATATACTTATATCCATTACAAAATTTTACTCTATGTGTAAACTACATATGAAAATGCTCAAGAAAATTAACAATTCCTTAATTTAAAAACTGTATTAGTTAACCCAAAATATTTAAAATCACATTCCATCATTTTTTGTTAATTTTTCTTGTCTCCAGGATAAACATTTGATAAATTTGGAAAATGAGCTAAATAAAATACCAAGTAGATAACATTTTTTACCGAAAGTATACCCTAATTGTCATCAAATTACTATTTCTTTAAAAATGTTTTCAAATTTAAAAAAAAAAAATCAATGTGAAATGTTAGTTTGAAAAGTTTGAAGACGTTTAAAAAAAATTAACTTACAATTTTCAAATTATTTATAAATAGGTTAAGTAGTATATGATTGTGCTCCTTTAAATTTTCAAACTCTTAAACCAAAAATTGAAAGTAATATCTTTAAGAAAAAAATTACATTTTTACATAAATTTCAAAGCTCTATATTTAGTTAGAAAATTAACCTATTCAATCTAAAATTGTATTACATATGTAGACTACCTATGAAAACACTCAAAATAATGTTCAAGTCTCTTCATTTAAAATTGCATTAGTTACTGTGAAAAATCTATAATCAATTTCATCAAAATTACGATTTCCATAAATTTTGCTGTTTTTCCGAAAAAAAAAAATATATATATATATTATATAAGGCTATTCAAAGAAAAATATTATCGTGGTCTATGTAAAAACCGTTAATCTGAGGTTCACAAACATAAGTTTTTAGAACTGCTAGTATAGATAGAGAGGTATGCTCTAGATAGATCTAGAGTATTTAGACTGTGGGGTAATCGTATATATTGCAGAATAATTATTATATTATTAAATATTAACCCACTCAAAGAAAACACAATTCAGTTAACATAATTTTATTTTAATTTAAATATAGTTTAGTTTGTTGCCCCATAAAAATTGCCAAGCTCTGCTATGTGTTATGGATTAAACTATTATACTAAGTTGAGTTAGGCATTAAAATCCGTTTTGTAAAATAATATCTTGTGAAGAAGTTACGTTTTAAAAATATATAAAATTTAATACAATATAACTTCTTTGCTGGGTGATATTTTACAAAACAATTATGACATTCCCTCCAAAATATTATTTTCTATAAATTTACTAATAGATGGCTTTACTCTAATTTTTCAACCTCGTCCTAATCGTTCAACCTAAATGCTACAATAAATGTTCTGCGTTGCTGTGATTTTGCTATATTCCAGTTAGATAGATATATACAAAACATACGGTATACAATAATATTGCAATAAAAAATAATTCTGAGCGAAACACAATACATAACAATATAATATACTGATAGTCCATTCCAAAATTTTAACACGTGTGAAAATTATCGATGTAAATATTTAAAATAAATTTCAAGTCCCTACGTTTAACACGATATACGATTAACTAAGAAATCAAAAAATTTCAGTCCTCCGATTTTTTGCAATTTTTTGGTATTTTTTCTTCTTCTAAGGAGACATTTTTGAGAAATTGAAAAAATGAGCTTAATAAAGTACCATGTAGACAAAATTTGCAACCGAAAGCATATGCTATACGTGATAATCGGACCATTACTTTTACCTGAAAAAAGGTTTTCATAGCTCAAAAAAAAAAAATAATAAAAAGCCTATAAAAAAATTTGCCTGTTATGATTTTCAAAATATTAAGTAGATAATATAGTATTGGACTTCTATAAAAATTTCAAACAAATAATCCCAAAATTGTAGGTAATATTAATTTTTTTGGGAAAACGTTTCAAGCTCTATGTTTTTCCAAATAATTAACTATTCCGTTCCAAAATTTTACCACGATTGTAAATAATCTATGTTAGTACTCAAAACAATTTTCAAGTCCCTACTATTAAAACTTAATAAGAAATCATGAAAAAAAAAATATAATAAAAAGCGTATAAAAAATTGCCAATTTTCCGCTTCTTAAGGAAAAACTTTTGAGAAATTCTAAAAATGAGCTTAATAAAGTACCAAGTACATTTGCAAGCGAAACATATGCTATACGTGATAATCGGACCATTATTTCTACTCTAACACTAAAATGTTTTCATACATAAAAAAAAACATCTTTGTAAAAACAAAGATCCGCTCAGAATCTAAAATTTTAATTTTGCTGATTTTCCGACATTTTTTGGTAGTAATTCTTCTCTCAATGAAAAAATTATGAGAAATTCGAAAAATGAACTAAATAAAATACCAACTAGATGCAATTTGCTACCGCAAGAATACCCTATTTGTGATAATCTAACCATTATTTCTACCTGAAAAAGCATTCTTCGTTCAGAATCTAAACTTACGCGGTACCTATATACTTGGTGGTAGATACTCCGGTGATAGTAAAAATACAGTCGTTGAAATAAAATAAATATTTTCTTAAAATACAGGTATTTATAGCTTTTGCCTTTTTCTGATTAGCTACGTGCCAAGGGGGGTGATATAGCACTTTAGCACATCTCTCTGGATCCGCGCCTGTAATACTAGTAATGTTCTATATACTATTATACAATATACCAGTGGTTCTCAATCTTTTTAGGACCGCTATCCAAATTTCCCCCGAAAAATCTTTCGCAATCCATCACCCACATGGTTTCACTTTTCAAAAAGTAGTTATAAAAAACAAAATTTGTTTATTATTTTTATTATTTTTTAGGTATATAATTTTAATTATATTTTTTTTTTTTGTTTGCGAAATTTGTGTTTTCTGTTATGGTTAATAACAGTATTTGTATCGAAGTCAATCTTAGCTATTTTCAAACACAAGGAGTTCGATAATTGTAGCTTATTTCGATGTTTGTTTTTAATGTTTACACATGTATGAAGATGAGAAAACTTTTATAAATCTATATAATTCAAAAAATTGTTCGCGACTCATCAAAAATTGACTGACGACCCACAGTTTGAGAAACGCTGCAATATACTAATTAATTAAATCCCAATTTTATCTTGCTCAGGGTGGGATTTTATCCTGTTGCCTTGATTAAGTTTGAGTAGTACATTAATACCTACTAAAATAAAGTTTATTACTAGTAAATTTATATTATTTTAAAATTTATTTTATATTATATTTCATAATAACACCTCAATAAAAACCTAAGTTTAAATTTTTAAATAACTTTAGAATTCTTATATACATAGTTTAATTTACAGAAAGTGTTTGTGTGTCAAATTTATAATTTGATTGTAATTTTGAATAAATTTAGTTTTTTTTTTTATTTATGGAAAAATTAACATTTATTTATTAAACTATTACGTTTATTAGTTATCTGAATTTGTTCAAGATTATGATTTTGTGGGGTGCATACAAATATAAATGATAAAATAAAATATTTTTTATATAAAGGATATTATCATAAATCGATTATCCGTGCATAATCAATGGACTATCATGCAAGTAATCAGGCGCGGATCCAGAGGGGATGCTTGGGTGCTATAGCACCCTTCTTGGTACGTGATGACATAAGATTGTTTTCTTAATTTGTTTTTAACTATTTTATAGTGAAAAAAAGTAATAATTTATTGTATTAGTTATTTTAATTTTAAACAAAATTTAATATCGGTGAGGGGTGAACACCTATAACCCCTTTTAGGTACGATCCTGTATATCCATATTTATTAAACAAATGATATATGCAAAAGAATTTATTTTAGATTTTGAGTTAAGCGAGGAATTTATTAGTTTTATGTTTTTTTTTATGTATGAAGTCACTTTTTTGGTTAGAAATAATGGTCCGATTACCACGAATGAGGTACGCTTTCGGTAGCAAATTGCATCTAATTGGTACTTTATTTAGTTCATTTTTCGAATTTCTCAAAAGTTTATCCTTGGGAGAAGAAAAACTACCAAAAAATTGCGGAAAATGGATAACATTACAGTTCCCGTTATTTAAAATTGTTTTATTTCGTGGTAACTAATTAGGTTTTGATCGTAGGGGCTTGAAATTGTCTGACTAAATAAAAAACTTTAAATTTTTTTTATAAGTGTTTAAATATACCTGTTATTTTGCGTTTATCGGTTTGAAAATTTTATAGAAAAAAAAAAGTCTGAAAGTACGATTTCGGGTAGAAATAATGGTCCGATTATTGAATTGTATATTTTCGATAAAAAATTGCATCTAGTTTATACTTTATTTCGCTCATTATTTAACTTTCTCAAAAGTTTTTCCACAAGAAAAGAAAAATTACCAAAAAATGACGAAAAAACTGCAAGGTGTACGGAAATTTTATTAAACCTATAATATGAATCTTATCCATGTTTGTATTTTATTCAAACTTTAAACTAAACTATGTTTGTTTGTAAACTTGTAGTTATAACCTAATATATTGGAGTATGATAAATTATCATTCATCATAATATCATACACTATACACATATGAATATATTAAGTATTATTTCCTATAAAATATAAATTAATAACATTTTTATTAAAATGTCATTGCATATAGATTTAAAACTGCGAAAATTCAAGAATTTCGCAGTCATAGATATTAAATTACCGATAGATAATTTTAACAATATTAATATATTATTATATAATAATGTTTAATGTTAGGAATTAAGATAAATACAGAACATATTTTTATCTTCTCGATTATAGACAAACAATAACTTGTCTATCGCAAGTATTCGTTATCCATTTCATGTAATTTATTAAATATCTTTAATGTAGCTATCAATACGTCATATACCTATTTAGTAATATAACATATGTCCGCTTCGCCGCGGTTGTGTGTTTAAATCTAGGTTATACTAATTTAAGAAAATGCGGAGGGACAGAAAGTATAAAGTTATTAGTTTATTACGCATAGTTTTGTAATTTCGTGTCCGTGTATGTAATAATTTGTCTTCATTGTTTGTGCAATTCAAAAAATAATTTAGTAAGTAGTTTTATACAATTTATTATTTTAATTAAATTTATAAAAACATCTATTATTTGAATTAAATATTTTATGTATACATTTAAAATGAATAATATGATAATAATTGAAGGATACATAATATAAATAAAACTTGATATTTTATTATTTTCAGTTTTAGAATAATATTGGTTTCTATAATAATTTTATTATTATAACAATTTGAATTTATTAATATCCATATGGTAATTAAAAATCGGAAAATTATATAAATCATATCTATTTTATAGATAAAAAAATAAAAAATTACCACTTCATTGGTAAACTTAATTATAAAACAACAGAATAACGATTACCATACTACCATAGTTTTAATAGAATAAGTACCATTGTACCATATAATCTATACTAAATCTATCCTAATCTTTACTACTATAAAATATAATATACTTACTAAATCGAACATATTTTTCTGTCATTTCAAAAGATCATAATATTCTACGTTTTCTTTTTTCTCATTTTTTTTTTTCTGAAAAAAATAAGGTATCTTAATTTATTTTTACCATGGATAGTTTTAAGTTTAATACATTCTATTTCATTACATTCGATTTTATTTGAAAAATATTTAACATAATAATAATAATAATAATTAACGTAATAATACGATAAGTCTATACGGTCAAAACCTAACTAACATTCATATTTAATTCAATAATAATAAAATGTAAGCCGACCACAAAAATAATCGTTATTTTGTAGTTTTGAATTAAAGGAAAATAGCTATTGCATTAATTATATCTATTATAGTCTATTATAATATTACCCATAGACATATAGATTAGGTATATCTTAATTCGTGACTTTTTTATAGTATCTCTATAATATTACACTATTACAGTCAGTGTTGTTAAAAATACTTTTCAAATGTATTCAAAATACATTGTTAAATACTTGTGTAAATTGTATTTAAAATACATATTTAAATACATTTTTTAAAAGTATTTAAAATACTTAACAAATATTTTTTTTTACTTCAATACATTTAAATTTATATTATATATTTATATGTTATTCGGTAATGATAAACTAATATGACATAGATCTTTCATTTCACAATTTCACGTTGGGCACGTTTACGTTGTACACTTATTTGCGGGAAACAGAAAATGCGTGATATTGGACTGGACTTAATTATAATATAATTTAATAATATCAATACGATGATGAATATTTATAGATCGAAAATAAAAACCCGTGGAGTCCATGTCACGTGAGCCTTGGTATACAGGAGTGGAACCGATGGGGGTTAATCATTCTGTAATCTTATAATAAGTTTACTATATAACTTACTATAATCAATTCAATATTTTAATTCTTGAGAGGTATACAGCCATAAAAGAAATAAATAATGCCAGTCGCTGGTGTCAGAAACAAATAATCTTATTTTTAGGTGAACAATAATTGGCTGGTTGACTGTTTACTATGTAGAATATAGAGAGGATATTCCATTAATAAAATCTATTTAAATATTTATTGCATCGTATGCCCGTTCATGAAATCCCGATCAACTGGTCATGGCGTTACATTGACGTAATTAATGTTACAGAAACAATATCTAAAAATTAAAATACGTGAACATTGGTTATTAAAATTTGTAATAGGTACAAAACTAGAACTAAATAAAAAAAACTATATAAATGTATTTAGTATTTGGAATAAAAATACTAACAAAAAGTATTTCTTTGAGTATTTAAAATACATTCATCAAAAGTATTTAAATACTTGTATTTAAATAATTAACAAGACTGATTACAGTATTAACTATAACCACAGCCACTTCAACGATTTCTTATACATAATACATATTGATTTAGATATTTTTAATAAATGTAATTAAATAATGGGGGAATATAAGAAATTTTTGTGGGTAGTATAGTCCCCAAAGATTCCTTTGCTGTTTTTTTTTTTTTTTTAGTTCATTTTTCTGTCAATTTAAAGCTCTAAATGAATTTCTCTTTCAAACATGCCTATTGTTAAATACCTAATGCTATTTATCTATTATAGACTACACGGGTAATATGCAATATCCTAATATGGCTATGTAATATTGTAATAGGTACTTATTACTTTAAAAAATAAGTAATTATAGTATTTTTTTATAATGCAATTCATTCCTATGTATAGAAATAATTTCTATAGTATGTTTTTTTTTTAAAAGGACAGTTTGCGTAGTATCATTGATTATAGATAGTATTTATACAATTTAAGTCATAAACATCGATATATAGTACAAGGACAGACTATATGAAAATAAATATTTCATATTACATAAATATTTTCATATAGTCTGTGGTACAAGTTTAATATAATTATTGTATTATCGATGGTCATCAATGGTTACTATATGTTAAGGTCAATAGGACAAGAGCTAGCGTAAAACAAGTTACTAGCATTGATTATAGAATAGACTATAATCAATGCTACTAGTAGTCAATACTCAGTATTATAGTTACCATTACCACAGTATAAAGAATGATATCATTCATTATACTGTGCCATTACTGTCTATAATTATTGCCCATTGGCATATAATGATACATTCAGACAATCATACTATTAAGATACTTATTAATGCAGTAATTATGGTGGTGAAGGGTATTGGGTGTCTTATCCCCCCCTAGGCCTTTTTATTAACTTGTGTATACTGCATAGGCCAGTGGTTGTCAACCTTTTTGGCTCCATTTGAAATAAAATATACGGCTCCCATACAAACATTTAAAATAAACAAATTTACATTATTTATAATCATTCTAATCTAACTTTATTTAATGATGAACATGTAATTATTAATAATAGGAAACATTTTTTTGAGATTTACTTTTTACATACAATTAAAAAATTAATACAATAATAATAATTTTTAATATTTAATGGGACGGCTGTGCTTGTTTTTGTTGCATTATATTATCTAATAGTGAGGAAATTTTGAAAGAGCGATTCTCATTTCCTTTTCGGTATTCAGTCTTGCTCTGTATTTAGTTTTAATAACTGCTAAGGCCGAAAAACCCGTTTCACATAAGTATGAAGAAGCAAATGGAATCAAAGTTCTGATAGCCTTATTGGCTACGATCGGATATTACTTCTTCATAGTTATCCAAAATTCTGGTAAAGATGATGATGCAAATTTGGATTTTATTTTTAGTTTCTATTGCGAACGCGGCTCCCTTGATAATAACCGGCGACGCCTCTGGAAGCCGCGACGCACAGTTTTAAGACCATTGGCATAGGCAATATTTTGTAGTTTTGTGTCTATTTTATTTCATTATACATTAATACATTTTAGGCTATAGACTATAATATATAATTAAAAATAGAAAAAGTAATCATGTAAAGAGTTAAGAGATTATTGGAAAATGTATATATAAGTATATACTATATTTACCTTGTATACTTAATTATAATTTATATCATATCTAATGTTCATAATTTCATAAATCCGTTATTAATTATGTATTTTATCAATGTTGTTAGTTTCATATTCTTGATACGAATATTTATGAATTATGGTAAATATAATATTATACCCTTGATTATAATGTATACTAATATATATCATCAATGATTATACGAAAAAATAACATTTACATTATTTACATTATTTTAGATTCTGAGCGAAGCAAAATAATGTATTGGTTTTGCAAAGATGTTTTTTTTTCTTGATGTATGAAAACACTTTTCGGGTATAAATAATGGTCCGATTACCATAAGTTGGGTAAGCTTTCAGTAGAAAATCGCGTCTAGTTGGTATTTTATTTAGCTCATTTTTCGAATCTCTTAAAAATTTTTCCTTGGAAGGAGAAAAACTACCAAAAAATGGTGGAAAATCGGCAAAATTACGGTTTCTGTTATTTTAATTTTTTTAATTTCGTGATAACTAATTAAGTTTTGATCGTAGGGATTTGAAAATTTTTTTGAGTATTAATATAGATATACAATTAATGTAAAATTTTGGAATGAATTATTAGTATAATATATTGTAATATATTGAGTTACAGAATCATATTTCTAATGCAATATCATTGCATTCAAATCCTATGTATAATAAACCACTAATTTCTCCGAAGACCGAAAGGACGAAAGAGGAACGTCCACAATCGACATTCCCACTTTTTTTTATAGAATACATTTAAGATTAATTAAGAATTTGGAATACCTATAGCCATTGATTACAGAATAGATTATAAGAAGTATTTAAGAATAGTCTATTCTATAATCAATGCTATAGCCCATATTATGTTTATTAATATACAAAATTATCAAATGCCTACTGACCATAATGTTACTTTGATCTATGAAAAATATCTCGAAAAGTGCAACCATTCGTATTTTTGTAATTGGATGACAATGATCTATAAAGTATATTATCTTCTAAATTATTTTCTTTTTATGGGCAATCTTCTCATATCTTAATTAATATTACATTTATATTTTCTATCTTATAGTAGATAATTTTGTTACCGTTAATAATAATTATTATTATTATTTTGGAATTTGATTTTAAAATATGTTTTTGTTAACAAATGTTTTATACATATTTCTGCTTTTATAATAGTAGTTAATATCTAAGACATTCATCTTAGATGGTTCAATTACTTTAGTAATTGTTTATTTTAATATTTTTTTTTTTAACATTTCACTAATACAAAAATTAATTTTTTATTCAGATACCTATAAAAATAATTTATAAATGTATAGTGTGTATGTGTAACGCCATGTTATATATAGTTGTATATTATTAAGTATTATTTCCATGTGTATTATTGTATTTGTAATGTTAGTTATTGAGTAAAAATAGTTAAAAATATTTTTTATTTAAATACCTCATGTAAATAATAAATAGACTATTATTATAGTGTATATCAAGTTATTTATTTTAAACTAAACATCAATTATATTAAGAAACTCTTTACAGACAGACGTATTTATTGCGCGACGGTCCAACCATAGATAAGTCATAAGTATAAAAGTATAATATAAATAAAATATATCTTCTTCTTTTGTTAGCAGCCCAAAGGCTGGTTTCGGTAGCCCTCTGCTGTTATTCTCTTCAATGGCAGCTTTTAATATCCTGCTTAGTAGACTATTTAATACGCAATACGTGTCCAATTAACTTGGCTCTTTTTGTTTTTAATGTCTTCAGAAAGCTTCTTATTTCTTCGGCTCTTCGATAAACCTCTTCATTTATCATGTGTTCTGTCTAGTTTATTCTAAGTAGCCTTCTGTAACACCATGTTTCGAACGCTAGGAGTCTTTTTTTCTTCTGTTTTACCTATGGTCCATATCACACTTCCATACAGTGCTACACTCCAAACATAAGCCTTTAGTTGGTAAAAATATGTTAAATTAGGTAAATTATATGTCATATATTTATGACGAACAGTAACTGACTTTAACATCAATCAATGCCTCCAACATTACGAACACAAACATATATAATTGTACAGATTACACAGTTATTTTACACCCCAAAATCCAAGTCAACCGTCACTGTGTACTATTGTAGTATTGTTACTGTGTTGATACTTGTAAATTTTAATAGTATGCAAATATATAATACATCATAGTATTATCACAGATTACATGGAAATAAAATATAGTCTGTACTATAATAGTGAATTCTTACATGACATCCCATTAATTTATTATCATAGTATTCAAAAAATTTTAAAGTGCATAAAATCGTGTTTGTATATAGCATCAGCATGCCATTTATTGATTTTGTCATGGTGACAGTTGTACAGTAGGTCAGTAGTACACTAAACAGTAAACTACATGGCTAAATACACATAATTAATAAATATAGTAAACTACTAAATAGTAAATATTAGTACAGAGTATTAACTTTATGAGTGAATCATAATTCATAATACTCAGAAAATATACAACAAAAGAAATATTTTTGAAGTGTGTACAGGGTTCAGTTGTATTACAGTTCTAGATAGATAGGTACTTTAGTGCCACTATATAGGCTATACTGGTTCGTGTCACTTTATGCAATATTTACACTACTTTTCATAGTACATACACTATACTATATAGTACCTAACACAGATTTATCAAATAATTATACCTAACAAAAAAAGTAAGAGTAACAAAAACAAACAAATTAATTTAATCAGCTTTAAAAATTTAAAAACATTAAACGTATTATTATAATATATATTTATATAGGCAACTAGGTAAGAAATTAAATATAATGTGTATATATTTTTTACAATGTACTATAATATATATATATTGACATATTTACGTAAAATTTAAATGAAGTATAATAGCGATAATTTTATTAAGGTCGATCAAAGTTGTACTTTTGTTTTGCTCGGTCCAATAATTTTTCGATAACATTTGGCTGTTGGTCAATAGATTACGTACAAAATAAAATATAATTGTTATAATCTTTATAAATAATTGTTTTAATCAGTTTATTCATCTATTGCCTTACTTTAATATTGCATTACATGTAATTTAATTGTGGTGTTTGTATCGTTTTGCTCTATTTATTCATGATTAAGTGTTTGTATTTAAAAACAATATATATATATACTTAAATATGTCACTACAAAGACTGAGTAAATTTGTCAGGTGTTCGGCAAATTACAATATATGCCGTTATGTCAAGTCACATTTAGAATTTTCCCCATTTTTGAGGTTTTCTGTGGAATCAAGGATGCTTTCCACTAACCAAAAAATGTCATCTAGTCAAAAAGTATTAAATTTAGACAACATGAATCCAAATGTAAGAATAATGGAATATGCTGTAAGAGGACCGTTATTGATAAGAGCAACAGAAATAGAAAATGAATTGAAAAAGGTATATTACATTTTTTATTATAATAAATTGTTAAATATTCCCTTATTATAATTTAATTATATTTCATTTTAGGGAGTTGAAAAGCCATTTAAAGAAGTACTTAAAGCAAATATTGGTGATTGCCATGCTATGGGACAAAAGCCAATTACCTTCATACGTCAGGTAAAATTATTTATTTTCCTTAATATATTACAATATTTGAAATATTATGCAAATGTTAAGCTGTACACTTAAAATTGAATTTATTATAAATGATAAAAATTGTAAACATATTATATTTATATTACGTTTTTAATATTTTAATAATAAGTAATTGACTACTAAAGTAGAATTGCATTAACTTAAATACCTACTAATAAATAGTTTTAACATACATAAGATTATAAAAAGTAAATGATAATAAAAGTAAATAACCAATATCTAAATATTAAAAAAAAAAATTATTTTTTAAAATATTGAGATCAAGATGTTTAAACATCTTTACAATGTGATTTTTAAAAGTATAAATAAAATATTTTATCGATAAATTAAAATCAATTATTTGTATTTGTATTCAAATACAGGTATTGGCTTTGGTTTCTCAACCAGAATTGATAGTTGATAAAAGTTATCCTGAAGACGTTAAAGATCGTGCACTAGCCATTTTGGATGGGTGTCGAGGTGGTAGTGTTGGTAATTATAATTTATAATTTGTTAATTTAATAATAATTTAAAAAAAAAAAAAAAAATAAATTACTGATTTTACAACCATTATTAGTTATTACATGTTCATTACTAAGTACGAAGTTCTGTATACTGTATAGAGTTATTAAGTAACATTTTATAAAATTTCTTATCTTCTATTTACTTGTGATTATCATGGTTTTTACTTAGTATAATATTGAAAATTTATTACTGTAATTTACAATCGGTATTTGTACCAATTAAACTAATTAATATAGCCTTGAGCTATCAAATTCATAAGTATTTACTATTTAATGTGAAATATTTTAAATTAATATTTAATTATTATGGAGTATTTACAAATTATATTGCCATCAATAACTATGTATACTTATTTATTTATTTATATATATATATATATAAATATGTTTACTAATGCAGCAAACTGTTTATCAACATTTGACTGCAAAAAACATACATGCCACATCTTAAATTATAAAGTTGTAAAACGATTGTTAAAATTCTACTCATGTAATATATGATTTGATTGATAAATATTATTTTTATGTTAAATATATTTTTAAGTTTGTTTAAAACTCGTTGCTTTAAATTTGTAAAGTGATATAATATTTTAATGATGTATTGCTTTAAAATAATTTAAAATTTATTTCAACTACTGATTTGTATTGGTACAAATTAATGTATTCTGGATATTTAAAATTATATGTAAAGAAAAAAAGGCATTACAAACAAATTAATTTTAGATCCCAAGCCAGCGGTTTCCAACCTTTTATGCGCTTGACCCTAACATTTGAAATTTAATTTTTGGTGACCCCCAAAAAAAAATCATAATTGCAAACACAATTTTCATTTATTTATTAACATTTACTATATTAACTTGCTTTAAGCTCAATATGTTTCCTAGTTGTCTTTTACTTCTTTCAAACTTCATTCTATTTTCTTATTATTTACCATGAGTTGTATGTTATCTGTTACTGATAAATTACTCATTTTTGTACTTAATGTTAAATGACACTTGTAACATTTTCTGCTCATTAATTGCAGCCTTTATTTTATTGTCAACGATAATAACGCTCTGTAGCAATCAGGAAAAAACATGAATCAAAACAGAAATTATATTATACCTATTGTAATACTAGGTACAATACGAGAATATAAATTACGACCGCGTACAACTTGCAGCCCGCGATCATTTTAATATTTTATTATAAGAATATTTCCGAAATTTTTTTTCTTAAAAATAAAATTATAAAAATACTAAATAATATGATATGTAAATCGTCAAAATGTTTTTGCGACTCACAGTAAAAACCTACACGACCCTAATTTGGGTCGCGACCTGAGGTTGGGAACCACTGCCCTAAGCCAAGCGAGAAATGTATTGGTTTTAAAAACATGATTTTTTATGCCTGAAGATACTTTTTCGGGGAAAAATAATGGTTTGATTACCTTGAATAGTTTATGCTTTCAGTAATTGCATTTACTTGGTACTTTATTTAGCTCATTTTAAGTATTTCTCAAAAGTTTTTCCTTCTGATAAATAAAAAATTGTTAAAAAAAAAATGGTTAAAAAACTACGAAATTCACAGAAACTGTGATTTTGACAAATTTGGTTTTAAATATTTTATAACTAATACAATTTTGCATGTATAGACTTGGAAATTGTTTTGTGTATTCTCATAGATAGTCTACATATGTGGTAAAATTTTGGAAAGGATTATCAATATATGACTGAGTTCTGCTTAGAATTATATTTTCAAATATTTATTATAAAAAAACAACTAATTTCTCAGTGGACCGAAGGGATGAAGGAGGAACGTCCAAAATTAATATTTTTGATCAATTTTTTATCCTTTTTTATTTTAAATTTAAATTAACATAATTGTTTATTACTTTATGTAATAGTATGAGAAATAAATTTTTTTTTGAAATATTAAATAAAATTATACTAGTTAGTTATATTATATATTCACCATACATTTATAGATAATAATATTATGTTTAATCACAATTTATATGGTATAATTTTTATAGGATCTTATACAGATTCTCCTGGAATAGAAATAATTAGAAAACATGTTGCTCAGTATATTGAAGATCGTGATAATATCTCTTGTGATTATTTAAATGTGATTCTATGTGCTGGTGCATCAGATGGAATAAAAGTTTGTATTTATATTTAAATAGGTATACAATATAATTTTTATTTCAAATTATAAAATAAATATTTGTTATATATATATATGTTATATTTGTTATTATTAAAAAAATTAATATTTTATTAAAAAACGTTTTAATATTAGCAAACCTAGATTCGATTAATAAATCTTAGAGTTTACTCACTGTTCTTAACCAATGCTTGAATATCAAATCTTATAATTTAATTAAAATGAATTTTAGGATGTTGTTAAAAAGTTGATTGGTCAAACTACAACCAGATTATTGTAGTTCATGCTTTTTAAAATAATTTTTGGTATAGTATGGACAAAATATCTATTTAAAATCAAAATACTAATTTTATTTTATTTTTAAACATAATAACCACAAATTTTAATAATATAAAATTGTTAGTTTTTTTGTTATAGAAATTAATTTATAATTTTATTAAATGCAATTTCAATGGGTTTTTCATAATTGTTGAACATTAATTTATGAATATAACATTCTCTATACATACATATTTAATTTTCTCATCAATGAATAATTATTACTATAATCTAATCTATAAGAGAACACATAGTGCATTTAATAACAATTGATTATTTTTGTATTATTCTGATTTTCAATTTAGCTAAATAAACTAGCCCTGCGAGTCTTCTACGTTCTTAAATTGTAGCATGTTATTATATATGTCATATTGTGAAATTGGTAATCTAAAAATTGTATTTAATTGAATTTTTTTACATATAAAATTGTTTTAGGCTATTTTACGGCTATTAGTTGCTGATGTTGATGGAAAAAAGCCAGGTGTTTTAATTCCTATTCCACAATACCCATTATATTCTGCTACATTAGCAGAGTTTAACATGACACAGGTTAGTTAAATATATAATTATTATGTTACTTAAAGGTAGTCTAGGCAACTATACCTTATATCATATACTCTTATGTAAAGCATCAAAAAACAAAATAAATAGGAATAAAAAGACTGTCTCATTTCATTTTTATTCATATAAATAATTTTTGATTTATTTACTAATTATTTTACTTTATTAAAATATATTATTAAATTAACTTAATAGTAATTACCGATTATTATTTTATTTGTATTAGGTTTTAATATTATATATATATATAAACAAGTTTTATACAAATAATATTTGTGAATAAACAATTTAATATGTATTCACCTAAAATAGTTCCAAAGTTATATTTGTTTCACCTTTAACAGTTTTAAACATACAAATAGTTATAATTATAATTTATAATAATATTTTTCAATTCCTTTTTAAAAAAAATGTATGCATATTTTTATTATATTTATATTCTATTATTTTATTATATAGTATTAGTTTATTTATTTATTCTTAATTTACAAAATATCTGTTAAACTAACTTAGAATATAGTTATAATTGCATAATTTGGGTCCACAAAGGGTTTCAAGTGTAATTTCTTATCATTGTAAGCAAATTTCTTCAATGAATAATCAAATTTAAATACAATTGTATCATAGTATTTTAATAAATATAAATCGTTGAATTTTGTTAATGTTAGTAAATATTATATATTATGATATAGGTACTTATTATATAAATATATATACTACATAATATGTATTGGATCATATGCGGCTGAGTGATCTAAAAACATGTTTTGGTGCACAAGGTATAGGTTCGAATACCGAGTAACTATAGATTGCTGGTGCGTGGTAGTATTTGGACTCTTGAGCACTGGAGTAAGATTACTCTGTTAGCCTCAATTACCCAAAATAGCCCAATCATTTGGTTAGTTAAAACTTTATATTCTTGTTAATCAGAACTATTTTTGACCCCTTGAAATGTGTTTAGTTCCAGCCAGGTAGTATAGCACGTTTTTAGAAGGGAATTTGACCCAAATTATGCTACTGTATAATTGTACGTCTATAGAATAATTTTTTTATTGTTACTCAGAATATAGACTTTGACAATATAAATAGTTTTTTTTTTTTATGAAAACATCAAACATATTGTTTTATACTTTTTCTATTAGTTACAATATTTCTACGCACATTCCTTATATGGCGAAATTATATCATCTTTTGATTTTCAAATAGTAACATATATTTTAAAAATACAGGTTTTAGAAATCCGATTAATATTTCCCAAATAATTAACGTTCTGAAGTATAGACGAGAGGAGAAGGAGTATGTGGTTCCATCAATATTTTAGAACAATAATTGCTCAGGAAATAATCATTGGATTTCCAAAACCAGCACATATAATATTCTATAAAAATGTGTCAATTTAAAAATAATAAGTTATTGTTTAATCATATGGTGAGGTATGGGATTAGAAATTATGCAACTGTGAAATAGTATACAACTAAAAGAGTGATGTTTTCAAAAAAAAAAAGTACAAAAAGTACTTATATTTTCAAAGATATATGAAGATATATGTATAGGCTAAAATTATTACACCTTTTTTAAATTGTGTACTTTAAATTTACTTTATTGTGCAGTATGCTTAAATGAACACAGTTTTAGGCTTGATATTGTTATTATTAAAATTAAAATTTTCCATCAGTATTTTATAAATAAGTTTGTGATTATTTTACTAGGTTGGTTACTATTTAGATGAATCTAAAAATTGGGGTTTGGATGTAAATGAATTAGAACGATCTATAACAGAAGCACGAAAACATTGTAACCCTAGAGCCATTGTGGTTATTAATCCTGGAAATCCAACTGGTTTGTTATTACTTAACAATTATATTAAACAATTAATATTAATAGTGTTGAACTCTAAATTTATTTTAAACGAGTCTTTGAGTAATATTTAATAAAATATTGAATTAAAATTACCTAATATTATATTCAGTGGCGTGTTTTCAAATTTTTTCTGGAGTTTCAAAAATTGTGTAAAATGTATTTATGTTTATAAAATTATAAAATAATATATTATTTTTACTAGTTTTTGATTCTGGGGAGATCAAGACCCAGGAACCCTCCCCTGTAAATACGCCACTAATTATAGTATAACAAATGAAAAAAATAAGCCTTTTTAACTATTTTTCTTTTCTTTTTATGCTATATGGCACTATAATGTAAACCCTTAGGCCCTAACTGCATTTAACATACCTCACTGTTCCGACTTTTAATATATATATATAGTTAAATTAGTAGCTACTTTGTAACATACAATCACTGTCTTTATTAAATTATATCTGTCTCATTTTTTTTGTTTAGTTAAATGATTTATTTACTTGCCTTATACACGTTTGCCCTATTTTTGATTTTCTTAATTGTTATTTTATTTTGAATTTATTGAATCTGGATTAAACTAATATTATTATTTAATAACATTTTTATTTAATCTCAACAGTATTATTTTACATAACACAATACATTTTTTTTTTAGATCAAACTTTATAAATTTTAATGTTATGTGTTAATATGTCAAACATGTAACATTGTAACACCTTGTTAATTATATCAATCTCTTTAGACTATATAGTGTACTTTTTTCTTTAGATTGATTATGAATTGTGTTTTTTATATTGCTATTGCTTGGAGGATAGGCTTTGTCTGATTACTTGTCATTAATATAATATTTCTAATCTATACTTTTTTTCACTTGTCAATCACCATATAGCACACAACTAAAACCTAGTTTGCTTAATTTATAAAATATATGGTCTGCATATAAGTGCTTATAAATACTTAATATTTTAAGATACTTGGTCCATTATCTCTTTACTAAATTAATTTAATTTATTCTATTTGTGTATATTATAGCATTATTATTTAATTATTATATATTACCCAAGTATTTAAATCTTATAAATTAACTATTTTTCATTCATATTATTTGTTTATGTAGGTCAAGTATTAACCAAAGAAAATGTAATAGATGTTATTAAATTTGCGTACAGAGAAAAATTATTTTTACTTGCAGATGAGGTAAAGATATTTATATTTATGTATTTTTAACTAATACTAATCAATTAATTTGATTTTATCTATATCTTGATTTTAACTGTAATACTAAGTTTATATAGTTTATTTTATTTTTCATTTCAAACTTGTTATAATAATTTATCATTATGTCAAATCAGGTTTATCAAGACAATGTATATGCTGAAGGTAGTAAATTTTATTCATTTAAAAAAATATTAACTGAATTAGGTCCTCCTTATAGTGAAATGGAATTGGCATCATTTATGTCTTGCTCAAAAGGTATTGTTTTTTATTTTGATTACCAAATTAATAATACTAGTATTTTTATTATTTAATAATACTAAATTAATACATAAACAATTTCTTTAGGGTATATGGGAGAATGTGGGTTAAGAGGGGGATACACCGAAGTGATAAATTTGGATCCTGATGTTAAAACAATGTTACTTAAATCTATATCAGCTATGTTATGTCCCACAGTTCTAGGTCAGGTAAGTCAAAATTAAAAACAAATTATTAGTTTTGTCATAAGCATAACCACAATTTTATTAAAATAGACTGTGATGGATTGTGTTGTTAATCCTCCAAAACCAAATGAACCATCATATAAGAGTTTTCAAGAAGAAAAATCTAGTATATTAAAATCATTAGCAGAAAGAGCTAAATTAGTAGCTGATACATTTAACAGTATTCCTGGTATGTCTTGCAATCCAGTTCAAGGAGCTATGTATGCTTTTCCTCAAGTATGTTAATTGAAGAATCTTATTTCATAAATATATTTCAGTTACTTTTAATCTTTAAGTATACAATGTGTTCCATATGTAGATTAAATTACCTAAAAGAGCAATTACAGAAGCTAAAAATCAAGGAATTGACCCTAATGCATTCTATGCATTTCAACTTTTGGAAAATACTGGTATTTGTATTGTACCTGGATCCGGATTTGGACAAGTAGAGGAAACTTATCATTTCAGGTATTATAATTATTTATTTATTAATATATAAACACCAATTGGCAATTACAAATTCGCAGATTAGTTACTAAGCTTAATTACATATAAATTATAACAATTAAAAAGAAAGTTATTTGATTATAAATACAGAAGAAATAGAACAAGTGTTAATGAAATAATATTACTATAGTTATAATTATTAATATGAACAAATTAATTAAAACAAAATATATACATTGTAAGATAAATGAAAGAGAGATATGGATTAAGATAATTTTAGATTTGCTGATCTGAGCATTCTGTGCAATGGTTAGTTATGTTTATAGGAAGGGGTTTGATTTCTGGTGTTATGAGAAGGAATTTTGAATAAGAAATGTAAAGGATTCAAAGGCACTTTGAAAGATATTCACTCCAATAAGGATTTAGTTGAATAGTTACAACATTTGGACATTTATTTATAGTCCCATACTATTTGTCTTTGAGCTACAATAGTTGCTGATGCAACTATGCTGATCCATGATCTCTGCTAGTCCTTAAGTTATCGTTTACTTATTTTATTTTATTTATTCTAATATTTATAGACTGTGCTAATCTAGCTTGTCATATAAAATATATATAAATATAAAGATATGCATATGATATACTAATATTTTCATTTTATTTATTTTACTTACAGAACTACAATCTTACC
The DNA here is from genome assembly GCA_013282895.1 of Eriosoma lanigerum. Taxonomy (NCBI): domain Eukaryota; kingdom Metazoa; phylum Arthropoda; class Insecta; order Hemiptera; family Aphididae; genus Eriosoma; species Eriosoma lanigerum. The sequence goes on from CM023358.1 coordinate 40,493,851, forward strand.
TCAACCAGATAAACTAAAAATTATGTTGGAAAACTTTAAACATTTTCATTTACAATTTTTAGAGCAATGGAAGTGATTTTTATTAAATCTAAAGGTTATAGCAATAAGTAAATTATTGAAATAGAAATAAAATATCAATTACATCTTAATCTTATAATTAATATAAAAAGTAAGTAGTTTACCTACAATTGGTACAATAATTATAAAAATATTTTTCTTTATTCAAAGATAAATAATTAATTTCAGTTTACTGACTAATAACTATGTTCCCTTTTCTAACTATAATTGTTCCTAAATAATGAATTATAAATGCTAAATACCAATGATAGAGTTTACGTATGTCTGGACTTAACTTGAAATTATCTAACTTAACCTAACCGTTCCAGAAAAAATACTACAATTACTGCTAAATAATAATATTCTGGTTAGAACATTTTTTTCTTTTTTTACATCTAATAAATTATAAGTTATAATATTTAAACAAATATATTAAATATTATTATATTTGGTTTTTATATGTTTATGTTACCATAATTGTCTAAAGTTCTAGACATTTTTAAACAGTTTAGTACTTAATTTTTCAAAATTAAACGACAATTGGGAAAAAAATAATAATTCAAATTTAATTCGTTTGTATTTATTTTGTAACCATTCTTAGTTATTTGTTATGCTATCTATTTCGTTTAGACACATGACAACTTGTTTTCTATTAACTCTTATTTATTTGTAATTATATACTTTACTTTATGAATACACGCTTAAACTATATTGTATAACTTAATATTGTATTCTTAATGGAATTTAACTATGGTACCATGTTTAAATATAGCAGTGTTTGTAAAAACGGGTGCATTTTAAATAGACTATTTACTAAAGTACTGACATAATTTAAACTATGTCAGAAATTACCAAATTTTATTTTAAATATTTATGTCTTATTCCTATATAATAAAAAAAAAAATCTTATACCAAAAACATACTATTAATTCCATCCTAGTGTTACTTAATTAATTATTTTGAACTAATATTCTTATACAATATTTAAATGTTAAAAAATTTATTTTACAAATTATTGTAGTTTATGTATTTTAGTTTTAAGTTAGAATTTTCTATTAATGTATTGAAACAAAAATTGCATATTAATTATTAATTTAACTATTAGAAAAATGCTATTTAAATATTGTATTGTTGTATTTATTTGTTTTGTTATAACACTACTTAATTATGAATGATTTTAAATAAAGTAAATGGTTAAAATAATATTTGTTTAGTATTATTTATATTATTATGAAAGATTATAAAACTAATATATAGTATACATGTATATGATAAAAATCATAGTCTTTTTTTTGTTGTTTACATACCTTAAGACTGAAAAAATAAAATTGATTCATGATAGTAAAATTGATGAAATATTATCCATGGTATTTATTTTAAAAAAAATAGCAAAAATTATAACTAATAAGCCATAAAGTTTATATTAATTTATTCTCCACATTATTGATGTATTTGATATATTGATTTTTTACAATTTATTATGACTCATAATTTTAAAATAATTAATATTTCAAATTATAATCAGAAAATGTTTTTAGTATACGTAAATACTTTTATAAACATAGTTATATTGGATTTAAATGGTCAGGTATATTATTATACGGAGAGCTAGGTTTTACTAACTAACAGGGGAGGAGGGCACAATGTACAAGTGCACTAGGACGTTGATAGGAAGACTTTTCAGAGGCGTAGGAATTAAAACATGTTCCTTGTGTTTATTCTAAATTTAATGCATTAATCTGCAGTTATTTATTAAATTTATTTTTAGAACAATACAAGATGTTGAAATTAATTCAAAACAATCTATTTGCTAATAACGTAAAATCTGTATTTATTGATATAAAACACAGCTTAAAAAAAATAAATACTTTATTTATTATTGTGATTTTTTTCTTCTTATTTATTTAAACCACGTTTAATATAAGTTATATAATAAATTAAATATTTAATATATATTTATAGTACATAATGTATTTATTAATATATTTTTAATAATACAATTATAATAAATAATGTAGAAAAGTATAATTTAATAAAATAACAAATAATTAGTAACAGTATAAATAATTATTAAAATAAAATAGAATTGCGTACATAATATAGTTCGTTGTAATTATATTTGTAGACCTTGAAGTAATTTATCTAAACTCTGAAAAAAAATCATTAGTACATATTATTAACATTTATGCTATAATTATTTTTTAAAAAACTATAAATTGATGAGATAAAATAATATATGCATAGCAAGTAATATAGTAACACTTACATTAAGTTCCCATAATATTATTTTTCCATCCAAACCACTACTAGAAAACTTTGTAACAGAATCATTTGACTCAGTATGTATGCGTAAACATGTTAATGTATTTTGATGTTTAGTATCAAGTTCATAATCACTGTTGATTCTTGCTTGCCGATCTAAACTTTGAAATTTTCTCATTGCACTGTAAAATTGTAATTTTAAATTAAATTTTTTAATATAGTTAGAAAAATTCCAGATTACCTTAAACCCGCAGCTTCTTTTTTTTGTGAACTATCTATTTTAGACACAAATTGCACTTTGTTATTGGAATCAATGTAGTATAACATTGGGCAACATCCATGACCCTATTGAAAACCAACAATAACTTAATGATACAAATAAATATAAATTTAAACTACGTCATTAGTCATTATAAACATACATAATTATTATTTTGTCATTGCTTTAAATATATTTATTTATTTGAATTTTATTGTATTGTAACTTACTGCAGCAACAATTGCTCGATCAGAAACCCAAATACAACTTATGAAAGGTAACTCATTTGTTTTTAATTTATTTACAACTATGCCTCCATTAGATACATCAGCTACAGTAATAGATGAATCATGAGCAACCCAACATAATCGATTACCAGTTTTATTAAAGGCCAATCCAAGAATCCATCCACCTAAAAATAATATTAGTTCATAAAATTGAAATAATTATAATATTTTGAATTGATAATTGTAAATATATTTAAACTTATACTGTAAATTTGGTAATTTAGTTTTGATGTGTATAACCTTGTGCGGTTTAGTAAAAACTTAAAAAAATTAATTAAAAAAAAAATCATAAACTTTATTAGAGTAATGGTTTGACAAGCAACTATAATATATTTTCATTTCACGTACAATGTAAGTAAACTTTTAAGTTTGATTATCAATCAGCCAAGTTTTGTAAATAAATAAACATTAAGGGGATTGGAATCGGCGATTTTCTTTCTCCATCTAACATACTCGAAAGATAAGAATTTGGAAGTTTTCTATTTCCAACGTTATGATAGATCTCATGATACGATAAGGGATCTGAAAACTGATTTGAATTCATCTACTTTAAATCGACTTTCCCACTTTTTTGGAATTTGCTTCCTATATCTTCCTAATGTAACTAAACAAATTGTAAATTAAAAATTTATAAACATTCAATTTTTGAACAACCTAGGACAAAAAAATAAGAAAAAAAAAAGTCAATTTTTAGTATCTTGTATGGAAAATTCAAATTTGTTTTTTAAATTCTTATCGGATCATTAAGTCCATCGTTATATGGGAAATGTGTATTCATACATTTTTTTAAACAGTAGCTGAATATACATATGTGTGCGTGTCTGAGCTTTGCCCGTATACTGACAATGTACAACTGATTCGAATGCATTTACTTACACTAATAATTTACGTTTCACACAAATACACTGTATAACGAGGAAATTGTATTATTGCCTATACACAACTCTTTAATAAATAGACGCTTCCCATCTCTTTAAAGTCAAAAATTATTTTTTACCAGATAACATGTACTTAAATAATGAGAATTTTGATATGCCAATTAGTATTATCATTGATTACAAAATAATATGAGTATTGTATTAAAGTAATGTTTGTAAATGGATATTACATTTTTCCGTATTGTAAATTTTCAGGTTGATGCTAATTTATTGCAATCTGATTATTATTTACTAAATGAATGGTGCATATTAAATTGTATCTCTCTTAAAATTAATAAATGTCCAACAATGACTTTTTCTTGTTCATGTTCCATTTCAAAATTTACTTATAATAACAATGGAGTTTTACTCCATTGATCAAATGGGCCAATAAAAGATCTCGGTATTTTATTTGATCTGAAGCTTAAATAAATTTGATTCACACATTAACCACATTGTAAGATAATCATATAAGATGTTAGATGTTATTAATCAGAGTTGTAGTGATTTTACAGATAAAGAATGTTATCTTCACAGATGCTTTAAAAACTATATATTGTTCCTTAGTACGTTCTATTTGTGAATATTTATAAGTAATCTAGTTCCTATATTAAATAGGTCATAAAATAAAACTAGAAAAAGTTCAACAAAGCTTCTTTAAATTTCTTTCTTTCAAATGTTCTATATCTACATAACCTCCCTCCTAATATTCCCCCTCTTATATTAATACTTAATATTGAATCTCTCAAACAACGTCATATATACTCTGTTCCATCTAAGAGTAAACCGCGTTCGAGCATCACGACTGATGATCTTGACGAATCGTCGAGCCAAATTTCTCCCTCCTGAGCACAAAATTACGCTGCTACGACTCGCCATCTAGTGTTGATTTGATGTAAACATGATGGCCCATAAAATATGATATTAAATTATACTATGTATTTTTTCCAGTAGGTAAATACTAGATATTGGGTCAGTATTAGCGATGTATGTCGTTGCTGACGGCAACCAGCAAATATCTGTCCCGGGCCGGCCGCTTGGAGGGAGATGCGCGCCACCCAGTTTACTCTTAGATGGAATAGAGTATACGTCTTTATTTATTTTGTTTTTGAACTCTTATCTGGAAAATGTATTTTCCTACTTTTTTAAATCAACTTTCATTATATGCATCTTGTTGTATTATAAGATCTATTAATTTATTTTACTCAAATTTACAAATCACCAATTATGTTAGTAATTATGCTTTCAATTGTATAATAAAAACTATAAACATTAAAATAGATCCATTTATATCCCAATAATTTAATCAAAAATAATACTCTAATTTATTGAACTTAAACCCATAGTTATTTAAAAATTGTTATATTATATGTATCTTTATTGTTATAATTTTCTATTGGTAATGAAGTATAATTAATATTATTATTATATTTATGTGTGTGTGAGTGTATTTTGTTTCTCACTCTCTTACTTTAGTTTTTTTATTATTATTAAGTAATGTACACTATAAAAATTTAAATATATATAAATGGGTAAATACCAAAATATCCTATTTGTTACTTAAGAATTATTATATTAAATACTCCAGACTAATTAAATTTAAATATAATTTTTTAAAGATCTTTCATATTTTGTATATTACACATTTTATAATAAAATGCCTATTATAAATATAATTACCGCCTCTAGTTGAATTGGTAAATTCAGCGACTAAATTTGGCACTGAGGTATCATCAGTATCCCATGCAGTTTTGACTTTTTGACATTGGTCAACTTCTTTCATATGTACATTAAATAAACGTACTCGAAAATCTGCAGTACCAGTTGCTAACACCATGTTATTCGGATGCCAATCTAATGCAGTTACCGTAGATCGGATAGGTTTTTTTGTATGCTTTGATACCCACCAGTCATTTTCAACCTCAAAGTAGCATACAGATATTAATTGAGCTCCTGAACCAACAGCAAATTTTTTTTCTAGAAATTAAATAAAATCCTGACTATAGTATAATATTATATATATATATATATATATATAGTATATACAATAAATAATAATATTAAACCTTATATTTAAGGCCACTTTAGATAGGACAGTAGAAAAGATTTTTGTTAAAAACTATTTAGTTATTTTGCTTTGAGTATATTTAATTAGTTAAATAAATGTTTTTTATATGAAATGAATTAGTTAATTAGGGAATTTAAATAAATATATACTAATAAAATACATCTAATTATATTCTATTTTATCTCATAATTACCATTGGGAGACCATTTAACACAAGTTGCTGCTCTACTTATTCTTAGTAGTACAAGAGTTGGTTTCCATTTCCCCTTGTCATCAATTGTCCAAACATACGCATTACGGTCCTGTGAAGTGGTGTAAACCATAATATTGTAAATAAATAAAACATTAATTTAATGAAAAACTTACAGCCGAGCATGTAACAATTCGATTAGTGTTCGGTGCCCAATCAATTCCAGTTATTAACAGTCCATGTTGATCTAAATTATCTAATAATGTCCAATCACTTAAATTTGGCTCATATTTGTATATATGGACCTCATTACTATTTGGTATCAGTGCAATTTCTATATAATTTGACATATAAATTAAAACTTTGAAGAACATTTAATATTTTAATAGATTACAATTAAAACATTACTTACGAGTTCTATTTGCATTCCACGAATGTGCAGTAACTGGACTATCACCTAAATTATATTCCATTACACTAGATCTAATTTGAAAAAAAAAACTACGTTTAAATAATACTAAATATCAGTAGTTAATTATGATTTATGATTAAAATTTTGATTGTAAAAATAAATATTTCTATGAGAGTTTTTTCATCACGACTCAAGAGACAAGAGTTGACAAGTCGCGAACTCCTGACTAGGTACTTAATTCCCAATAAGTAAAATAAACACAGAGGGCAGTTAATAGAACGCTTATTAGTTACTTAATGGTTCAGTTAAAATCTTCAATGTAGAATTCTTGATTCCACAATAGTCAATAATAATTATTTATTAATAATTTAATAGCTAATAGGTTATGGGTATGCCGTATGCCCATATATACTATATAGTATATAATACCTACATTACTATATTATATTCAGGGAACAGGCATGCAGTAAATGCAGTATTGCAACTAAAATCAGACGACAGTCAACATTCAACATAACAGTGCAGCACATTCTAAATGGAATGATTAATATTATGACAAAATATACAATATTTATTGTACAGTATGATATCACAGATTATTTTATTAGATTACTTATCTGTGATTATAAATTATAATATTACCATAGAACATTATGTTAATGTCAATTATTAATAATATAATAATATATTATTAATTACATAATTTATTATAATATTATATTTTAATAAAAGTAAAGTAAGTACAAACTACAAATTACAAATTAATAATTATTAATGAATTAGTAAATAATAACGTACAACGATATTACGTTATACCAATGGTTACACCTTATACGTATCGTTTTTCTTGCCGCACAGTGGTGAGGGATAGCAATAAATGACGGCTGCCGTGGCTGGCCGTTTTTTTAATATTGCGAGTATACGAAGTACGCACTCCAGTATTCTTATCTATCTCGATGATAGGAATACAATAATTTTGAACTAAATGCAGCTCAGTGTAGCCATCAATCAAAGAAAACCATAAATTGTACATAATTCTTTGTACTGTACAATAATTTTATCTCAGCGGTTGATTTGAACTCTAAATGTAATGCAGTATAGTTATTTTATGATATTCGCATAGTAAAAATTATAATCTGTTATATATTTAATTTGTTTTATATTTTATAATATAATAAAATATTTATTAAAAACCCCTTACCACAAAAAAATACTATTTTATAGCGTATATATATATATTTAATTCATAATATAAGACAATAGTATTATTTAAAATTGGCAATTTTTTATAGGGTTTTTATTATATTTTTTTTCTGATATATGAAAACCATTTTTCGGGTAGAAATAATGGTCTGATTACCACAGTGAGGTATGTTTTGGGTAGCAAATCGTGTCCTCTTGGTACTTTATTCAGCTCATTTTTCGAATTTCCCAAAAGTTTTTCCTCGAAAAGCGGAAAATTGGCAATGTTTATAGGTTTTTTTTTTTGATGTATGAAAATATTTTTTCGGGTAAAAATAATGGTCCGATTATCACAAATAGGGTACTCTCGCTATAGCAAATTTAATCTAGTTGGTACTTTATTTAGCTCAATTTTTGAATTTCCCATAAGATTTTCCTTGAAAAGGAATGATAACTCCTTGAATATTGATTGTAGGGATTTGAAATTTATTTTGCATATTTACATATGTAATTTATATTCGTGATAAATTTTGAAATCGGATTATCAGCATAATATATTGAGATACGCTCAGAATCGTATTTTCTAATGCAATATCATTGCATTCAAATCTTAATAATTATAATAAACTACTAATTTCTCCGAGGACCGAAGAGAGGAAGGAGTAACGTCCACAATCGACCTTTCCCACTTTTTTGAATTTATATTAACATATTATATAATAATATGACAAGAAAAGTTGAATTTTTTGAATTAATTAGTTCAATAAAGTATTAATGTTTTAAGATATATATATGCATGTAAGTTTTGAGCCTGTAGTCTCTTAAAAAATTTGTCTCAGTTCCACCTATGTTAAGGTTTTTCTCAGGCATACTCAATCGCGTGGTGAGTAAAACAAAAGGTGCACTAACTGCGAAAAATGTCTAGGCAGGCCTATAGGTAATATTAATTATAGTTATAATCAACGAATAAACAATTAAATGTAACGAACATAAATTTTAAAAACAATTTTTAGTGTTTTTACGGAGTTATCACTTTTCAGTTATCATAACGCTTACACTGCCTTACCTCGATAGAAAAAGCGTTTGTGAGCGCCAATTAATGACGTAACAGCTATTGATAGTGACGTCACGGTTGTAGTATGAGCGTTTAGATACGCCAAAACGAACGCACTTTATATATCTGTGTTTTGGCGATGCATAAACTTGTTATCTTAACTAATGCGTATCATTAAACAGTCTGTAAACATTTTGCTCTCCGTACCTCTCGCGAAAACACGCTTATAGTTTATGGTAATAATGCAATCTGGATTTGATAATTTGGTGGACATGACGTTATCACCACCCGTTTCTATTTCAGTATAATATTATCTTATTATCTTATATTAGTCTGCGATTTTAAGTTTAAATTGTTTGTGTACTGTTGTTTCCATTTTCGTGTTTTGTCAACTCCATAAGTCTCCATTTTCTATTTAATATCTAATTATTTATCTTAGTATTTATCAATTATCAAACTTGCCATGTTGAATCGTGTTATCAGTTAACTACATATTTTAACTTTTTCATCGAAATTTCCACTGATGGACTAATCAGAAGTTTTCTTGTAAAGTCTAAATAATAGTATAATACCTATATGGCAAATAAAAATAATAGTTTATCACAAAATTACAAGATATTTATTAACAGACATTTTATTTTTGTAAAACGAATTTAAAACTTGTGTTAACGTGCTTTTGTGAAAATTGTATCATCACTCAACACTTATCATAAAATACTGTTGGTTTTTCCAAACTAGAATAATTTTTTTTATTAGTGTACTTCTTTAAACTATATTATATATATAAAAAAAATCAATAAAATAATGAATAACATTGCGACGCAGAGAATCAAAAGGGAATTTAAAGAAGTCATTAAAAGTGAAGAGGTAATAATTTATTTATATTCTGTAAACTTATCTTATAATTTTAAATTTTATTGTAAATTTTGTATATTTTATATTAACTATGTAATAATTGTATAGTTAAAATAGAATATGGAAATTAGTTCATTAATTATCTGCAATTAACCTAAACCAATTAATATGAATTAACTTTTGTTTTTGTAGTTAAGACTTTTTAATTTGTCATTATTTATAATTTCAATACCTATAACTTTTTTTTCTATTTGAAAAATATATAAACTAAAATATTAATAAGGTTACAAAATTAATGTAAATAATTTAAATTATGTATAGCTTGCTAAATGTTCAATCAAAGTTGATTTAGTTGGCGATAGTTATACTGAATTAAAAGGTGAGATTGCTGGACCACCTGATACACCCTATGAAGGTGGAACATTTTTTTTGGAAATTAAAGTACCAGAAACTTATCCTTTTAATCCACCTAAAGTAAGTATATTAAAAAAATTATATTTAATTTATTATTAAATATTAAAAAAAATTTACAGGTTCGATTTATGACTAAAATATGGCATCCTAATATATCATCTGTCACTGGAGCTATTTGTTTAGACATTTTAAAAGATCAATGGTGAGTTCAAGTAGATTATCTTGAGTAAACTATTAAAAACATGTTTTTATTGTAAAAAGCAAAACATTTATTTTAAAATTTATTTATTATTTATATCCTTTAAATGTAACATTAGAATTCAATATATATATTGTGATTATATTTAGATGTTTAATGTAATAAATAAAAAAGTTACTCAATTAAATGACATTATTAGACTGAGTATTCACATATAAATATATTTTAGAAATTTGCATCTATTTGATACTTGGTTTATTTTTTAATCGTTTTTCCTTGGGATGAGAAAAACTATCAAAAATTGGTTAAAAAACTGCAATATCTACAGAAACTGATTTTGACAAATTTGATTTGAAATATTTTATGATAACTAATGAAATTTTGAATGAAGAGACTTTAATATTTTTTTTGAATATTCTCATAGGTAGTCTACATACAGGATAAAACAAATTATCAGTACAATATATTGTATATCAGACTAAGTTTCACTCAGAATTGTATTTTTAAATGCAAAGCATTGCATTCAAATCTTAATGATTAAAAACCACTAATTTTTTTAATTTTTGGGTCGAAGGGACAAAGGAGGAACGTCCAGAATCGACTACCTGGTTAGGTTTTTTTTAATTTCACAATTTGAATTTGATAGTAGTACATTTAACAGATTATTTAATTGAGAATTGTGCTCTACTACTATAACATTATTTTAGAATATACCTATTTGGGAATAGCTATAAACTTTTCAATAGTTATTTGGAACTCAATTATAGCCAATATTATTCCGAAAGGATTGCTTGCATAAGTAAATAAACCATTGGTTGTATTTATGATCGGATTATTAGAGCTAGCATACACTACAGACTTTTAATCGGTAGACTATTTGATCGGAATCGTGCTGTGATGACAATTATCACAGACTAAACTGTTTAGTTTGTCGTCGGTGCGCACACTGCCGCCGATAGCAGTATATAGAATATTTAATCTAGTATATTGATTATTGAGTGTCTATTGATAAAGAATTTAATAATTTATTTCGTAAAGACGAGCTAGGTCAGTTTTGACTATTATATTATATTATAATTTATATTTCATTAAATACTTATATTTATAATGATAATTCCTAACTAGGAACATACTAAAATTATTAATATCAATTTATCAGTAAAATGAATTAAAAAAGACAAACTAATCGGCCAAATCCAGAAACATCTTAAGATAACAAAATTTTAAAAATATGTACACTGCCTGTGTTACAATATTATAATAATAATTAATACACACACCTTGTTTTATTTTTTCCTCATTAGAGAGTAATCCCCAATTAGTACAACCACTTCGTACACCTCTCACCAAAATTTTCTTTTCAAATTGCTATCCTTTAATATTATAATAATATTCTTTCAGGTTTTTTTATACAGTGAAGGCCGTTTCTCTATTTCATCAATCATCTCTTCTATATTTTCTTCGTACATTATAAAATAATTAATAAATTTGAAATTCTTAATAATTAATTATCACGTATGATAAAGTCCTAAACAAAAGTCTCATTTTGGTTATGTTATAACCGTGGCAAAATGTATGTATGCACCATCAGCCGATTGTTTAGTTTGTAATGTGCGCACTTGTATAAAGCACAATGACCATTACGTAGTCTGCCGATAGTTTGCTGACTTTTCTATCAAATTGGAATTGGAAAATTTTTATCGGTGTGTGTGTGCACTCCCATATACTTGTGTGCCCATTAACAAACCGATTAAAAGTCTGTAGTGTGCACTAGCTCTTAATAAACATTTGTTGAACAATACGTCTTTTAAATATATGTTAAAAACATATTTTGAAACACTAATAAATGTCTAGCTGGTACCTCTGATGCTAATTATGTAATTGCCCATTCAGTTTCGGACAGTTCAAATTTTTTCACATGTAATTTATACCAGCTGTCAACTTGATGCAATCTTATTTTAGTCACCTCTTATGAAAAGTATGAGGCACCTTAGGAATATTATGCTCTTCTCCTATAGGAATTGTATTAATTACAATTTGTGGGCGATGATTGAAATTATATCTTGCCGCAAAATGTGATTTAATTGGTTTTAAATACAGGATGAATTTCAAAGTTTGACAAATGAATAACTTTGATTCTACGCAATATTTGTTTTAAATTTTTTTAAAAATATTTTACTTCGGCGCTACAATCGGGGTATATTAATTTTTTTTTCCAAATAAAAAAATTAATTTTTAGTTTTTTAATTTAAAATAGTCATTTTGTAAAATTGTATTAAAAAATATAATTATACATTAAAATTTCTTCTTAAATTTTTTTTATTTGTTTTTAAAGGTTTTTTTGAAGTTAATTTAAAATATAAATGCTTATCGTAAAACTATTTTATCGTATCTAAAATATTATATTTTCATTAACTTCAAAAAATCATTAAAAAGAAAAAAAAAATGAAAACATTTTAAGAAGAAATTTTAATGTCAATAAAATTCTTTTTAAGTATAAATTTATAAAATGACTATTTTGAATTAAAAAATTATAAAATAATTTTTTAAACTTTTTTATTAAGAAACAAAAATAAAAATTAATATACCTTAATTGTAACGCCAGGGTATAATTATAATTTAAAAAATTTAAATTTTTAACAAATATTGCATAGAACCAGAGTTATTTAAATTTTTTAATTCTCAAAACTCACCCTGTATATGTATATTTAAATTTAAAGTTTTATATTTTACAGTCGTCCAATTTGCTCTGAGCACTAAATAATCACTTAGTAGCATTTTGTAAATAATTTTGGACTATGGCAATTTCTTTTATATTATTTCTAATAGTGTTTAAAAATAAACATTTTTTCAATTTTGATTCAAAAATCGTCTTGCACATTAAAATGCTTGATTCACCAGTAACCTGATTCGTGTTTCAAGTTTTTGATTTTAGTTTTTTGTGCTTTTTTAACACATTTTAACTATTGTATGTTAACTATTGACAATATAGTCTGTACATGAATTAAATTTCTTTATCTCCAATTTGTGTTATACCTTAGTATAAATAATTATAATATATATATATATATATATATAATATTCGTATTGTTTATTATAATGTAGTTAAACAAAACTTGTATGAATATGATATCTTAATGTAAAATCATCAGACTGTAGTCATTGGACAGTTCCCACTCCCAATTGGTTATTAAATGTATATAATAAAAATGCTTAATATTAAACATTCATTTTTAAAATAAAATAATATAATTTATTTTACCCATATATAGGGCTGCAGCTATGACTTTACGCACAGTACTGTTGTCATTACAAGCACTTATGGCTGCTGCAGAACCAGATGACCCACAAGATGCAGTAGTTGCAAAACAGTATAAAGAATATCCTGAAATATTTGCTAAAACTGCTAGTCATTGGACTAATGTTTATGCTGGAGGTATTAATATTATTTTACAATTGTATATCTATCAACAAAAAGAATTATATATATATATATATATATATATATATTTTCTTAAATAAAATGTTATTGAAAATAGTAATTAGATATAGTAAATAGAAAATATAATTTGTCTAAGTAAATAGTATTATAAATATATTAGGTAGATAAAATGTATTACAATATTATGTTCTAAATCTATAATTATTATATTTGATTTTTAATAGTTAAATTTTTTGATTTCAATGGTATTTTCATTTATTTTATTTATATTTCTTTCCTTACCCTTAAAATATGGACATAAAAATACAATATGAATTTTATCCTCACATTTATCATTCACTATTCATATTATTTTTATTATGTCTACATGTCACTTATTTTATTTATAAATAGACAATATATAGTATATAATATAATAAAATAAGCATGTAATATTTTGTTTTAATTATATATATACTAATTTAATTTGAATCATGATTTAAGGTCCAAATAAAAATACAGACTTTGATTCAAAAATTCAGCGTCTCATCGACATGGGAATAGAATGTGATCAAGCACGTGGAGCATTGTCCACTTATAATTGGGATTTGGAACGAGCTACAGAACAATTGTTTAGTTAGAATTGGTTCATATTTTGGTTTATAATTAAAATGCAAAAAATATTGAATCAATATAAAGGTATAAGATTTATTCTAAACACTGTTATTTTTTAATTTTGTGTCATGCATATATTTCTAATTACATAATTAATATTATTGGTATATTCAATTAATTTTCATTATTCTTAGTATCTATACTGATAAGATATCTATCTCCTTTCTACTTTCAGATAGTAGTTCCATTTATATAATTTTAATATTCTTACTTTGAACTGAGCCTGTAGTAATGTAATATATACATCATTTGTTACTAATTTATAAATACATGTAAATATATTTTTTATGACATCAATGATGTCTAATTTAATTTGACAATTACATAAGTGACTAGATAATGTAAATATAATAATAATAATTGGCTTCAAAAATATAAAAAATATATACATTTGTTAATTTAAATGTTTTATTTTCAAATAAAAAAATTAGTATCATTTGGAACTTCAAATTTTACTATGAATTATTTTAACCATTGGATAATTCTTAAACTTTAGTTTATTTTAAAAAAATGGTTAATATAATTGGAAATTATCTCTAACTTTTTCATTGTACTTTAATGAGTGTTTTTTCTATATATATATATGCAAATTATTAAAATGAAAAATATATAAGCAATTATTAAATACTATATATACTTATACTATTAAATATGAGAATAGTATATGAAGCTATTGACCCCATATATTATTCTAGGAGGTTTAAAAATTTTAATTTATTAAATTATAATTTTTCTTCCTCGAAATAATATATGTCATATATAGTTACTACTTATACTTACCTATAATTACTACAGAATATATAATAATATATATATTGACATCTTTGCCCCCATGTGAAAAATAGTTCCTGCATTTCTGAATATAAATCATATAAAAATATATCTTCCTATCTGCGCCTTACACTTGTCTATACCCATAGTATAATATATAAAAAAAATATAATAAACATATTTTTTTTAAATTGGCGCCCCTAAATTTTTCTTCTATTTTACGACCAATGGCTTTTGCGCTTGCCGCCTTGAGCCTCCCCTTAAAAGTTAGAACAGTCCTCTCAGCTTACAATACTTTAACCAAATTGCTCATCTTTTATCTTTGTGGGTTTGCAGTTTACAAGAAAGTTCTAATTTCTCTTAATTCAGCTTTATCCAGGCACATTAGGATTTTTTAGTAAGGAGGACTTTAGCCTAATATACATACTATTTTAGACACATATAAAACTAAAAATTAGTAAAATATTTTAGGTAGGACATGTTTTAGATAGTTCTAAGCTCTATGTCCCCCCCCCAAATTATGTTTTTGCCGTTAGCCTCAGCAATGATGAGACCTAAATTACTTGTTTTAATGCTGTGTTCAAATCTGTCTAATCTCTAAGAATTTAGTGTGTTTAATTAAAGAGCAATATTTTGTGAGATGTAGCTGTATATTATGGCTGCAGTGTCCACTCAACAAATCCAGCTTCAGAACACATACTGAACACTTCATTATCCTTTGAAAGGTACATGGAACTCTTTTGGTCTGAGTAAGCAAACTATCCTTGTTGATTTTGTATTCACTGATTATCAGAACATTTGCCTTGACTTGGATCGAAGTTTAGCAGATCGAATCTGTGTTAAATTTGCTTGTAGAAAATCAATCATTGATATTGCTTATCCTTGTTAACCACCTCATGTAGAGAATTAGGGTCTATTCTGATCTTCCCTCGTACACCTGAACTATTTTCTCTTAAGGCTTTTGTCATCTCAGGTAATGCTAAGCATTCTCCAGCAAAATATCCAGCATTGCCACATCTTTGATTTTCCTTAATATAGAATGTAGGTAATTTTTAACCCTATTAATTACGTCCATTCCGGTGGTAAACTGCTGCAGTGAAGTAATTAAAAATGTTAGTAAGTACGTTAGTATACATTAACTCAGATAATCCGTGACTACTCACTACACAATAAAAACAAATAACAATACAACCGAGTATTGATTAGAGTACTAGACTCCAGACATAAGAAAACTGTATTAGTAGTATAGACTATAGACGGATATTTGGTTTTTTTATCCTATCCAAATTTTTCAAGTTGGTAAAATGGTAATAAAAAAATATTTATAGGAATTAAATATTAAATTAATGTTTGTCAAATTAATTAATAAGTAAGTATTATGGAAGAACTAAAACCTCTCAATAAAAAAACTTATGGTACTATAGACTACCAAATTCTCAGTTTTTTTGTACCATGACCAGTATTGGCACACATAGGACATTCAACGTGGTTATATGGGTTATGGATAAGGGCCAATGACAATGCGAAATTAGTAGCCGTTTATTTTAAAAACATTTAACATGTAAGAAACATGGGTAATAAATACCATTGATTATAGAATGGGCTATTCTATAATTAATGGTAATACCTAATATGTGGTTATATAATACATTAAAAAAATGTGTTATTTTAGATTCTGAGCGAAGCGAAAAATGTATTAGTTTTACAGTGTTTTTTTTTTTTTTGTGTAGAAATAATGGTCCGATTACCACGAGTAGGGTATGCTTTTGGTAGCAAATTGCATCTAGTTGGTACTTCATTTAGCTCATTTTCCGAATTTCTCAAGTTTTTCCTTGAGAGAACTAAGAAAAACTATTAAAAAATTACGGAAATCATAATTTTGATGAAATTGATTTTTAATGATAACTAATGCAATTTTGAATGTAATCATGTAGGTACTATAAATGTTTTTTGAATTTTCTCTTGGATAGTTTACGCATATGATAAACACATATGGAACGACCTATCAGTATAATATATTGTATCACATTGAGTTTCGCTCAGAATCATATTTTCAAATGAAATATCATTGCATTTAAATCTTAATTATAATAAACTACTAATTTCTCCGAGGGACGAAGGGGGAATATCTAAAATCGACCTTCCCACTTTTAATTTATATTGAGTTTATTATAATGTGGCCACTTTGGGTTCAAATCCCGGTAACATTTTTAGCTCCAGTCTGCCCCTGGTTATGAACTAATCCAATGCCCACTGAACGACTGTACTATCTGTAATACAGTACAGCTAAAATAGTTCAATGTCATTATGGCAATGTTCATAAAAAAAATACAGAGTACTGCACTACTATTATAGGTACCATTGACCGACGTCTCCATGTTCCATGACCCAAATGGTAAACATGGAACGTGGTATATATATGCAACTGGGTATGGTTATATTTACTATTTTTGATACCCAGACGCAGTCATATCTATGACTGTCGACCGACCCAGCGGTGTGCGTCTCAAATCTCAGTGAAGTTAAGGTTTATTTAAAAAAAATATGTTATAATATTATACCATTGTATAATCATATAATCTATAAACCTTGAGTGAAGTTGAAGTTATATTATTTATGAAGTTACCGCGCTGATATAACTTGATTGTTTTACGGTTATAGATAAAACTATCAGCTGCAATCGTAAATATACGAAGTGAAAACAATACTTCCTATCATAGAAAAAGTATTATCTATGATCTTGTGTAATTTAAATTATAAATATTATAATATTGTGGTAATACATAAAAATATCACAGAATACATAAGTTGAATTTTAAAAAGTTTAAAATTAATTAAAATTATTCTATGATTATATTATGATACAATTTATTATTTTTAATCGTGATTCGTGGGTAATATTAATGTCTATGATGATAGCAAAGAACAAGTTATTCTGTATCCTATTATGAATTATGATTGTAAGTAATTTTATTATTTTACTTAAATGAATATACTTTTAAATATGTTTATTGTTTTTGATTCTTACAATTTTTTTTTTTTTTGACAATTTTTATATAGGTATGTTATTTTATTGTGTAATATTAAAGTTTATAAATTAATTACATTACAAGTGATTAACAAAAATTAATGCACAAATTAAATTTTTTAATTACAAGTTATAGTAATATTATATTAATATTTAATATAATCTGTGGTAATATTATATGTGTCTGCTGATTATAGAACTTATATTGAACACAATATGTACAAAAAATTAATATTATTATTAATATTATTCATAATACAATAGTAAGTGAATTTTATTTATATAACCTTTGCATGTACATTAATTTTGTACTATTATACAAATTTGATTTTAGTATTTTATAATATCAAGAAATAATTTCTAATAGAAAATGGAATTCACTAGAAATGCAGTTATAAGTTCATATGAATCTTCAGATATGATAAGTAAATAATTTATATTTTAATTTTAATACTAGATAGTAGTTTTTTTATTAAAATATACCTAGCCTAACCTTGTTATTAATATATGTTTATGTATTAATATATATATATATTTAAATTTTAACAATATAAATAACTAAGCAAAAACATATTCAAAATATTACACAAACAGAACCTTGTAAAATAATTAATTAGCTTAGGTGTAATATATATTTTAAGTAATAGAAAAGAAATATAAATTTTCAATTATATCTTACTTTAGTGTACAGTAACTATATAGATGAAGAATATTCAGAAGTAATTGATACTAGTCTGTATCCGGACCAATTAAATGGACAAATAATAAGATCTGAATATGAAGAAACTCAAACAATATTAACAGATACCTGTAGCCAATATGGAATTACAGCTACATGTTTTGACACTTATGAAAATTTACTTTGGGTTGGAAATCAATTAGTAAGTAAATGTACTAATGTCTGATACTAAATAATAAAATAATTTAATTTAAATACTATTATAAATAATGTATTTTATCCAGGGCTATGTTACATCATATTATAGTGCAGATATGCAAAAATATACAATGTTTAGAGTGCATTCTGATGAAGAGGTTCGTTCTCTACTGACTACTGACTCTACTTTGTTAGTTCTTACACCAACTACACTTCGATGTCAAATGCGTAGAGGATTACCAATTTTTACTCACAAGTAATTAATTAAAACTATACCTAATTAGTTTATTAATTTATTGTATTTCATAATAATTTTTATATAAGAATGAATAATAAATAATAGGATTAATTTAATATTATATTTATTAATTTTTTGAAATTAATTCTATATTTGTATTTTGTAGTTTTGTGTATACCAAATCATTATTGGTATATAAAAATATACAATTAAAAATATAAAGTAATTTATTAAAATCCTTCGGCCCTCAGTAACGAATGTTTAGATATGCCTTAACTCAAGAACCACTTTGTCTTATGTTCAATAAATAAAAAATATTATTTATATTTAAAAGAGCATAAAATTGCATACTTATAAAAACAGCTGAGACAGTGGCATAACAATGTGTCAATGTCTTGCCCACTTTAGTCGACTTGACTGACTCCCATTCTTTTAATTAACCCTTCTATATTAATTTCCTAATACTTAAATATTTCAGTTCTTTAAGAGAACATGTATGCAATAATAAATTAATACAAACAATACATATCAAAAATGAAAAAAACCCTTAGGTTACTATTATATTAGTGGTGACTACTCCTCATATTATTTAGGCAAAATTTATATACAAACATAATATTACCTAGTTTTATCAAATCTGGGTATTATGACAGTAGGGGTCTACAACAATATCAAACACAAAATCTATTACTCCATTTTATTATGGTATATACCTATTTTATCCCATTGTTCCTAAAATAAAATTATAATGTGCTTGCACATTGAAAATTTTTTATATTGTTATTTTGATAATTTCTTTTTCAAATTAATCATGTTATTGCAAATTGAATAAAATAAAAAAGTACCTCTTAAGCCTAAAAATATTAATTGATATTATATCTTATATGTATATTGATCATAGACCTGTAATGATATTTTTATAGGCCTATGATATAGATATGTAATTTTTTTTTTGATATTCCAATAAATTATTATTAAAATACATACTATATTGATATTAAAAAAAAATATTAGTACTCTGGTACTTTGTCATATTCATTGTAATTAAAAAAAAGTGGGAAGGTCGATTGTAAACGTTCCTCCTTCGTCCCTTTGGTCCTCTGAGAAATTAGTGGTTTATTATACTTAAGATTTGAATGCAATAATATTGCATTAGAAAATACGTTTCTGAGTGAAACACAATATGTAACAACTGCTGATAATCCATTCCAAAATTTTACCATGTGTGAAAATTATCGATGTAAATATTTATAATAAATTTCAAGTCCCTACTATTAAAACTTAATAAGAAATCACGAAAAAAAATAAATGTATAAAAAAAATTGACAATTTTCCGCTTCTTAAGGAAAAACTTTTGGGGAATTCTAAAAATGAACTTAATAAAATACCAAGTAGACAACATTTGCAAACGAAGCATATGCTATACATGATAATCAGACCATTATTTCTATCTGAAAAAATGTTTTCATACATAAAAAAAAAAATCTTTGTAAAAACAATACATGCCTCGCTCCACTCAGAATCTAAAATTGCTAAAACTTATAATAAATAAAAAGAAAATAAATATAAAGAAATACTTTTATTTATTCATTTGTTATTATTTCAGTTCAGAATATTTAAATGAAATGCAATGTATAATTCAATTGGGACGTTCTCAAGAAACTATATTAATGGGTGGTCATCAAGATAAACTAATAGAGTTTAATTTAAATCTATGTAAAGAAATAAGTATCATAGACGCTGGCAAAAATGGCTGTGCTATACTGCGTCAAAATGCTAATAGAACTGTGTGCTGTGGGGATCCTACTGGAGTAATTAAACTTCGAGATCCTAGGAATATTTCAAAAATTATTTATACTGTTGATACACATACAGGAAGTTTATCAGACTTTGATGTTCATGATAATTTATTAGTTAGCTGTGGTTTTTCAAACACGTAAGTGGAATGTAATTGTTATATTACTTTTATATTGACTTATTTTTCTATGTTATTTATTAGGCCACATGGATCTATGGAGGTAGATCGATTTTTAGTTGTACATGATTTAAGAATGATGAGATCAGTTTCTTCTATTCCTATGATTATAGAACCACTTTTATTAAGATTCATGACTTCGTATTCATCACGTATTGCAGTTATGTCTACTTTAGGACAATGCCAACTTGTAGATACTGTTGCTTTGTCAGAACAAGATATGAATCTTTATCAGGTTGAATAAAGTTTAATTAAAATTTTTAGTAATTTTATTTTACAGTAATAATTACTAATAATGATTCTAATCAGATGAGTGGTGCTGAGGAAGGAGCACTTGCTCTTTCTATGGATGTATCTCCTTCAAGTCAAGCTATTATAATTGGGGATAATATGAGCACATTACATTTGTTTACCACAGCATCTACTCAATTTAATACATTAGCAAGAGATACAATATTTGCACAACCAATAGAGCCACTTCCTTGTGATCCGATCAGTGTAACAGATGAGTTAGCTGTTTATTCTAGTATTCCATTACCACCCTGTGATGGGCCTTTATTATCAGAATTGCCTGAAAAATTATTTACAAACATTTATAGGTAAATTATAAGATCTCATTAGAATTGTGTAGTATACGATCTAACAGTAGAATACATTTATACACAAATGTATTTGTTGATATTTATAGAAAAACACCAGCAATCGATATGGATATACTTGCTACAATGAAAATGAAGGGAACTGTTGGTTATGCTCCAAATCCAAATAACCGGAAACGAAATCAAGTAATAAGTTATATTAGGTATAATATTTCTTTTGGTGATAGGTATTTTAATTTACATTCTGAAATAAGCTAATCTTTAGTCTCTCCAAGTTAAGAAATGTAGTCGGCAACAGACTACTGCACAGGGGCATGGTTTTACTATAAGCACAGATCTCAAACAATGTGATCGATGAGATTCATATAATCTGTAATATTAGTCTATCACTGACAAGTGATGTGAACATATAACTAAAAATGCATTAAAAACTTTTTGATCACGATGTGGTGCATTGTGTCATATATTCCTCATAGGTACAACCAATGTCTATCGCTTGTAGAGTATACGAACAAGTGATTGATGAAATAGGGGAAACGAATGAGTGTAGTCTGACTGTTGCTGTCGAAAATCAGTCTTTGACAACTATGTTTCTTAACTTGGACAGACTATAAATAGCTATTTAAATATTAAATTAAATATTACATAATTAGTCTGCACCCCTATTACCAATGTCTATGAATCTTTCTAGTTCAGGGGCTCCCAAACTTTTAGACAATATGAATTTTTGATAAGCCATGAATCCCTAAATTTATATACAACTTTTTTATATTGTTCCTACCACAGCTATCACATTCATCAGCTAACACTAATAAATTGAAATATTTTAATCTGTGATAGTGTTAAAATCGTAGGTCATATTATACTAACTAGGCTACTAGCTCTAAGTGTTAAATAATCAATGTGGTTCCTCATTCGGCATTATTATGATCCTTAATATTAATCTTTATGATTGCCACCTATATCAGTATTGTTGCTAGTATACTTATTATTTCGATTATTACAAAAAAAGTATTTTATTAAATTTGGAAAAGAAATTATATGATACTGTGGACCATACTTGATGTGCTTGCAGACCATTTATTTATTATAATTATTATGAAATGTTTAAATGTTTGTTATATATTTAAGGTAGCATATTTTAATACTGTACCTGAATCAAAAAATAATAATTGTAATAATAATAATCAATCAAATGATGAAGAATGTGAATCTCCTACATTTATAGCAATACCTAGAAGATACAGAAAAATTGATTTTAAATTTAAAAGTGAAGATTTTGATTATGAACAGTATAATAAAACTGGATTTAGTGGTTTAGAATCTAATGTTCCAAATTCATATTGCAATCCAATGCTTCAGGTAATTTATTATTTTATTAAAAAAAATATTGTTTTTTTCCTAACCTACACATAAAGTCAACTGGACTTAACATGCTTTATTTTATTTAAAAAATAAAAAAGTGGGAACATCAATTTAGGATGTTCCTCCTTTGTGCCTTCAGTTCTCAGAGAAATTAGTGGTTTATCATAATTATTAAGTTTTGAATGCAATGATATTGCATTAGAAAATATGATTCTGAGCGAATCTCAATATATTAGAATACTGATAATCCATTCCAAAATTTTACTGTGAGTGTAAATTACATATGTAAGTATTCAAAATAAATTTCAAATCCATACGATCAAAATTCAAGGAAATATAATTTCATGATAAAAATTGTTAGTCACGATTTTCAAAATATTTTGTAAATAAATTAAATAGTATATAATTTGACTTTGATAAAGTATTCAAACCGATAAACTAAAAATTGCAGGAAATATTAAACATTTTTGGAAAAAAGTTTAAAGTTCTATAATTAGCCAAAAAATCATCAATCTGTTCCGAAATTTTAGCAAACATAAATATTACTTATGTTAGTACTAAAGAAAATTTTTAAGTTCTTACAAACAAAACTCAAGAAAGCAAAATATTTAAAATAACGGAAACCGTAATTTTGCCAACTTTCCGCCTCTCGAGGTAAAACTTTTGATAAATTCAAAAAATGAGCTAAATAAAGTATCAACTGGAAGCAATTTTCTACCGAACGCATACCCTACTTGGGGTAATCGGAGAATTATTTCTACTCGAAAAAGTGTATTAAAAAAAATATATATAATATTTAATTCTGCCAAAAATATTCAAATTTTATAACCTTATAAAAAAAAATTGTGACCTACGATTTTCAAAATATTTTAGAAATTGATAAAGTATTATATGAGTATGTTACTATACAATTTTCAAACTGTTAAACCTAAAATTGCAGGTAATCTTAAACATTTTAGAAAAAAATTTCAAATGTTTATATTTAGTCAGAAAATCAACCAATCGTTTCAAAATTTTTTTCTCTAGTGTAGAACACCTATGTTGATACTCAAAAAAATTTAAAATAATGACACCGTCATTTTGCTGATTTTCGAGATTTTTAACTTAAATAGCTTATAAAAAATTCACGATTTTCAAAATATTTTGTAAAAATATTAAATAGTATATGATTAAACTTCAATAAAATTTTCAAGCCAATAAACCAAAATTGTTCGAAATATTAAACATTTTTGGAAAAAAATTCTATACTTGGCCAAAAAATCAACCAATCCTTTCCAAAATTATACCACACTTATATACTATCTATGTTAATATTCAAAAAAAATTTCAAGTTCCTACAATCAAAACTCAATTAGTTATCACGAAATAAAAAAGTTTCAAATAATAGAAACCATAATTTTGCTGGTTTCCACCATTTTTTTGGTAGCTTTTCTTTTTCCAAGTAAAAATTTTTGAGAAATTTAAAAAATGAGCTAAATAAAGTACCAACTAGACACGATTTACTACCAAAAGCATACCCTATTCATTGTGATCGGATTATTATTTCTACCCGAAAAAGTGTCTTCAGACATAAAAAAAAAAATATCTTTGTAAAACCAATACATTCCTTGCTTCGCTCAAAATCTAAAACTGAATTCTTACTACATTTTATGTAGTATTTTTAAAACATAAATTAAAACAACCACAAAAGTATAAATGTAAACATAAAGTAATTTGTGCACATTTAAGTACATTATATTATATTATTTTAGTTATAATATAATAATTAATAATTTTTGTTTGTTTTTGTTTTTTGATTAGGTTTTATATTTTTTAGAACCATTTCGAACAATTATAATGTCCCATGTATGTCAAGAGGAATTTTGCTTAAGTTGTGAATTATCATTTTTATTTTACATGATGAACAAGTCCAAAGGAGTACCTTGTCATTCTGGAAATTTTTTACGAGCTCTTCGTAATGCCCATGATGCTACTGCATTAGGACTTATATTGCCTGAACATAACAATGCTGAAATGAAAAATAAAATAAATATCAGTATTTTAATTCAAGTAAAATTAAATTTTATTATAATTATGTATTTAATTAATATTTCAAAATAATATATATACGAGGTGTAGCAATTAAATAACGATAATTTGTAATTTAAAAATATTTATTAAACATATATGAACATTTATGCACCCATGCTCTCACAGTACTCTTTTCTGAGTCTAATGCACTTGGTCCAGCGTTCTCCCCATTTCTAGAAGCACTTCTGGAAGTCTGGAGAAGTTAAACTTTTCATTACCGACGTTACAGTACGTTAAATATCCTCTAAATCTGATGATGATTGTTGCACGGTTTTTACGTCATACATTTTTTAACATCATGATACTACACTACCAATTTTAAAAATTCGTAAAGCACAAACACTAACACCGATCATTATCAAACTTAGCAGACTAATGAATAAACTTATCAACATTTTATCACCAAACTTTCAAGATAATAGTGGACCATCTTGAAGAGTTAGAAACAAATTCTCCTTATTTAATTGCCACACCTCGTAACTAAGTAGCTATTTAGTATTAGAAAAACAATAATAATTACTCATTTAATAAAATTTAATTAGTAAAAATGTATATACTAAAATAAAATTAATGTTTACAATGTAAATGTCAATTTATAATACATCTATATTTAGAAAATATGTTTAGTTAAATAGGTTTGTAATGCAATAAACATTTTATTAAATTTATTGTAGAGTAGATTATATTATATATAATATATAATATATAATATATTGTATATTTTGTTTTATTATTTCTAGAACTGGAATAGATTTATTTTACATCAAATTCATTTGGAGCTCTTAAAATCAAAAATTGGTCATACTGATGAACAAGGAAAATTTATTTTCAAAGATACAGATTTTCCAAGCATTGGAAGGCAACAAATTCGGAAGAAAATAAAAAATAAAGAAGAAGATTATAATGACACCGAAATAACTAGGTTATTTGGCTGTAAACAAATTCACAAAAATATATGTTTAAAATGTAATTATGAATTCAGCAAACAGTCTAATTTAATGGTGTGCAATTTGGTATATCCAGAATCGAATGATGGTATTATTTTAAAACAAGTTAACTAAATATAAAACAATAATATATAGAAATCTTTCTTATATTTTAGAAAAATCTATACCATTTTGTGATTTACTTCAGCAAAGTATTTGTCCAAAACAAACAACAATGACTTGGTGTGAACGTTGTGAAAGTTTCCAACAAACATTACAAACTAGAACATTAAAATCATTACCTGCAATATTAACTGTTAACTGTGCTATTGAAAGTAAACATGTGAGTTTTAAATTAATTTATTAATTACATATTTATTGCTATAACATAAAAAATTTTAATTTTAAAAAACATTTTTTTGGTATAATTAAATCTATTATAATTTTAGATTCTGAGCGTAGTGTATTGATTCTACAAAAATGTTTTTTTTTTTTTTGTATGAAAACATTTTTTCGGATAAAAATAATTGTCCGATTATCACAATGGGATATACTTTCGTTAGGAAATCGTGTCCTCTTGGTACTTTATTAAGCTCATTTTTCGAATTTCCCAAAAGTTTTTCCTTGAAAAACGGAAAATCGGCAATTTTTATAGAAGCCTACTCATATACTATTTAATCTATTTACAAAATATTTTGAAAATCGTGACTGACAATTTTTTATCATGAAATGATAATTTCTTAAATATTGATCATAGAGATTTGAAATTTATTTTGCATATTTACATATGTAATTTACATTCGTGGTAAATTGTGGAAAGGATTATCAGTATAATATATTGCAATATATTGAGATTCGCTTAGAATTGTATTTTCTAATGCAATATCATTGCATTCAAATCTTAATAATTTCTCCGAGGACCGAAGGGACGAAGGAGGGACATCCACAATCAGCCTTTCCCACTTTTTTAAGAATTACTTCTATATTTAAAAGAACATTATATATTGATAAAATCATAATAATTACTAACAAATAAAATATATGTTTATTATATTATTACTATCTATAATGCAGAATAAAGACTTTTGGCAACAACAAATGGACCTATTAGTAAAACAAGCTGTCTCAAAATCTGGAGACCAAAAGACAGCACCAAGTACTCCAACATCATTCAATAAACCTTGTCGTTATGGAAGTAATTGTACCAGACACAGCTGTAGATTTATGCATCCTGGACAAACAGCTGCAAGTAATTAAATTTCAAATTTAGACTGTTTAATATTAGTTAAAATCAGAAAATAGAAAATACTAAAGATAATTTTTCATTTAAGTTCCAGAAACTAATAATTCTATGACCCTATCTCAATTATATTACACACATTCATGGCTGCCATTGTGTATTAGAGCAGAACTTCAGCCAGATGGAGAATTGACACTATTTAAATGTGATGAGGAAGTAGATTGTAAATCTGGCTATATTTATGATTTATATGCTGTCGTATGCTATATACAAGACGACCGTAAAAATCTTGTATCTATAATAAACGTAGGTCAAACTTATCGGGAACATCTACCATCTAATAATTCATTACCTCAGTGGTACATATTCAATGATATTAGCGTATCACCAGTGATTGGACAAGAAGCTGTTTGGTTTAGTTTGGATTGGAAAATTCCTTGTGTATTATACTGGGTTTCAAGAAATAATGAAGTCACTTTTGACATTATAAATAAAGCTAATGACCCAGTTATTACAGCTAAAGTTTTTACAGAGAGTGTTTATTTAAATTCTACATCAAGTAGCAATGATGTTATTTTACCTGAAGAAATTCCCAAATCTGGTAAAATTAATAAAAACTTAAACTTCCAAAGTTAAATTTTAATAAATACTTGTACTATTAGGTGAACTAGTAGCTATTGATGCAGAATTTGTTACTCTTAATCAAGAAGAATCAGAATTAAGAAGTGATGGTCGAATGACCACAATAAAACCTGTACAAATGGCTGTTGCTAGAATATCATGTATTCGAGGGTATATAATTATGAATTTTAATTTAAAGTAATGAATTATTTTACATGTTTGTATTTCAACAGCGAAAGTCCATACGAAGGCAAGCCTTTTATAGATGATTATATTTCAACTCAAGAGCAAGTTGTTGATTACCTTACAAAATTTTCTGGTATCAATCCTGGTGATTTAGATATTAGTAAAAGTTCTAAAAATCTTACTACCCTCAAGTCTACTTATATGAAACTACGATATTTGGTTGATAACGGAATAAAATTTGTTGGCCATGGGTTATACAATGATTTTAGGTTAGATGTCCTATTTTATTTACAAAATATAATAGAACAATGAAGCTTATTATGTAGAATAAACTTACTTACTATTTATTGATCACTAATTTTTCTCAACCAAATAAATGTATTTTTTAGATTTTAATTAAAACTTATTTTAAATTTGTTTTCCATAGAATGATTAACTTAATGGTGCCATCTGAACAAGTAATAGATACTGTTTCTTTATTTCGACTTCCACATCAACGAAATGTATCATTGCGATTTTTAGCCTGGCACTTCTTGGGTAATAAAATTCAATCACAAACTCATGATTCAGTAGAAGATGCTCGTGCTGCTTTACAATTGTATCAATGTTACAAAACACTTGAAGCAGAGGGTACATTATCTACAAAATTAGAAGAACTTTACAAATGTGGTAAAGAGATGAATTGGGTGGTTCCAAGCGAATAAAAAAAATGTGATAATATATTATATCTATTTTTTTGAATAAATGTTGTATAATAATAATTTAAATAAATATATATAATAACATGTAAACATGGAGAATAGATAAATGTATAATTTGTAAAATAAAACAAAAGTCAGGGATATTATTAATTAAGACTAAAACTCATAAGTTATTGCATTTTTTATTTTAAATATTTATAATTAAACAGAATTTCAATGAAAAATAACATCTGAAGTTTAAAAAGTTAATATTAATACCTGTAATTAATAAATCAAAATAAGATAAAGAAGTGATTGATGTATTAAAGAGAGTCATATTTATTAATAAATAATTATTTTTTTTGCTAATCAATATATCTATATTTTAGATTTTGTCTTAAGGAATGTATCAGTTTTACTTCACCTTTTTTTTTTTATCTATGTCTGAAAACATTTTTTGGGTGTAAATAATGGTTTGATTACCATAAGTAAGGGTATGCTTTCAATAGCAAATTGTAACTGGTGTTATGTTAGGTTTCGAATTTCTCAAAAGTTTTTTCTTGGAAAAAGAAAAACTACCAAAAATGGCAAAATTCATTGAAATTGTAATTTTGACAAAATTGATTTTAGATTTTTTATAACTATTAAAATTTTGTATGTAGGGACTTATTTTTTTGAGTGTTCTCATAGATAGTCTACATACGTAATACAATTTTGGAACTGATTTTATTTTTTAACAAAATATAGAGCTTCAAAATTTATCCAAAAATGCTTAATATTACCTGTAGTTTTGGGTTTAACGGCTTGAAAATTCTATGGAAGCATAATCATGTGCTAAACCTATTCACAAAATATTTTGAAAATCATATGTCAATTTTAGATTCTGAGCGAAGCGAAGAACGTATTGGTTTTACAATAATGTTTTTTTTCTTGTCTGAAAACACCATTTTGGGTATAAATAATGGTCTGATTACCACAAACAAGGTATGCTTTCAGTAGCAAATTACATCTAGTTGGTATTTTACTTAGCTCATTTTTTGAATTTCTCAAAAAATCTCTTCTCTGGGAGAAGAATAACTACCGAAAAATAGCGGATAATCAGCAAAATTACAGTATCCATTAATTTAAATTTTTTTATTTCGTGATAACTAATTGAGTTTTGATCGTAGGGACTTGAATTTTTATTTGAGTATTTATATAGGTAGTTTACACGCATGCGTGTACTTTTGGAATGTCTTATCAGAATAATATATTGCATTATATTGAGTTGCGCTCAGAATTATATTTTCGAATACAATATAGTTGAATTCAAATCTTAATTACAATAGACCATTAATGTTTTAGTGAATCGAAAGGATGAAGGAGGAATTTCTGGATTTGACCTTGCTGCTTTTTAAAATACATATTGGTTAAGAAAGTATGTGATATTATACACAGGATAGGAAATTATAATTTATTAAATTTTTTTATTTATAATTATAATTATTCAAATTCATTAAATTAAAATACAATTTATGTATATAATATATTTTTATATAATATATTTTCATAATAAGCGATAATGTAAAATGTAATGTGAATAATTTTTAATATTTGAAATAATATTTTCATTCATGCAAATAAACAAATTAACAAAATTTAAAAACAATGAAGACAGTTTGTTTACAAGCAATCAGAAAATAAAACTCATTTATACTGATAATAACATCTTAAACTAAGTAAAATTATTTTAAAATATAATTGTAGTTATCTATTCATAAAATTTTTAGTACAATTTTTATTTTAATAATTACTATAATTATTATTGATTTTAAAATAATTTATAATATATTTACTAAACATATAAAACAATAATTTTTTTCACTGCAAATTTTGCTTAACAACTAATTGTTCGCCTTTGATAAAACACATTTTATTTGGATTTTTTGGACAATAACGTCTTGTGTGTGCATTTTCTCCAGTGGCATAACAAAAAGGACACTGATACCTTAAAAATAAAAAATATGATATTTAATTTAATAAATAAACAGAATTATAAAAGTTTCAATGGCAGGTATAAAAATTAGTATAAATAATATTCCCCTAACATAACCCTTACGATAATTTTTAAAATTTGTTCAGTGTTTAATTTATTTATTTCATGGTCATGATTTAAAATTGTTTTAATTTAAATACGAATAGGTACATAATATGATCATATCATATTTAATCTCATTATATTATAATGATAGAGTTCTCACATAACCAAACTCACCTATAGCGTAGATTAAATATACTCTATATTTATTATGGTATATTCAATTTATTTATGGCTATAGATTATAACTGATTATAAATACAGCAATTATAGTTATTATAGTTAGTTTGAACAGGCCAATAAATTAAATTTGCATTATTGCCAAGAATATTTCTGACATGTTAATATGCTACTTACATATATGTACAATGTACTTGAATAAAATATTAAGCAAGTAATTATAATTTGGTAAATAGTAATAACATACATGGAAAATGTGTAGAACTTATTAAAAAGAAAAACAAATTATTAAATATAAATTAATTATAAGTAATAAATAAAAGTAAACATTTTATACATATATATATATAATAATTTATAATATACATAATATATTATATACAAGTGTTTGTCTTTGCAAATAACTTTTTATTTAAATTTTTGTATACTATATGTTGTTAAGAATATTTTTAAAAAAAAAATACAAAAATATACAGAAGGCTGCAGAAATTGGTAAAATAATTTGCAGGAATGAAATTGTAAGAGAATACCATCTAACAGTATCTATTTTTTTATAGAAAAGTTATTTAAAAAGTCTATTATACATAAGACAAATAAAAACAATATCGACGGATTATACTAATCGGGACAATACACACAATACACAGTATAGTCGTGGTATTAATCTGGTACTCTGGTATCGTGGTTGAGTTCATTTCTCCAAAAATTGATGAGTATATTACGGGTAGGCAACTGGCAAGTACTGCGGATATTTAGAACTAGGCACTAGCACTTTGCTCCACAAATCGAAAATTAACTCTTATTTGTTATGCAATACCCCTTTACTAGATACCACAATCTACAAAAGTAATTAGTCCCGAAAAATGAAATCCTACTTAATATTTTCTTGACTTGTGCACTCTGCCGAAAAGACTGATGATGCATTGTAATTTATAACCAGTCGTATTATCAACTAATAATAGTTATATTAAATAGGTACCTAAATAGTTTTATAGTAATAAACTATTAATATACTATATGTATATAACTATTTATATAATATACTTATCATCATACCGTTGTAGTATTGGACATCTAACTCTACCAACGGGGTCCTTGAGGAAGTGCGATTTGTAAAATTCTGCAGTTTCACCATTGCTCTTGCAGAAAGCACACTCACGAAGACATCCCATCTCAGACTTAGACTTGTGCGGCCTGGACATCAATGGTGGTGGACGCATCTGTTGACCACTGTTCTCTTGTTGTATACGGTTCATGCGTAACAGAAATTCGGCCAACGTATAATAATTTGGAGAAACAGGTGGCGAACAAGCACTACCGCCAAATGCCGACGAAAGTGAATTAGTAGTCATATCCTGCTGAGCGTGGTACGGTGATGAACTGTACAATGGACTTGTCGGAGCACCATAGTTCCGCAGATAATGTAACGCCGACTCTACGCTGGCATTGTGTTGACAGACGGTTGTAGTGTTCTGTATGTTCCTGTCGTCCTCTGTCAAGCACAGCGAACAGCGGTTTTGGTACTGGCCTCCAAATCCGAATCTACTACGGTCACTCATTATTTAGCCTGTGGAAAATGGATCATAATAATTTAAAAGTTTTACATATATTATCACATTGTAAATGGTAAATCATACTTTACAAATATGCAAAATGTCTTAGAAAAATAATATATTTTGATAAATATAATATGTTAATATTCACATTTAAAACTACATTATACTCGCATTTTATCCAATTATGCTGTCTCTGCCATGAAGACATGATGAGGCAAATTGGGTGAATTCGAACCATCGAGATTTCAATATTTTATGGGTTCATCTTTCTTAAAAAAACGCTAACCTATATTGTCTATGTCTATCTAGTAGGAAATATAACAAAATCACAGCAATGTAGAACTCAAATTGAGATGTTTAGGTTGAACAATAAAAATCCATTACGTAACATAATTGGGATATAATATATCCATTTTATAAAATATTGTCTGACAAAAATGTTATAGTCTTTAGGTAGTAACAATTTTTCACAAATTTCCTGGGGTGGGTCCAAAATTTTAGTAGGATGTAATAATGCAATAATAATAATAATACATTTTTATATTTATCTAAATTATTTTAATTATATTTGTCATTCATCTGGGAGGTCCTAACCGCCTATACGTGCCTAATAATTTCTAATTTTTCTTTTTCGCTTTACCTCCAAACTAATTGGAATTATCACCCTAGTCCTACACCTACATAAATTTCGATCTTGTCTATGCAAACCAGCTATCTGTATATCACTTTCAATTCCTTCCATCCATCCACCTCTTTTCTGGTCTTCCTCTCCTCCTCTTATTTTCAACATTAATTTACATAACAACTCTCATTACTACTGAATCATCTCTCCCCATAACATGATTAAACCATCTCAGCCTATTCTCTCTCATTTTCCCCACAATTGATGAAACTCCTACACTTACTCTTATAAATTCATTTCTTATTCTATACACTCTAATCACTCTACATATACAAGCATTCTCACCTTCATACTCATCCTTTGTCCCATTTTTTGTTCATTGTCTAACACTGATCCATACAACATGTATAGCCTCACTATTGCCTTATAATACCTACCTTTCAATCTTAACGGCATCCTCTTGTCATACAAAACACCAGACGCTTCTCTATTTTTATGTCCTCTTCAGAACTTACTCAAATCTTCCATTTCTCCACACACACACTTTACTCTTGTCATTGACCCTTCCACACATGTCTTCTATTACTTTACTTCCTTCTTTTTTTCTCAATGTTCACTCTAATACCTCTCTTAAAACTCTTTCATATGCTTTTTCTAAATCTATAAATCCATACAGTTTCGTTTTTTTCTCCACAATTTGCTTTATACAAAATGTCAATTCCATTGTTGATAATCCTGGCATAAACTCGAACAGATTCCTCTATACTGTAATCTAACTCCTTATTATTTTCTATAACCTTTTCCCAAACCTTCATATTATAAAGTTTTATATCTCAAATTTCCACATTCTTATACATCT
Organism: Eriosoma lanigerum; assembly: GCA_013282895.1. Classification (NCBI taxonomy): domain Eukaryota; kingdom Metazoa; phylum Arthropoda; class Insecta; order Hemiptera; family Aphididae; genus Eriosoma; species Eriosoma lanigerum. Next base: position 40,527,973 of record CM023358.1, read on the forward strand.
CTCTTAACTTTATATTTCTAATTATTATTGTAAATATTTTATTAAATTGCTTTATTCGAAAAATAATTACCAAATTATTGAATTTAATAGCTTTAAAAAACTTCAACTTTACTTATTTAGTGAAAAGTAATAAAAAATTGACGATATTTATAGAAAATTAACTTAAGAGTTATAACAGAACATTATAATCTATGTATATAGCATAAAAGTTTAATAAATAATAATAAGGAAATGTTCAACATTAGTTAATAAAATAATGTAAATAACATTGGTCATTGGCCAACTTTTGTAACATACAATTTTGTATGTTGTACACTACTAAATAGGGTTCCCGTTTTCCCAACCATCCTTCATTAGACAGGACAATCCTATATTTTAATATAATATAGGCATTATGTAGTAATGTGTTATGTCAGTTATGTTTTTAAAATATAGAGTATAGTATATGAAAAAATACTTATTTATATTTCTTTATTATTATTTTTAATTTTAACAATTATTCAGTCCATAAATAAGTTTTTTAAAATAAGTGTACTTAATAAAAATAATAATGTAATATATAACTCAATGACTTTAAAACAAAGTTTCAGCCTCCAAAAAGTTAAAAATAATCAAGAAAACTGAAAAATACAGTTTTAGGTAATTATGTATTTTCTAAAAATTTGGAGGAGGCCATTATTTGGCAAGGGGATTCCCTATGCCTCATTAAACATGAAAAATATCGTCATACATTACAAGATTTGAAAGTTTGCAACCCTATAACGAAGTAACGTATTAACGTTATAAGTCTGTTACGAGTAAGTAATGTACCATTGATTATAAATACTAAATAATATTTATAATCAATGATACTACACTACTACGTACCACGTGTATGTGATATACGTTTTATATATGCTTATTTCGTAAGTGCAGTGGCGTATTTAGGGATTTTTTTGGGGGGTGTCCAGATAATAATCTTTCCTCTGAAAATATAATTAAAATTTGATCATAAAATCGTTTTAAGTTTTATTTCTTTACATTAATATATATATTTTTTTTATTGTCATTAATATATCTCGTTTTACATTTTTACAATTTAAAATCTAAAATAAGCCATATATTTCTTAGAAAAAAAAAATTGGGTGGTGTTTAAATCCCCAGGACACCTCCCTAAATACGCCACTGCGTATGTGTATATTAAAATATAAAATAATATAAAATTGATTAAATTTGGTTTTTAAAAAATCATACATTGATATTATTGTTCTAACAATAAAATTTTTATAAATAATATAGCAATTAGCAACGTGTTTTGACAAATACTGGTGTCATATATACTCATATTAAAGTGTCACGCCACTAACGTGTCACATCACACCGTCATGATAATAATAATATAATCTAAGGCCATGGCAATGGGCCTACAGATTACATCTTGTAGTCACTAATCGCCGATTGATAATTAATTTAATATTAGATTAGATAAGTATATAATTCAGTAATTCACTAACCAATTACTAAACCAGCACGAACTAAATACTTGAGGTAAATGTTTTTATTTTAAAATTAATAAGATTTGGTTTGCCCCAGTGAGATAAATAAAATATATTTTTGTGACGATTTTAAATAAGTTTTAAGAAATGATTCGTTTGAAAAGAATTACCAATCTTACATTGGGGAATTATTCAATTATTAGTCGATGGCTAACTTTCTTAAATTATATCTTCTACATTTTGAAAAAATAATTGTTAATTTTTATTTAAACGATACTTCATATTATAGCACTGAATAAATTAAATATTTAATTAATATTATTAAAGTTTTACCTAATATATAAAATATTTAGGTTTAATTTATTTTGTAATTATAGTTCAATCATTGATATAACTCAGCGGTTGCCAACTATAGAGTCTATAGTCTATAGTATAGACAGATATATACTTTTTAGTCTTCACTCTTCAATCGGTGGCCGCAAGAAAATATTAGTGATCGATTTAGAAAATACTGTACAAAATATATTACTTATTAATTATTAATATAATATTTATTTTTATATGAAGTGAATTATGATCATAATTATTTATATTTTAAAACTATCCAAAATAAATATGTTATAGTATAATATTTAGGTTCGTAATAAAAAAATAAATATAATATAAATGTATTATAAATACCTACAAATATCTGTTTATATTATCATTGATTATATATTATATACTATATACTATATATACTATCAATGATATTATCTATATTTTATTGTCATATTGGAATTGATTCAATTTTTAATTAGTACTTATATAAAATGTTTATTTACAAATTTACAATAATAAAAACAATTTAAATTACCTATGTATTAATGTATAAACATTTTAAAGGTTTTTTTACATTACTAACCAGCAACGGCACGTCAAAAAAAGGTTCATTCATATTACATACGTCAAGATATTGAAAAAAAAATATATATATATATATATAGGAACGTCACAGAAATTGTAATTAATTTTGTACAATTATACAATTATTTAAAATTATAACATATAACTCTAAAAATATATTGAATTTTGAATTTTGATACATTACATAATCATAGTGCAAAATATTGATATGTTTATGTAATAATTTTTGTGTGCATATTATATAATTCGTCTTTTAAACGTACTTTTTTGATCGAAATTTCATCATTCATTTAAATATAATGAAGTAATAAAAAATATAATGATAATATATAAATTCAAATCAATTAGATTAATAATAATTAATATAAACTGTGACTGTTCACTCAATGTTGTCGATATTTGATTGAATGAAACTTTCACACCATTCGAATGGACAAAAACGAATCGGCAACGACATGTAAAAAAAGTTTTCGATATACTTTGTCGTTTCGGGATATTGGCGGTATTTGCGACGTTGCTGGCTAATATAAAAAACACTAAATATCGACATATATAAATAATAATATATTATATAATAAAAAGTTCATAATTGAAAGATATTTCGACGTGCTGTTGCCGGTCAGAGATGAACTGCGGCGACGGTGACGTGCCGTATAGTGTAAATCGCACCATAGTTAGCTATAATATATTATATTATAATAATAATGACATGTAATAATAAGTATTTAACTAAAAAATGTCTGAAATTCACCAAATATGATATATATTACTAATATTTTATATTGGTATAAAATGTATACCAATATTTAGATACAATTTTTAACAAAACCGTTTTTTTGTATAATCAACAGTAGTAATTATTACAATTTTTTAAACATGTATTTATATTTTTTAAATAAAATAAATTTCATTTTTTACGTAAATAGTTACTACATAATGTTATTATTAAGTATTAATAATCTTAAGTTAGATCAATAAATTACGGATATATGAATATTTTTCTAAAATTAAATTAAAGTCATAACCTTTTAATATTTTTTTAGCATCCTTAATTGTTGAATATTTATTAAATTGCACATTTTAGTTACTTAAAAATAACAATATTAAAGATAGGTAGGTAGGTAATAACAAAATAATTAAACTGTTTAAGAATAATAAATAATGTTTATGATTTTATAGGGTAAACTATTTTAATTGATAATAATTAATATTTATTATTTACATAGTATTATTATCCATGTTTGGGAGTGACGCTCATTTGTTATTTTAAATAAATTTACATATTATTGCAGTTCATATTAAGATTTAGTATTTGATTTTGACTACCAATATTTTGAAAAAACCCGCGGACACCCGTCTTATAATATTATTGATGTAATCAGAAGTGGCTTACCTGTTTTTCGAAGAAAGTTACGTTGTTATTATTATGTTAATATAAATATGTATATATATATATATATATATATAATTTATAAATGATATATGTATAATTATTATATTTGTATAATAACCAACTGTTTAAATAACAGAATGTTTTAATTTAATGAAGGTGAAACTGTTGAACGATGGCTATTTCTGTACTAAATGAGAAATTTCCGTTCCGTCTACAAAGGTTCAAAACAAGACTGGTGGGAAATTAAAATCTTGACTCGTACAGGGTACCCTCTCCACGACTAACGGTGACAGATATGAGATAAGCAAAGATATTCCACATAATGATTTTGATAATTTCTTGATATTATTTTGTCTAGGGGTAAAGTTTTAAACATTATTATGGACAATCATAATGATATAATATATTAATATTACGGTTCTTCATATTATATTATCGATAAATTCAATTACTCGAGTCGAAAATTTGCAATAGGTTTCCCACACGTTCGTTATTAATGAATAATGACATAAATGATAGATTAAATATGATATTTTTAACTACAAGGCACATTTCTATCATAACATCAGGGATTTCCAATGTTTCCATTATGCTAGTATATTGTGAATTAGATAATAGTGAAAAACTGAAAAGTGAATTGTATTGTTCGTTTTGTTGCTATTAGGGCACGTTTTTTTTTTGTATAATATGAGTTTTAGTTATTAGTTTATTACAATATGACAAACACGGAATTGTGTTATCGTTTTTATCTATAAATCATCGTAGTTAAAAATTAATTAATAACTAAATAAATTCAAAGCTGTCAACCGTGAATTCGTTAACACAAAACACATCTAAACTATGCTTTAGATTATTTTATAAATATAAATAATAATATAATATACTTAAAATGTATCTATTTCTTAACAGCATAGGTATATTCTTAAATGGTCTTATAATAAATTCTAGATGTAACATATGCACATTTAATATTGCAAACATTATTTTATACTACTCGGTCTACACTATGGAATAAAATAATAAACACACAGTACCTATTAATTATTATTATGGTTATATCATATTAAAAATTTATAAATCGGCTCATAAAAATTAAATAGTAAATACGCTATGTACCACACGATGCTTATCTGAAATCCTCCTGTAAGTGGAAGTGTAAGAGTGTAAATTAAATTCAATTTAAAAATATCTAAAACATTGTATTGATACAATATGAATGAAAAGTAAAATTACGATTACGCTAAAAGCGTAATATTATTATAATATAATGTTCTTTAGAAATTTTGATTTTTTGAAAAGGTTCGTCATAGACTATCCTGAAACTGTTATTTAACACCATATAAATTCCGCCTTTATATACTTACAAATTATTTAATCAATGCAATTTTACGGCTTGTACTTCGCTCTTTTTTGTGCTCATGTTTGGTTAAACCCATCAATAAGCGACAATTAAGGGAAATAAGGGATATAATTAAGAGGGGATGAGGATTGAGGTAACCAGATCTTCTCAAAAACTCTTTTTAGCAATTGCTTATTTGCTCGTATGATGGTATTAGCATACATAAACGTGATTTTACAAAAATAAATATTAAATTATTATAAAACATTTTAATATTTAATAGTTGTATACCTAATTATTAACAGTGGCATCGAATACATATATTAGGTGTCTGTTGGTAATTTATATTACCCAAAATGAAAATATAATATCATACAAAAAATCAAAACTAAGCAATGTTAAATACGTTTAATAGTTTAGTTAATTATATAGTTTTATGTATAAATTTAAACTTCTAGTAACCTATGATATAGGAGTAGTTTACATATAACATCATGGTTAGTGCCGAATTTATGTCTTATTTGGCCGGTGTATAGAAATAAAATTGTATGTTATACAATTTACTTTTATGTTTTGTAAAAAAAATATTTTACTTTCGTGGTAATATAAGTAGATAATATACTGATATTTATGTAAAATTATTATTTATAATTGAGTAATCGATTATGATTGTAATATACCTATTTCTTAAACATTTTTCCTTGGGCCAGAATAAACTACCAAATAATAATGGAAAAACAGCGAAATTCACGGAAATCGTAATTTTGATGAAATAACTTAAAAATGTTTTTGACTAAATAAAGCTTTAAAATTTTTTCCAAAAATGTTTAATATTACCTGCAATTTTGGGTTTAACGGTTTGAAAATTTTATAGAAACCTACTCATATACTACTTAATTTATTTACAAAGTATTTTGATAATCGTACGTCATACATTTTTTTTATAAGCTTTTATGTATAATCTTTAGTAGATTTGAATATTATGATATTTTATATTTTTTTAATAATCTGAAAACATTTTTTCGAGTATAAATAATAGTCCGATTATCACAAATAGAGATATAAATAGGGTATGCTTTCGATAGAAAATTGCATTTTCATAGTACTTCATTTTTCGGATTTCACAAAAGTTTTTCTTACTACCATTGATTATAGAATAAATTTTTCTATAATTAATACTACTACCAAAAAATGACGGAAATCGGAAAAATGACGTTTTTAACATGAAATTTTTTTGAGTAATCTCATAGGTAATTTACACACGTGGTAAAATGTTGAAATGGATTATTAGTATAATATACTGTATATATATTATATAATGTGAGTTTCGCTCAGAATTGTATTTTACCTGACCTAGCTCCAGCACAACTGGCTAAATGTCACCTGTTAAAATGCTGTGGATGTATGAAATGACTAAGAGACGATTGAATAAGAAATGAATACATACGGGAATAGATCAATTTTCAAGATATATTTTTGTGTCCAAATGGACGTAGGTACTGGACTTGTATAAGTCCAGTGAACATAAATATTTTCAAAATATGTATAATTTGTTTTTTAATGATTAAAATAAATGATATATATTGTAGTTTTTTTGTATTTTATTAAAGTCACAAAGATAAGAAAATGTATATTATTATCCGAGTACATTTTAAGGAATTTACTTAGAATCATTCTAACACCAACTAAAACATTGTTGCAGTGGCACACACAGGATCTTTTTTCGATTGGTGGGGGGGGGGGGGGGGTTGTGCCTAAAATAATTTCCTAAAGAGGGGAATTTTGTAGAATATGCAATAATATACTAATATGGTAAAAAAATTAAAAGTATATTTGCACACTGTAAATTTTACGTTAGTGAGGGTTTTGTTGCTTGAACGTATGTTGGATTCCTTCCCCTGTGTACGCCAATGGTCGTCGCTATCAGGATTCATGAAAATCGAGAATAGTTGTTTCATCAAAGATACCTACGTTATTATTTATTAATAAATTCATTTTTCTTTTATCTTTTCATTAGAAGCAGCATTAATTGCATTTTAATTGCATTAATCTTCGGTCCTCGGAGAAATTGGTGGTTTATTATACTTAAGATTTGAATGCAATGATATTGCATTAGAAAATACGATTCTGAGCGAAACTCAATATATTACAATATGCTATACTGATAATCCATTCAAAAATTTTACCACATGTGTAAATTACAAATGTAAATATTTAAAATAAATTTCAATTTCCTATGACCTAAACTTAATTAGTTATCAAGGATTAAAATAATGAAATCGTAATTTTGCCGATTTTCAACAATTCTTACTTTAAAAAGTTATGAAAAAAATTTGTCAGTCACGATTTTCAAAATATTTTGTAAAAACATTAAGTCGTATATGTCTAGACTTCGACAAAATTTTCAAACCAATAAACTAAAAATTGCAGGAAATATTAAACATTTTTAGAAAAAAAGCCAAAACTCTATACTTAGTCAGGAAATCAACCATTTGTTTCTAAATTTTTTCTTGTAATGAAATTCACCTAATATTCAAAAAAAATTTCAAGACACCATGATTAAAACTCAATTAGTTATTCAAAAATTTAAAATAACAGAAACCGTAACTTTGCCGATTTTCCGCCATTTTTTGGTAATTTCTCCCCTCCCAAGGAAAAACTTTTGAAAAATTCGAAAAATAAGCTAAATAAAGTACCAACTAGACACAATTTGCTACCGAAAGCATACCCTACTTGTGGTAATCGGACCATTATTTCTACTCGAAAAAGTGTCTTCATACATAAAAAAATAAAAACATCTTTGTAAAACCAATACATTCTTTGCTTCGCTCAGAATCTAAAATGAAAAAACTAACACTTGTAATATTGGAACCGACTTTAATGTTATAAATGTATAACACTATAGACACTAGTTAGAGCACTATCTTTAATTATAAAATTACGTTACCTTCAATTATGTCTTCATGTTAAAAAAGATATATTGAAACGTTCTATACAATGTTAAATTACTCAAAAGCATTTTGTTTTAATTTTCAGTTCTTATAGACAAGATTTTTGAAAAACATTTTCCAATTATATGACTTATGAACACTTATTAAATATATTTTGTATATAGTTTGATAAAATATAACTTCTCATTACTGATTCAGTACAAGACAATACCTTCGACACCATTGAGAGGAAACTATCAGACACACTTGCCAAAATGGACGAATATTTTGAAGTAAACTCCCTATGTACCAATCCATTGAAAACAGAAGTCTCTGCATTCCAACTCAGTAACAATGAAGCCAATCGAAAACTTCACGTAACCTGGAAAGCTTTAGAGCTAGTCAATAACCCGAATCCTAAATATCTAGGTATAGTTCTAGATGACACTAACATACAAAGTACACTGTGAAAAAACGAAAATGAAAATCAGTACAAGAAATGGATTATTGAGTAACTTCCTGAATCAGCCTTTTAAAGATATAAAATGGAAATATAAATTAAACTAAGACATTTTTGATGGCTTTATTTGATAATGTACAATTTATATTACTTAATATAAATATATATATATACTTGATATTACAATATATGGATATAGTCATCATAGGTAGGTTATCATAATATATAGAAAATGCAATATTAATATAAAACAGTTTAATTTAGTAAATATTTACTAGCTCTATTTCTTGATCTTAAATAATAATATAAATATCTGTACAATAGCAAAAATACAAAATCTATTTATTTATAAATAACTTAATAACTTTATATATTTCATGTTTTAATAAAAAATGTGTTCATATAGTTGTTCTGACCAAACTTGAATTTCTAGAATTTGTGGTATCTTTTGAATGTGAATGAGCTACAACAACAGATAAACACTGTACCCATTCTTCTGCATTTTTACCACCTTTAGGTTTCAGTATAAGAGATTCTTCTCCAGTAAATATTTCAAATGCTTTTGGTATGTTACGAGCACCACGGCTTACTTTTACACTACGAATCTGATGAATATTAATAGGAGTTCCTTCTTTATCATTTTTCTAGATTAAATAAAAATAAATTAATGAATAAAATATTTTACATTTTATTATAATTGTTAAATAAATAATTAAAAATTAAAAAATTTAATGTTCTTATGTTTTGATTAAAAGATAGAACAAATCAATGATTAATGACAAAAATTAGTAAAAAATATTAAAGTTGACTAACGAATTAAATTTACTAACTGTTATTATTTTGATTTTGATTTCATTTATAATAATCACTACTGTAATATTTAATTTAGTATAGAATATGGTGTGTTGAAACATAAGTATACAAGAACTTAACATAGGCGTATAAAGGAGGGTGATTGGGGGAGCTTAGTACCCTCAAGTTCTAAATAATCACTCCTAGTATTGGTGATGATCGAGGACTAACAGAGGTTTAGTCTCCTAAATTATTAATTTGTCACTGAAGACTCTTTTAAAAAAATATTATGAGTATAAACTTGTATCCTATAGTACTTCTTTGAGTTCCTAGGTATGTAAACAAAAATTTTGGTTATAATATATTATATACAATTATAATTCTAGCAGCCCCTAAATTCACACCTAATATGCGCCTATGGAGCTCAAATTATCCCTTGCAAATTTTTTTCTTCAGAATTAGATGAAGCCAAAGAAAAAGCTAATAAAAAATAAATAACAATTCAAGAAGCTGTAAGACAAGAAGTAACTGATCATTAGGTGTTTAAAAAATGTAATTGTAAAATAGGTTATGATAGCAAAAAAATGTGTTTGTTACTCTTATGCTGGATTGCACCTAACTATCTATTGATATATTTAAACTATTGTTAAATGACTTTTGTTAACGTGTGTTAAATTTATAAAGTGTATTAAAGTGTTGCTCAGTCGTTATTTACTACTGGTTATCAAATAAATCAGACGTATCTGATGAAGACCATTCTGACGAAATACTCATTATTTAACGCAATTTGAAAAGATTAAAATTAATTTTAGAAAAGAACAGCTAAATCTACACAATACAGTACTAGAATAATATCTAACGCACATTTCCATCATGACTACAATTGCGAAAATATTGATAACAAAATTTAACTATCATACATTTTTATACAGCGATAAATAGTTCTGTAATTTAACTTGTGATAAAGTACATTTTTAACAACAAGAAAATTTAAATCATAGTTTATGTAACAGAATTTATTATAACTCCAGTTTATCATCATGTAAATTTTTGGTGCAACCCAGCATTAATGTCATAATATAACATACATTTGTAGTATACTTAATATAATATATATGTTAGGTTTCATTGACGACAGTTATTGAGAATTGATGTCAATGACAAAGATGAAAATTTAAGTACAAAAGACATTTCTAAAATAATTTCCTTACATAATTTAATCATTTTAGTCATTGATGACATTTCCTGGCATATAATGTCTTTTTCCAATTATTAACATTGATCGTAACATACACATTTTAAGTTCTTACAACAACCTTGAACTAATATTTAAATAAAATTTATTCAAATATGTATGCTTAATAATTAACATGTGTACATAAATACTTCCATTACATAAATATTAAATATGACATTTACAGTTTTTAAAATTTTAAATTATCCAATGATAATATAGTCTTAGATTATAATTTTTGTTAAATAATATCGTAAAACTAACTTACTGAGCCTCTGTATGATAAATGTGCCCCAGACAATGTAAAATATCGTGTTCTCCATCTTCTAAATAATCTCCACCTTCCTTTTTTTTCTTTTAACTGACCTTCAATTACTGGTTGGCTATCTTGTAAAAAACCAACTGCTCGTTCTGGGTGGTTACATAAAAAACAACCCCACCCACCACCATTTACACTACAATATTCAAATATATCTGAATAACCACTGTTACGAAGTTCATTTAAAACAGCATCTTGATCTTTTGCACAAGGAAAAGCCGATGTTACTAATGTCAGAAATGATCTAGTTTCACACTTGAGAATATCCCAACAGTTCTTCAAGGCACTGACTGAAGGATGACGTGAACTGAGTGCTGAGGATGATTTTGCTTGAAGGGCAAGAAACATAAGATGAATCCAAGCACGAGGATGCCGTGTACGTACAGTAAATAAAGCACGGTTATAAAGACAATGTTCACCCCGACCTTCACAAGCAAAATGAAGTTTAGCTGACTTTTTTGCTCTTCTTTCTAATTAATATATGCAAAATATGTTTAATAAAAATTACAATCAAAATTAAATTTCTATATATACAAACCTTCAATTGTACATTTTGCAGGAGGTGGTATTCTAACTGAAACTTTTTCCATATAAGCTTTAATTTTATCTAAATGTTTTTCACAGAAGTGTTGCATAGTATCTCGCATCGGATATGGCTCAAATACACTTATTCTCTGAATCATTTAATATATACAAATTATTTGTTAAGCCGGGTTTACACGATGATAATTTGATAACTGTCGTGAAAATTACTATCATGAGGGTGTCATCGTGTAAATGTTATAATTGCTACTATTGAACTATCATGATAGGAATTTAACACTATCATAGATTAAATGATAATTGATAGTTATTCTCATGATAGTAACTATCACTATGTAAATAAGGCTTCACTAAGTTAAAATAAATTAACTTATAAAATATTTACTTGAGAAACACTAGAATTAATTATTGTGACACTTGTATTATGACTTCGCCTTGGAGTAACAGTTGAATAAATGCCTGTATTAATTCCTACAGGATCAACATTAAGACTAGGACCACTTGATTGAATGGGTCCTTGAGATGTAAGACTCTGATTTAATGGTGAACTTCCTGCAGTACTTAATGGCCGAGATACAGAGTTTTGCATACGTCCAGCTAAAGTTTGGCTGATTGAATTAGCTAATGAATCTTTTGAGTTAGTACTGTAATGAAAGTTTGTAGATAATACACTTTCAATGCCCCTAAAAAATAATTTACAATAATATTGTTTGTTTAAGTAATGAAATTAAAATTTAATAATTTTGACTTACAAAGGTGTAGTAACTGTTACTCCACCACTTGATATTTTAGTTGTGGAAGGTTTGTTACGGTTAGATGTATTAGTAATACAAACTTGATTAGAACTTAGTTTAGTCATACTTTTATGTAAACCTCCAACTGATCCAACTCTACTACCAGATGCTAAAAATAATATATAGTAAATAAAGATTATTTTTTAAATTTTTTTTTTTGAGGGGGAGAACTATCTTTCTTCTAAACCATTAATTATTCATTTATGTTATTTTAAATAATTTATATTTTATCTACATAAGATAAATAATTAGTAATTTGAATAATCATAACAGACATTAATAGAAATAAACCCAATTAGAATTTTTTTGATATGTTTTCTAACCTGCATTTAAACGTGTCATACTACGGTGAGCATTTGAAGATTGTAATCTCCCAGTACTGCGACTATCTGCCATTATTCTGGGTCTTGGCGTTATCACAATTTTATTTAAGAAATGTGCACTATCCCTATAATATGTTTTTTTAAATAAAATTTAATTTAAATAAAATATACTTTTTTTTTTTTTTTTTAAAATCAACCTTGAATTTCTTCCATTGTTATCTGTTTGAGTTGTTCTAGTAATATTTGAGTTGGTTGGTGATCGGTTACCACCAACTTTAACTATTGTCACTCCACCAGATATTTGATTTACATGAGAACTGGAAAAAATATGAAGAAGAGATTTAATTGAAATTCACGATTTTAATAATTACTAATTTAATTATTTATTAAACGCCATATCGGAAATTTTTAGCAACAAGAAATTGGTAAAATATTATTATGAAAGAGATAATTTTAAACATATTTAATAAATTAAATAAATTTGATTACTAATGTTTAATTATTACTTGGTGTTTCTGCTAATTTGTAAAACACCTTCTAATATTTTGTCAGTAAATAATACCGGAAAACAAGAACATAGAAATGTTGCTTCACGTACTAATAGACTTTGACTTCCTCTATCCACTTTAGGTAAATGATCCATTATAAAATTTAATGCTATTTGAGCTTTTGACTAAAAATAAATAATTATATATACATACATTCTACATACCTATGAAACTGAAACATAGTAATATTAATATAACCTTATTTATTTTGCCAACAGCTGACAGAACTTGAGCAGCAATACATAATGAATTTGGGTTACATTCTGCAGCTTTTTTAATTTTTAAAACATAATCCGATAAAAGTTGTGGTTGATTTTTTGCTAAATTGAGAAATACTTGCAATGTGGAAATAACTGTTTGCGTTATACATAAGTATTCACATAACTGTGGTAAACTAGCTTCTAATAACTACAAAATGAAAAATTATATATTTATATATCTGCTTGTAATAATTGAATATTATTATATTATACTAACAGATGGTTTATTATTAGCTATTAGTGAACAAAGTTGTAAAAGAGCCAACTTTTCAGTTAGTTCACACAATGGTAATAAGGAAACTAAAGCCATTGCATGGTCATGAATAGGGTCTCTTGTTACTTCATAGATTTGAGGAAGAACTCGGCATAATGGATAATTACCTAATAAAATTATATATTATTAGCTAAATTCTTCTAGATATCGCTAAATTATATAAAAGAATATAATAATTGTTCAAAAATTTACCGGAAATTATAGAATCTATAATTAGCTGTATATGATTTGATAGTAATGGAGAATTGTCAATTGCTGCAAGTGAAAGATATGATGCCATGTTTCTTGATAAAATTCTATTTCCTTTATGTAAAAATTTTACAGCTATAGGTAATACTCTTTTCATAACTTCTTTTTTGCTATAATTCTAAAATTAATAGTTCATTTAGTAAAATTTAAAATAATTATGCTAATAAATTTGAATTAATATTTTTAACATAAACTGAATTTTATAATATTTAACCTTAACACAAGGGCAGTTCATTTTTATAATAAACATAATTAAGAATACCTATAGTCAGTTCAAGTTAAGAAATGTGGTCGCACTATTGTGCCAACTACAAGCATGTATCTCAAACAAAGCTACCGACAAGAGCACTAGTATATTGTAGATAAGTAATGTGAACAAATAATTTAAAATGCATTGTATACTATTTGATGTGATGATCGTTGTAATATTAGGCGTAATGTAACCATACTTAGGCGCATCATATAACTATCTGTTGTCATTAGAGCATACGAATAGGTAGGTTGATTAAGTGTGGGAAATGAATGGGTGTAAACTGACCGTCATCGTCAATTTTGTTACTTAACTTTAACAGACTATATACATTTTATAATAACATAGAAATTGTGAAACATTATCATTTAGGTAATTATTTGTATAAATGTCATTTTTTTTTAGTTCTGGCCACCTAAATAGTTATAACTATTAAAAAAAAAAAAAACAAAAAAATCAAACAGCTTATGCCTATTTTTTAAAAATGGTAGCATAAAAATATATACCACAATATTTTTCTGAGTATGGATATTTTGCTATAATGTACGATAGATAGACTGATACAGCAAATTGTATACTAAAATTTTCTTAACATAAAAATAATGTTTTTTAAAACTTAATTCTAAATCAAATTATACTTGTTCTTGGTATTTTAAATTGAGAGTAGTGCGAGTAAATAGGTTTTTTAAATGTTAAATTATTAAAATTTATTATTATAAAAGATAAACCACAAATTAATAATAAATAATTAGGTATATGAGTCAAAATTTAAAGACCAGGACAATCGATTTTAGGCGATCCTACTTCATTCATTCCTTTAGTCCCTAGAGAGGTTAGTAGTGGAATGTTATTGTGTTATAAAATAATTAATATCTAAAATAATATTGCATCTGAAAAAACAATTCTGAGTGAAACTCATTTAGATATAAAATATATATATATATATAAATGGTTATATTAATTTTTATACACTTTCTTTATTTATCAAATAATGTGCAACAGAAAAACATAAAATAATGAAATTTAAGTTCATAAAAAAGGAGATTTCTGTATTCTTTCTAATTATAAAGAAAAACTTTTTGCAAAGTCAAAAATGAGCTAAATAAAGTATCAAGTAGATACAATTCATTATTGGAAGTATATCCTAATTGTGGTAATAAGATCATTATTTTTATTTGAAAAGTGCTTTTAGGCATAAAAATATCATATTACTTCGATTTCACTCAAAATTTCAATTTTAAATACTTTAGTTAAGTTCTATATGATATATAATCAATTTAACAGTTCTAAATTATGTAAGACACCTATGTTATAACTATTATAATTTTTTTTTTTTTTAAATTCTTGTGTTCCACCAAATTGCTTTAGTTTTTATGAAATATTTAAAATTGAATTTGTCAAAATTACAGTTCCTGTCAATTTTGCAGTTTTTCAGTAGTCATCCTATCCCAAAAAAAAACGTTTGAGAAATTCAAAACTGAGCTAAATAAAGTATAAAGTACATGCAATTCTCTACTGAAAGCATTCCCTACTTATAGTAATCGGATCATTATTTCTGCCCAAAATTAATTATAACGTGCTTCCAGACAAACAAAAGCACACATCATTGTAAAACCAAAACATTACTTATACTACAATACTACAAAACATTATTTGCTTTGCTCAGAATCTAAAATTAATAATAACTTTTAAACTAAAATTTAAAACTACTTTAAACTATAGTTTATATGAATATATTATGCAAATTAACTGAAAAAGATAACTATTAGTTTAAATAAAAAAAACCTTCCATATATACATATTATATGCCTATAGATTTCTATTAGATTTAAATTTCTTTATATTCTATTATATACAAAAATTATTAATATAAATATAATTTTATACTAACAAGAAACATGCATGATATTATATCTGATGATATTTTAGCATGAGGTGGATCTTCTTCTTTTTGGGATGGTTTAAGATTATGATTAAGACATGATTCCAGTAATGTAACTAAGGCTTCTGCATGCTGTTCCATAGATCCAGTTTCCCTAAATATATTTATATGTTAGTTAATAACAATGGTTATACTTTTATCTTCTGATAGAAGTTCAATGTATATTAATTTTAAAATTAATTAGAGGGATAAGTTTAGAATTGTGTTTAAAGATTGATTTATAACCACAGAATAATATTCAAATATTTCAGTAAAACAATAATATATTTTATAATTTAGATATTTATATACATTTCAGTAGTATTTTGATAAAAAAAACTAACTATTGCCAATTATGTAATTATTTATTTTGTAACCACAATAACTTTTTTGTTACTAATCCTACACCGATCAAAAACACATCGCCCATTACTGCACAAATGTAAAAATAAAGCTTGGGACAAAACCGTATAACAATAATATAAATACTAATATAGCCCATTACCGTACACGTGTCGATCGTATTATTAATTTATGAATTATAGTGGTCATTAGATATTTAAATATTTTTAATTTATCTACAAATTTATTATAAGAATAAAAGTAATAATAAGATCAAGAAGGTATAATTGAAACAAAATGAGAGAAATTTCAAAGGGAAATGAAACTGTACAAATGAAATGTGTGATAGAGAACAAGAAGCAAATTTAATGAATCTGGGCTTACTTCCGATAACAAATAAACAATAAGTTTTAGAATATATTAAAAGGTATGTTTAAATTTTAAACCAATTTCATTTTAAAAATTGTATTTTATTTATATAATGTATTATTCAGTGCTCGAAATTGAAAAATGTACGAACCAAAACATTATAAAATTAATTAAAGCTGTAAACAGCACCAAATTTAAGAGAGGACCAAGCTGTTCCAAATTTGATACCAATATTTATGTGATTAAAGAAATAAGTAGTCCTTATTTAAATATCTATTTTGTAAGTAGTTAAATTTTTTAGATTGTAATGCGTTAAAAAAATTTGTTTCACTACAAAAATTTAAATAAATAAATCACTTTATTATTTCCTTAAAATATTTAAATTATTAAATTGTATCACATCACTAATTAGAAGTATTTAATTTTTAACTTATAATTTTATGAATCGGAACTGGAGCAAATATAACAAACAGGAACAGTATGAAGGACTGTATAATGAGTCGGAACCCTGTTCCGGTCCGTTCCGAGCACTGGTATTACTTCAATTTTAAAATACATAAAATATTATTTTATTTTATAACTTTTTAATAAATACATATTTTTTTATTATATTATTCTTAAATATATCTATATGAGTTTACTATATATAGTTTTAATGTAATAATATATTGTATAGTGCACACTATAAGATGTATTTGGTAATTGGTAATTATTATGTGTGGTAATGGGCTATGCATTTTGTGGAATGTTGGGATGTATTTGTGTGGTAATGGGTAATTATTGTATGCAATAATGGGCTATGCATTTTGTGTGGTATTGGGTTTTATTTGTGCAATAATGGGATGTGCAAAACACTTACTCGTATAGCTGTGCCAGAACGTTGTTATTCGAGCACCATATCTTTGAATATTACATAATTGTCAATAGTTTTTTTTTTTTTTTTAAGGCAAAGTGGAAACGGTAGGGTAACAGAGCTGCTTATGAGGTCCTTTCTACAGTTAACATTTATTTTGGGGTAGATGGGTATTTATCTAAAAAAGTAAATATAGTATATTGAAAATAGATTAATGCTACTGAATTATTTTATACTTGTATGTGTTTATTATAATAAATAATACATTTTATATATAATAAATACCTTATAGCAGTAGTTACTCTTGTAATGCATATTTCAACAACACTCTGATCATTGTCATTGTTAACATAATCAGGTAAACTTGTAATTTCACAGATTATATTAATAACTTCAGATAAGTCATTCACAATAGCATCATCAGAAACAGTAAATAAATCACCTGCCTTTATAGAGTTTTTTTTTGTAAATGATAAGAAAATTAACTTTGTATATATAGTAATTATACCTTAGATAAATCTTTGTAGTTCAATACTTGTGTAAACAGTTCATGCATTTCTTACAACTTTAAGTATAGCCAGTTATATATAGTTGAGTAATTCTACAAAATATACAAAATAATAACTAATTGCATACATAAATTAATTTATAAATTAAAGTGAATTTGCAAAATAAATAGGAGATATAGCATTCTAAAATGCATTAACGTGCATATAAATCATATATCATGCAAAACTATATAATAAATAAATTATTTATTTAATAAAATGAATAAACATATTAACTAACTATTTTATATTATGTTACTAATTTATTAGATTGCATTTACCTACCTTTAAATATGAAATTAAACTATTTAGTTACAAATATGAGAAATTATAAAATAATTGTTATATTAATATGTAAAGAAAATGACTGTTCAAAATACACAAATTTAACCATTTAAATTAATTGGGAGAAAAATGCAGCAAATTTTAGGTATATTAGATTCAGATATTCAGATTTGAAACAATAATAATGATTAATAATATATATTTAAATTAATGATTAATAACTATAAAATTGTTTTTATAATTTTATGAATAAGTAAAATAACACAAATATTGAAATTTTGATAACGGAAATTCCACGTTATGAGTTTGATAGTATTACAGTAGGACTCACATAAAAAAACTTAAATTATTACACTTATATTATTTATATATAATTATTTAATAATAGGAAATTAAAAACTTTGTTGAATTATTATAATAAAAAATAAAAAATAAAACAAATTAAATACTATAAATAAAATCAAAGATTTTAGTTGAAGCGTAATATTTATTTTGATAAAATAAAATAGAATTACTTTACTTGACCTCATTTAATTATATTTTTATATTGGTCACATTGTGTTTATATTGCTCAGCTAAAGCCACTACAATAAAACATATTATCGTAAACAAATAATAGCTATATAGTTCTTCGATGTTCGAAACCTTGTACCTCATACCTTTACTATAATGCTTCAATGTTGGCTTATTCTCTAGTCTCTACCACAGGAAATGTAAATTGTATGTTTGATTAATAATTATGTTCGTGTCAATGTGTTGAGATACATTTTTGTTTTGTTTTAAAAAACATTTTTTCTAACTTAAATCTAAATTTTACTATTGTGGAATGAAATGGTGACGTTCTTAAACTCGTGTATATAATTTTTAGTTTTTCATTATTTTTACTCAAAACATAAAAAAAATGGGGTAAGTATTATAGTTATAAAATTTTAAACAGTTTATATTTGTATACATTTCGTATTGTGAATTTTAGAGTTGATAGTGTGTCAGAAGATTCATCTGCGGACTCTGTAAAAATAGTCGATAACAGTCGATTAGATAAAAAGAAAAAGAAAAAGAAACACAAGCATAAGACTGAACGGTAAGTTAAGTATTAACATATTTTAAATTTTACAAAATACATTATAATTTAATTATTATAAGTTAATTTATGAATAAGCATGTATAAATATACAAATATATATTGATTTTGAAGATACCACATGGTATGAGTAAAATGTATAAACCACAATGTAGTAAAATTGATTGATTATATTCTAAGCTATAAGATTTAATCTACTATATCACAGTAATAATTGTGTGTATCTTTAATTTATTTTTCTATTGAGTAATCACTGGATATATACATCACTATAATTTATACTTTCTTAGTATATGTAAATAAGTACTTATTTATTAGATTGTATTTTGAATATTTTTAGAAAACATAAAAAAGGTAAAAAAGAAAATGGAGAATCTAAACTAAAGGATAAAAAAAAATCAAATGGTGACAATGTTCAAAATGGAAAACAAAAACGACCACCATCTCCACCACTATCTGACAATATTAAAAAAAAAAAAACTGAAAGAATAACTGAAATTAATTTAAATGAAGAAGAAATGAATTTAGAAGAATTAATGAAACAAAAGGTATTTTATAAATACAATTTTAATATGTTAGGTTTTAAAAAATTTAATTAATAGGTACTTACGTTTACCAAGGTAGCTTACAAATTACCTATGTTTGGTATCATCTATAATGACTAGACTGGATTTATATGCACTTAAATATTATAATATATGTATGCAAATATACATTTAAAAAAAAAGAGAAAAAATGTAATTATTCTAATTTAATTTTTAACTTGTGTATCTAGTACATATACTTTGAATTATAACTAAGAAGTATCATGTAAACATAATATTTTATTTTTAAATTTAGTTTTTGTAATTGGAAAAAAAATATGATATGACTAATGACAGTATGTTCCATATTTACTTTAGTGAAATTATGTTCATGATTTGTAAGAATTAACTTGTATGGTGAAATATTGTATTTTATGTCAATACTTGTTATTAATGCATACTTAAAATTAGCCAATATATTTGATGAAAAATTTTAAATGAGGGTAACATTTAAATTAATGCTTTTTCCTTGAACAATTTCAAATTTAATCAGATAAAATATTTGTTTTAAAACTTATAAAGTGAATTCAAACACACAATATGCAGAAAAATATATTTGAATTAAGAATATGCACTAACCCCCGAAATATGCTAAAATATGCAATATAAAATTTTGCTATTACACTATTTTAATATTAATCAGTGAAAATATAATAACTGCATGTAATTCGCTTAGAAAGTACATAGTAAAATACAAAGTACTACATTTTAAGCAAAATTTGGTTTTTAATAATAATTTTGTCAGGACCTAATGGATTTTACCCAATAAGTCGTTATAGATGATAACTTTTGCCAGTAACATAAATACTATACATTTATGAATACACCTTTAATATTACAATTGATGATGAAAGATTTTGATGAATTATAAATTAAAATGTGTGTTTACCATAGCTTTGTTCAAACATTAGAGAAGTTAATAGATAATTAATCTAGTTAATAGATTTAAAAATCTACCTAATTAAAAATTACTTGCCCATAATAATTTAATAATCATATGTATCTCAATTTCAACTTTTATTTATTAGAGATTAATTTATTACCATTGAAATATATCTGAAAACTATGTTCTTCTAATCATTCAAAACAATAGTATGATGATTATTGAATATTTTGTTTGTTTTTTTTTAGTTTTTTTAATTTAGTAGTATTTTTTAAAAAGATATATTTTATGCATGATTTATATGAAAAATAATTTAAATAAAATGTATACTTTTAATTGGTTATATGCGATAATTATTTTTAATGAAAACAAATATCAATGTAGGATGCATTTATGATATTCCATATTATGTAGATTTTATTAACAATTTACTTTCAATAAATTTAATATTACTACTCATAAAAACAAATTGTTTAATATGTTATAATCATAAAATATTTAGTTAATAAGTATTTATAAAATACTTTTTTATTTATTTTGATTTATCTACCTCAGTTGGTTTTTATTTTTGTAAAGCTAAAGGATAAACAAACAATTATTAGCTGTATTTTTTTTCAGATTAAGATGGACTATTTTGTACGTTATTTATATAATATTATTTTATCTAAAAATAATATAATATTTATTTTTTATTAATTATAATTTTTATAAATTTAATATTATCAATAACTAATATATTATAATATAATTAATACATAGTTATAAGTAGGGCCCGGATTTGTGTGTATTTGCATATTTTTATCAATTAGCTTAATAAGTAGGTACTAGTAATTAGGTAGGGTACAAATTTGAATCTGAGTCTAAAGAATAGGTGGTTAAAATTTTATTTTGCATATTTTTGCATATTTGAGGTTTTAAATATTATGCATATTTTACCATTAAAATAAAAAAAAAAAAAAATTATAATATGTTAAACGTATGTTAAATGTATAAAGATAATATTACTTCATATAGCTATTAATGTTTTTTGTACATTTTGGTGGTTTTTCAATTTATTGTCAATACATTGACTTACTCAAATATTTGATATATATTTATTGTCAATTAATAATTGATTTATTGATATAATAGATTTCACAAACCTCTTATAATACAAGATAATAGTTGATAATTCAATTTATTATATTTTATTTAAATTTACTTAATTTCTACGTTTTTTATTTCTTAATAAATTATTATTTAACATGAATATTTGTATATTGTGCATATTTTAATAATAAGTGCATATTTTTTCATGCATATTTGATACAATTGTATTGCATTAATTCTGGGCCCTAGTTATAAGTTTTAGCATTGGATATTAATATTTTAGATTTGACTATTTGGGGGTTGTATTTATTTTATATTTTGTAACATATTTAATGAAGCATTTTATTTTAATAAATAAATAAATTTAAATTACCTATTTATTATTTAGTATTTATCAATCATACATTTTTGTAATTATTATAATGCAACAATTCAGTAGTTATATACTAAACATATTTAGCCAGTCTAAAATCAATGTCTTCAGGAAAATATGTTATTCCTAAATGTTCAGTCTATTGAAAAGTATTTAATATCATTTTAGAATTAAAAATATTGTTAAAATATTCAATAAATATATTAATTTAAACAATTATCCAAATTAGTAAAAAAAAAAAAAAAAATGATATAGTTTAATAATTGATAAATGTTTAAGTGTATGCTTAAGCTTAAGAATAGTTGTGTAGGCATATTAAATTAACAATTAAATATTTTTAGGCTTTACTTCAAGCTCGATTAGGAGCTTATTCATCTGAATCGGATAATGGGGATAAAGTTATTTTAAAAAGAAAACTTAGTACAAAGAAATCTGTCGAAACTATTAATTTAATTGATGATGAATCAGATGAAGAAAGTAAAAAGTAAGATTTTTAAATAATTCAGCCATAATTTTTTAATGTATAATTACATATTATTTATCAGTATAAAAATGATTTTACTTAATAGTTTAAAAAGCCCATTAAAACGAAATCATAGTATTAATCAAGATATAAAGAAATCAACAATTGGAGATCGAAGTCTAAATAAAGATTTAAATCATTTAAAGTCAGATCGTTTAAGAAAAGATAAAGAACGTGAAAAAGAAAGAGAACGTGATAAAGAGTATGATAGATGTCGAGAAAAAGATAAAGATCGTCAAAGAAAAATTAAACACTTAGAAGATGAAAAACGACGTGAAATCAGGCGAAAAGAAGAGGAGATTAAAAAAAGGGAAGATGATTTAAGAAGACGCGAACAAAGGAGACGAGATGAAGAAATAAAGGAAATGGAAGAAGAAGCAAAGAAACGAGCAGAAGAAGTTAGAAGACGAGAAGAACAGATTAAGCAACGTGAAGATCAATTGAGAAGAAGAAGAGACCGTATAAAAAGTCCTACTTGTAAGTATTAAATATTATTGCAAGTCACTAGTTAATTTCATTTAGTTATCATTTTGTTTATTGAGCTTGAAAATATTTAAAAATTTGGCTCAGTAGTATTGTAAAGTTGTAAACTTGCATTATTAGGTAATGTAAAAGCATATAATGTAAAATATGAAAAGAATAATGGTAATATTCAATATTAAAAGAGTTTGTGACATCATAAGGGTCACTTAATTTATATCAAAATTATAATTTTATGTATTGGATACATGTCTTAGTTGATTGCTTACATTTTGGACCTATACATGTTTCATATCAATATTTTGTTAAAGTCTATCTGACACTATGTACCATAGTACGAAGTGATTGATTCATGACTATATAAAATTAAATTTTAAATATGATGCTTCTAATGAATATGAATTATTAGCAATCAATCTGAGACATGTTTAAAATCTAAAAAAAAGATGAGTTTTAATTATTTTTTAATTTTTTAGCCAATAGGGATCGTGCTAGAAGTCCACTAGGTAATTATTATAGTAATTACTAATTTAAAATTTCATAAAAGTTTAATAATATCAAAATAATAAATACTTATATTAATTTACAAATATATTGTTATAGATAACGATAGAGAATAACTATATTTATTGTTTAATAATAATAAAGCAAGTTTTTATTTTTCTAAGATATATTTCTAATTTACATTTTTTCTATGTTAATTTTTAGCTTCTAATAGATTCAGAGATCGTGATCGAGAACGTGACCGTGATAGAGACAGAGAACGAGATAGGGATAGGGATAGGGATAGGGATAGGGATAGAGATAGAGATAGAGATAGAGATAGAGACAAAGATAAGAGATATAATAGAAAGTATGATAGACGATCACATAGTAAAGATCGACATTCTAGGTAAGTGTAAGTTTCGATTAGTCTAATTAGTATTAATTATTTATAAATATTATTTTTATGAATAGGTAATTATTTTCTAAATATTAATGTATTGTATTGTAGATCACACAAAGGAAAAGATAGAGGAGATAAATATAAAGATAGTTTTTCTGAAGGTCTTAAGCGAGATGACAAGTCATCTTCTGATTCAGAGTGAGTATATTTAATTTGGTTTTGTCATGTTTATTTATTCAAGTTTTAAAATAAAAATGATTACGTAAGTAACTGGCTTGTGTGTATTCTTACTAAAATAAATATTTTCATATTTTAATTTCCAAATTTCATCATGTTTATTATTAACTATTGTATATTAAGTGTAGAACTACATGCTTAGTTTTAATAAATTACGAAAGATCTATATTAAAATACAAAGATTTTATCATATTTTAATTTTTTAATTTTATTTAAGTATCTGTGGTTCACATGTACATTCATCAGCTCTATTCTGTAACACGTCAAAACGTTTTTACCATCCATGCACACCAATCTGTTCCTCACTTATAGGACATATTATTGTGAGATTGACATCATGACACATGTCTCCGGTTTAGTTAGGAAAAATAGAAATTTTATAATAATTTAATTTAATTGTCACATATTTTATTATCTACTACTTCCTCCCAGTGAAAAGCATCGGTAAAGATGTAAGGATAGTTTTTTGTTGTTATTAGGTAAATTATTTGTTTTGTTATTTTGTTCACTATGTTGTTAATTGCTTGGTTCATAAAGCGTGCATACATTCCAAGTTCCAATAGATAGCAAAGATAATAGTTTTCAATTTTTCAATTATTAAACAAAAATTTGTAAATTTAATTGTTCCTGAACATATGGTGTCCATTTAGGTTTTTGCAGTATACTATGAAATGTACCAGGTGTTCCACTTTCCATGTTTTATAATTATACCTACTAACTTTTTTAAATTAAATTTTGAAGCTAATTGTGAGGCCATCTAACCATGAATATTTAGTGATGCTTTTATTCATTAACCCATAACAGTGATGTTAATCCAATCGGATTTGGTGAAAAGAGTTATGGATAAAAAAAAATCAATATTCTTGCAATTTAAACTTTAAAATTAATTTTCATCTATAATTGATAAAGACAATGAATACAATTAAAATTATTATTATATTAAATTACATATATTATAACCATTTAAAATATTGAGATTATTTTTGAAAAATGGTTGATGCTGATTGTATGCTTTGTCCCACAAGCGATCAGTAACATTATTTCTAATGTTACTTTCATTTAAAAAATTAATATCAAACATGCCGTGTGCACTCACTATGTAGTATGACATACAACTGACAAATGTAATCCATATACTTATAGAAATATCTAAATGATATAAATGTGCAATGTACTATAGTGATTATTTTATTTATTATTGTCTAGGGAAAATATGTCTAAATATAGTAATGCGATAATTATCAAGCTAGTTTGGATTACCATGTCGTCCATATTTACTCGACCTTTCTATATATACAAATATAATTCATTTATATGTTTTATGTACTTTTAGATTTTGAGTGGAGTAAGGAATGTATTGTTTTTATAAAGATGTTTTTTTTTTATTTGTATTAAAACATTTTTTCGGGTAGAAATAATTGTCCGATTACCACAAGTAGAATATGCTTTCGGTAGTAAATCGCGTTATCTTGGTATTTTATTAAACTCATTTTTCAAATTTCTCAAAAGTTTTTCCCTAGGACAAGAAAAACTATCAAGAAATAGAAAAAATCAGCAAAATTACGATTTCCTTAATTTTTTATTTTTTATTTCATGACAACTATTTAAATTTTGTTTGTAGGGACTTGAAATATTTTTGAGACCAATATAGGTAATATTTACATTTAATAAAATTTTGGAACGGATTGGTTGATTTTTTGGCTAAATATAGTTTTTAATTTTTTCCAAAAATATTTAAAATTACTTGCAGTTTTTGGTTTAACGGTATGAAATTTTTTATAGAAGCCTACTCCTATACTATTTAATCTATTTACAAATATTTTGAAAATTGTCTCGCAATTTTTATCATGAAATGATAACTCCTTGAATATTGATCGTAGGGCTTTCAAATTTATTTTGCATATTTACATATGTTATTTACACTTGTGGTAAATTTTGGAATAGGTTATCAGTATAACATATTGTAATATATTGAGATTCACTCAGAATTATATTTTCTAATGCAATATCATTGCATTCAAATCTTAATAAGTATAATAAATCCTTAATTTCTCTGAGGACCGAAGAGACAAAGGAAGAATATCTACAATCGACCTTCCTACTTTTTTTATTAAATAAATCTGTAGCTATTATGTAATTTAAAATAATATTAATTATTTTATAGTATTGATGTTAATATAAATATTGCGGAAGATGAAAATGAAGAAGAAATAATTGAAAAAAGAAGAAAGCAAAGGGAGGAATTATTGAAGGTATTTATTTATTTTTATAAGAATTGTTATTATAACCTAATTTAATTATGCATTAAAATGTATATAACCACTTATTAAATTTTAATATTGTAATTTGGTTGCTATTAATTATTAATTAATTTTTTAATTTAGAGATTGGGAGCAAATAATAATAGTAATTTGCACAGTGAAGATTCTATGAATCCATCTCCTCATGGAAGTTATGCCACTGAAACATCTGTTCAGCATTCTCCAGAACTTCCATCTCCAAAAGAAACCGATAAAAGGCTAAATGATTCAGATTTAGTACTAGATAAAGAAACTACAAAACCAGATCATGTATTAAATCCTGATTTAATAAAAGGCAAATGGGATATGTTTGCAGAAGCTGATTCATTCCATGCTACACAACATGTAATGCTATCTAATTACTAGTTATATTTATATTGTAACTTTTAAAGTCCTTTTATAGGATTATTTATCAATTTAATAGTTTATGGAATTGATGAAGTAAGTTATTTTTTTATTAATTAGACTCCTCAACCAGATGGTATACCCAATGGAAACAAGAGCGTTCCAGAAAATCCTTCTTTAACGGACAACTGGGATGATGCTGAAGGTTATTATCGTGTAAGAATAGGTGAAATAATGGATTCAAGGTATACTGTGTATGGTTATACTGGACAAGGAGTATTTTCTAATGTTGTTCGAGCTAGAGATGCTGCACGAGATAATCAAGATGTGGCAGTGAAAATTATTCGAAATAATGAAATTATGTAAGTAATTTAATTAAGCAATGTATTAACCAATTATTTATAATAAATAAATAAAATTAAATTTATTTGATTTAGGCATAAAACAGGATTAAAAGAGTTAGAAATTCTTAAACGGTTAAATGATTCTGATCCTGATGATAGATTTCACTGTCTACGTTTATACCGTCATTTTTTTCACAAACAGCATTTGTGCATGGTTTTTGAGCCACTTAGCATGAATCTAAGAGAGGTAAGTATATAAATAATTCTAAGCACATTATTTTTATATTATTTAACAATAAGAAGTAATTAAATAACATAATAATAGTTAAAAATATAATGTAAATTAAGTATTATATACATAATATACAAATTTACTATGATATTTGTTTTATATAAAATTAATTATTATATCAATATTAATTTTAGTAACTTACTACTAGTAAGATATTAAATGAATTGATCAACGTGTATGAAGGGACGTTGTTTCAAATTTTGAATTCGCCTAAACTTTTGGTATCATGTTTATTATGGGAACACCATATTATACATATTGACAATTAACAAGTACTCTTAATTTAAATTAATCAAGCTACTCAGTGACCACTAGGTAGCATATTCTTTATGTACGTTATACTGTATTTTTGAATTGAAATGCTGAACAGCAGACTTAAAATACTTTTTATAAGTATTTTGAATATGTATTCCGAATATTTATAGAAAATTTATTTAAAACGTATATTCAAATACTTTATGAAATTAGTATACCAAATATTTTTAGAATAATTTTTTTTTTAGATTTCATTAATATTTATATTTTATTTATTTATTTTAATCATTGTTTCTAGAGATTATATCTTTCTTATAATTTAATAATTCATTACACATTAAAATATGAATTGTAATATTAAATTTTAATGTTAGTATGTTAATGGAGTATGATAAATAATAATATATAGTAATTCTTATAATAATAAAAAGTACATTGTGTTCATTAGTGTGAACTTCAATAAATGTTTATGTATGTAAAATTATTACTTTAAAATAATTCATTACACAGCAATATTATATAATATATAGTACTATCGTTATTTGTCTAATACAATATGGTGCGCTGTTTATATGTATATACAGTACACATACAACAATTACGTACAAATTTGTACAATGGACAGTAATTTCCAGAAAAATTCCATTTGACAATAAATCTATATTTTATACATTAAATTTTAAAATTATGGTTGTATTATAAAAAGTATCTTATACAAGGAATAGAATACTTTAAAAAAAAATTCAAAATATTGTATTAAATAGTTGTGAAAAAAGTATTCGGAGTACTACTTAAGTCTGCCAAAAAAAAGTAGTCAACTTGTTGAGAAAGGCATCTGACAATCGTTGACGAAAACTTGTTTTTGTTGGGTACTGGTATCTCATTTTGAACTGAATATTTTGTTATATGTTTACATAAGTAGACCAAAATAGTAAAATATATATGTTGTATAATACAATTTTATACAACTCAAAATTTTTTTTGGTTTTCTATAAAAAATGCTAAAGAATTTCTACTGAAAGTTTTCTATTGAGTGTTTTGTAAAATGTAATAAGACGTTAAAGTTAAATTGATTAAAAATTCCAACAATTTAAAACACATTTAAAGTTGTTGTCAGATGATATAGACATAGACAGCATTACAGCAAAATATGCTGATATGACAGTCTTTATAAATTGAATTGGTGGTATTCGTAATTTATATTTGTAAGAATAAATATAACATGTTTTAGACTTGAATAAACTTCTAGATTGAGTGTTATTTTACTATAACAATAATTAATCAAAATATAAATTAGTTATTATTTGTATAGGTGTTAAAGAAATATGGTAAAGATATTGGATTGCATATTAAAGCAGTTCGTTCATACAGCCAACAATTGTTTTTAGCTTTGAAATTGATGAAAAAGGCAAACATATTGCATGCTGACATTAAGCCTGATAATATTTTAGTAAGTATTTAATTTAATTATATTTTAAATTTAGATTTAAGTTAGCAAGACGGAATTCCAGGATTTAGTTATTAATTTCTGGCCAATGTCATTGCAAAATTATGATCATAATATTGACATTATTTGCCTTTCGGTAATTAGGTATTACCAAGTCCAGTTCAACTGTGATACAACTCCTTGGAAAAATTTATTTGTGTGGTCTGCAGTTCCTGCGAATCTCATAATCCTGGTTATAACAAAAATAAAATGTTAATATTGCTTTGTTCATAATTGTATTACTTTTGTTTTAACTTTAGGTGAATGAAAGTAAGTTAGTATTAAAGTTATGTGATTTTGGCTCAGCTTCACATGTTGCTGATAATGAAACCACCCCATATCTGGTTAGTCGATTTTACCGGTCTCCTGAAATAAGTAAGTATTCAATATTATTGAATATTGATTATTATTTTATTTATAATATACATTTTTAT
The DNA here is from genome assembly GCA_013282895.1 of Eriosoma lanigerum. Classification (NCBI taxonomy): domain Eukaryota; kingdom Metazoa; phylum Arthropoda; class Insecta; order Hemiptera; family Aphididae; genus Eriosoma; species Eriosoma lanigerum. Next base: position 40,557,972 of record CM023358.1, read on the forward strand.
TTAGTTTTAGGTATTCAATGTGATTTTGGAATTGATATGTGGTCTGCGGGTTGTACTATATATGAACTTTATACTGGTAAAATATTATTTCCTGGAAAAACCAATAATCAAGTAATTGAAAATTCATAGTTTTTTATTTGTATATAGTATGTTTTATTTAATTTGAATTAATATAATGAACATATATTTTAATGTTGTGTTAGATGTTAAAATTTTTTATGGATTTAAAAGGAAAAATGGCTAACAAAACTGTTCGTAAGGGAATGTTTAAAGACCAACATTTCGATAGCAATTGCAATTTTCTGTATCATGAGGTTGACAAAGTCACAGAACGAGTAAGTTTTATTTTAAATTATAATCTTAATTTGGTTTCTTAGAAGGTGTAGTTGCGCTCTTTCATTGAGTTTGTGCTTCTGAATAAAAATTTTAGGGCTCCGAGTGTCACCTAAACTAAATTGGGTTATAAAACAGACCAATTATATTCAAAAGAACAGTGTGGTCTCTCATTAAATAGAGTATAGGTTAGGTAAGAATAGGTAAAAACTATTCTTAAAACTTGTATATTTATTATATTTTGCTGATCAATATACATTGTGTAAAAGATAATTGAATACACTTAATATCCTTGAGTAAAAAAATAATAATTGATTTTTGTTTTTTTTGGTTAATTGTTATATTTAAATAGTCTCAGTTATTTTAACGTTAATTAGTTATGCACATGCGCCGTATATCTTTTTCCTATTAAATTGCAACTTCAATTTTTTATATTTCTTTATGCATTTTGGTAGTTAAATCAACGTGTAAGCGTGTAGCTGTATAGTTTTGCTTTCTACTTGATAATAAGAGCACAGAAACTCTTGTAATGTTGAATGAGGATTAGAAGGATAAAATTGGAAAAAAATCAAGTGTTAGAGTGGTTTTTCTGTTTTAAAAGTAAAAAATTTTAATTGACGATCAACCTCATTCTGTACGTTTTTCGACAGCCTAAATCGACGAAAATGTTGAAAAAATTTATGAATTTGTCCTAGATCAGGGGTCGGTAACCTGCGGCTCGCGAGCCACATGTGGCTCTTTCAGTCTAAAGTTGCGGCTCTCTAGCTACACACACAAAAATTAATATTTTATGTTCAAAAACAATATTTTATAATATAAAAAAAAGTATATTATTTTTGTTGCTTTTGGAAATATGAAATAATACATAACAAAAACAATTTGATAGTGCCCGCATGGAGTACAGTCTATCGTTGTAAAATGTTTATTATAAATATAATATAATTATTAATATAATCGCGACACTATCTACAACTAATTAATCATACGCTGTCAAGCCAAGTTAACAACGTGAACAAAGTCCAAAATAATACGATATCATTTTACAACTTATTTTGTTCGATTAATTGACATCCGTCAGTCAGTCGTGCATGTACAACGTAAATCATTTAGAAATCTGAAGCAACATCGTGATGAAACCAATGCAAATATTGACATTATTTACTTCTGCATAACTATAAAAAAAAATGAAGGATGAATTCGCCAAAAGATTCGAGCAATTCAAAACAAACAAAAGTACTCTCACATTTATAGTAAATCCTCTCAACACAAACACGCATGAGATCAACATTGAACCATTTGAAATTGATGCTGGATCGTTTCAAATGCAATTGTTGGATTTGAAAAACAAAGACCTGTGAAGTGACAAGTTCATAGAACTCAAGAGTAAGTTGGAAGAGTTGGAGGTTTCAGAAATGCATGCATGTCTCGCAGAACAAGTGAAAAGCTCTAAAAGAAATGCCGAGAGTAGAGGAATTTATATTTGACGCATGGAATAGTCTTCCAGAATGCTACAGTGAGGTAAAAAAGTTGGCATTTGGAGTGCTGGCAATTTTTGGGTCAACATATTCGTGTGGGCAAGCGTTTTCTTACATGAATACAATAAAAAATAAAGTAAGAAGCCAACTAACAAATAAAAATTTAGAGTCGTGCTTGAAACTTAAAACAACAAGTTATGAGCCAAATTTAAAATAACTTTCAAAAGACATGCAAAGCCAATGCTCCCATTGATGTATTTCCCTATTATTAAAAACTGTTTTTTTTATTATAAATTTATTATATTATTATAATCAATTTTATTATTATTATGTCTATTAAAATTTAAAAATAAAATTATATTTAAAAAATTACGAAAATTTTTAGTGGCTCTTTAAAATCTGGAAAATTTTGTATATTGTAACTTTTGGCTCTTCCATCAAAAAAGGTTGCCGACCCCTGTCCTAGATGATCAATGACAGATCTTTGAAAAAGTTTTGGAGAAATCTGGAGTTACTTGGAGTTCAGTATAGAGAATATTAAGTAAAAATTTTGGGATTACAAGGGTATCGGCAAAATTTGTTCCTTGACTACCGACTGTACAGCAAATCAAAATTGTGTGAAAGCATAAAAATGATTAATAATGGTATGTCCATTGTACTCTACCCAAGTTGGGTTTTGCCAAAGTTCCTAAAGTAAAGAAATAAAACAACAAGCATGCTTTTACAGTGATGTAGTTGACACTTGACATACAGACTAGTGAAAAGTGCCTTTAAATGCTCCTACCGCTAAAAATCTAATATTTAAAAAACTGCTCCTTAAAACATAAGTTTGGTTTCTTTTGGGTACCCCTAGTATATTATACCATCGGCATAATTAGGTTATTAGGAAATTAATTATAACATAAGCAAAATGGAATTCCAAAAATTTTTTTTGATTTTTGGCCATTAATTTTGCAAAATTATATTTATAATTTTGATAACTTAAGTTTTAATAACCCATTGTTATTAAAACTTTCTAAATTATAACACATTTTTACTTGAATTCATAATTTCCAAATTAATTATTTAATTTACTTTTATTAAAAATGTTATTTTTAAACTCTAATGTTGTTAGTTAATGTAATTATATTATATTAAGAATATAAATTTGAGTTAATTAATAAATCTATCAATAAATAATTTTTATGAATTATTAAAATTGATTCAATTTTTCCATCTACATTTCATTTCCATAAAAACTTACTGTCTCTGAATTATCTCTCCCCATAACATGTTCAAACCATAACAGCCTATTTTCTGTCTTTTTCTCCACAATTGATGTAACTCCTATCTCCTTATATATTTATTTCTTATTCTAGTCTTTCTAGTCACTCTACAAGTCCATATTTATATTCATATAACTGTTATACCCTCTGTTCCATTTTTATTCTCTGCCCAACATGCCAAACCATAAAACATTACTGGTCTCACTATTGCCTTATAGTATCTACTTTCTGTTCATATTGGCATCTATACTCTATTCAAAATGAGATCGGTACCCGGCAGCCAAGTTGTGCGCATGGACGTGGCTTTGTTCTGTGGCTTGGCCTGACGTGCTGCCACCGACGAGAGCGCCGCATTATTCTAGTATTGATTGCCGATGTGTACAATTAATTAAAAATGCATTGTGTATGATTATTTGCTACGGCACTGTCGTGTTTACTGAGTGGTATACATGCGCACGTACGCACATTCACCTAGCATAGGTAACCCCACCATTGATAATGATCGATGGTGGAGATCCTGTTTGACCGTCGCGAGCGAAAATCGGTCACCGTATGGTACCGATCTCATTTTGAATAGAGTATAGTTATATAAAACATCCGATGTCTTCATTTCATTGATCTTCATTTTCAGCCATAAACTCCACCACCTAATTCTTGGCTTACTCCTTACTACCAATTTGCTCTTTGTTCTTGTTTTCTCTTTTTCCTTTACACCAGAAGTCTACGATCATTGCAGTGTTACCACACTTTCACATGGAATTATGTGCTGTTCCTACACCTTTGACATTATGGGTGTTGGATAGGCTCATAACTGGTGTAACAGCTATTGCACTCACTTTTCAACTGGTACACGGTTTTTGTGGGCATTTCTTTCACTAATTATGCATTATTTGAGATGGGACAACTACCTATATTTAGTTACCTTATACAACTTTATTTTAATCAGCTTTTATAAGAGGCTGAAGTTACTACTGTAAGAGTATTCTGAATTTCTGAAACCTTGTGTGGAATATTATTTAAATATTGGATAATGTTTAAAAGTACCCTAATATTTAAGGCCATAATTACAACTAATATTTAAATTGATTATCTCATGTGTATAAAACTAGAAAGATTAAAATGTTTATTTTTATTTAGGCCAAATAAACAGATAATGAAATGATAACAAATTATTTTTTAACATAATATACTATATTTATAAGTGTTTATACTTTATAAACTTTTATTTAGCAAAGCGGAATTCCAAAATTTATTAATTAGATTTTTGGCCATTGTTTTTGCAAAAATATATTTTATGAATTTGATATTGTATATGTTTAGTAAGTTATTACTAAATCCGATTAAATTATAATACATTTTTTACTTTAAATTACATTTTATATTAATTATTATTACTTATGGTTCAAAGATTACATCAGATCAATATAATTTTTGACAAAAATGCTTTATTTACAAATAAAAATATAAATAAGTATTATACTTGGATGTATTATGCATTTTAAATTATACGATAAGCAGGCACTGAAAAATATCAAATAGGTACTTAAATTTAATTAAAAATGTATAAACAAATAATTAATAAATATAAGAATTTCACACCATGTATTATACGGCATCATAATTTGGCATTGTTGTTATTGTTATTTGGCAATAAATAATGTATATTGTATATCATGTTTATAATATAAAATATGTATTTTTCTTTTATTTATTTTTAATCATACCACTAGCCTTGTCAGTGAGTTGCATACTGATGACTCAGTTATTATTGGCAATAAAATATTTACTTAATTTATTCACATAATATATAATAAGATGTATTATATCATAATATAATATGTTATTTGTTTTTTAATATATATTATTTTATATAATAAATTGTAAATTTTCTTTACTTTTTTTTCTAGGAAAAAGTTATTACAATGTCTTCAATAAATCCTAGTCGTGATCTATATACTGAATTATTGGGAAATCAAAAGCTACCAGAAGAGCAAATTCGTAAAGTGGGCCAATTGAAGGATTTACTAGATAAAATATTAACTTTGGATTCTTCCAAACGCATCGGCATATCACAGGCTTTAGTACATCCGTTCATATCGGAAAAAAATTGATCAGTGCGCATAGTTATGCTTAGAAAAGTTAAAATAAAACAATTATTTTCCTTTTGATTCTGTAGAGTCAAAATAATTTTAAAACTTATTAGAAATAATCTTATCGTTTATTTTAATTTATTTTTCACTCAAAATATTTTGTACACAGTTTTCATCTATTTAACTATATATTATAATATATACAAAATTAAATAATATTACCTCAATTTGGTTGTTTTATGACCTCTATATTGTAGTTAAAAAATTACAACATATTGTTAATAATAAAGTATAATTATGAAAAAAATACTCTAAACATTTCCATTTTGTAATTTATTTATTCCATATTGTGTTGATATTTATTTATATTCAATGGAATTCTTTCTATTTAATAGTTTTTGTTTGTTTTGCAGAATGAAAGCAAACTTGAAAAAACATACTACACATAGAAATTGTGATTTCTCCACCAATGTTTATTTGGTAATTAAAAGATAATTATCAGGGAATCTATATTTAACCCTTATATTTCTCAATTTAACAACCCCTACCTTAGAAAATTTAATTTTGTTGATTTTTGTATTTTAACTTTTGGTGTATATTTGATTGGTTTGTGACAGTTCCAGATTTGATGTGAATTTAACTAAATCTAAATATCTCTGAACTAATATAAATATTACATTTTAGATTTTTAGAGCATTAAGATTTGAAAAATTTGATATATTCAATTTACTATATAATTAAGTAAAATCGATGAAAAATTCTGGAGTTGTCACTAGTAAAGATTCTCAATTTATACTTAACCCTTCAAAAAAATAGGATATAGTAAATATATTCAGTTTTAATTTCTTTGTAAGTCGTTAATTTTTCAGGATTGCCAGAGCAAGAAAATTCAGAAATGGCTAATTGGTTTCCATACAGGCAGGTAATGTTAAATAAAATAATTATAATCAATTTATTACATGTAGATGGGTTAACTTTTTTAAAATTTATTAATTGCATCACACATTCACACCTATGTTATCTATAACTGTGATTTACACAAACTTATCATATATAAAATATTATTAAATTTTGTCTCTAACTGTGGCATTGAATTTATTCCATTTTTTCATAATTATAAGTAAAACTTCTGTTCTTAGAACATGTTTATTTTTTAGGATATTTTTTATTTGTCTTGTCGATTATCAAATAATTATGTTGTTTAATATATATTATAATGGTCATACAATTTGTGACATTCCTGCCACCATTCATATTTCTTTATACTAAATACATATTGTATCAAATAATCTTTTAATTTTAGAGAGACTGAGGTACTTTTCTATTAACATAGACTACTATAATTATATGTTTATGATCTTCATTAAGATTCTTCAAGATTACACCCACTAATTAACTCAACTACCATATTAAAAATTGTCAAAACACTAATATAATATTAATTATTATAATTAAAGAATTTAATAACATTCAATTATTTATGTTTGTAATTACTATGTATTATTTCTTGTTAAAAAGTAATTAAATAAGCTAATAACTATATACTAGTCTAGCCATAAGTTCTATCCCCATTTTTCAGTTGTTTTATGATAACATTAATGACTTGGGTTTTTAATATAATTTTAAATCTGTATTATATCTACTAATTACTGTTAGTATGATTATTCATGTTACACTGTCAACATAGAATGGGGTAAGAAAATTGTATTTTATTCATTGTATTATTTGAGTGTAATAAAACTCCATTAGAGACGGTTCAATGAATTGAATACTATAAATGATAATCCAGGAAGTGTACATCCACATGAAACCAGGACTAATGCAGTCATCAAAACTGTTATACAGAGAAGTCACAGAAATCTACTTTGTAAACAAAAAGTCATAGAAATGAAAATTCTACCAAAAATTATGTCGTGCAAAATTAAAGAAGACCGTGGCCTTGGTGTTTATCGAAAAAGCATCAATTAGCGATTAATAAATGCTTTATGTTAAATTTGATTGACAAAAACAAAGAAGTTACTTTAGTAGTACACGAAAAGATTGGCCCTTGGGAAGTCCAGATCTCAATCTTTTAGACTACCAATTGTTAAATATTTTAGAGGAGAAAGTCATTCTCTAAACTTCATTAAAATTTCGAATCACTCAGAGCTGATTTGGTAAAATCAGCTGCCTCATTAGAAGTAGTGAGTACAGTGATATACAAGTGGCCAGATCTTTTGAAGAAGTGTATAATGCAAATGATGGACATTTTGAATATAATTTAATTTTTTTTATTTGCTTAGTTTATTAAGAATAAATAATATCAATTTTTTTATATTTGCTTTATTTTATTTATTAAATATACACTTTTGAATTAGGGACAGAATTTATGGCATGACTATGTAAATATTAGGACATTTAATTACCTGCATGTTATTCAATGCTGCTTCTATCTATCTGACAGTAGAAATGGTACTGTTGATATTGCAAAATTACAGCAATGCAAAAGTTGTGATAATTGGGTTGAAGTGTTAAACTGTATGAACATCTATTAACAAATTTAATAAGAAGTGTGATTTGGATTGAATACCATAATACAATATCAGTTTTGCATAATATGTATTCAGTTTTTTATTAGATTCTGAGTGGAGCGAATTGTATGAAAACATCTTTTCGGGTAGAAATAATTGTCCGATTATCACAAGTATGTTAGGCTTTCGATAGCAAATCGTATCATATTGGTACTTTATTAAGCTCATTTTTTGAATTTCTCCTAAGTTTTTCCCTCGGAGAAGGAAAACTACCAAATGGCAAAAAATCGACAAATTACGATTTTCGTAATTTTTGATTTTAATTTCGTGATAACTAATTGAATTTTAATTGTAAAAACTCGAAAAAATTTTTGAGTACTACATATTTAATATATACGTTTTGTAAAATTTTGGAACGGATTAAATGATTTTATGGCTAAATATAGAGCTTTGAATTTTTTCCAAAAAAGTTTAATATTACCTGCAATTTTTGATTTAACGGTCTGAAATTTGTATAGAACCCTACTTAATATATACTATTTAATCTATTTACAAAATATTTTGAAAATCGTGACTGACAATTTTTATCATGTAATGATAACTTCTTGAATCGTAGGGATTTGAAATTTATTTAGCATATTTACATATGTAATTTACACTCGAGTAAAATCTTGGAATGGATTATCAGTATAATATATATATATTAAAATATTGAGATTTACAAATCGTATTTTCTAATGCAATATAATTGTATTCAAATCTAAATAATTATAGTAAACCATAACCTAACCTAACATCCTAAATTGACGTTCCCACTTTTTTTTTTTTTAACTTCTTTATCAGACAGTATTTTCAATAATGTTTGTGCTCAAAGTTTAACCTAAACGTCACAATATTTAAGTTCCGTGTTGCTGTGATTTTGCTATGTTCACCATTAGATAGACAGAGAAGAAACATGTGTTTATAATGTCTTCTTCACAATTTTCCTCTTAATACATTTTCGTTAATCATACGTAAAGTACTATAAACTATAGTACTATAATAAAATAATAAATACTCGAATATTAAGAAGTTATACCTCTTAGTTATACCTATTGTCCTATTAAGTATTATGTCACTGTTTAGACGAAACCGCACTTTTAGCAGTCATTTTATGAGTAAAATTGCTATCAGGTTTGTTGTTATGTTGATATAACATTGAATATTCCTAGGCCGGAAAGAAGTACAATCAATATAAGTTATTTCATGTCGGTATACTTAAAAAATGATAGACAAACAAGTCATACAATTTTTAGATTAAGAAGAGTTGACTTCCGAGTGTAATATGTAGAGTATAAACATTATTAGCAAATTTAAAAAAAATGATATTTTGGCGGGAATGTCATATTCGTTTTGTAAAATATCACTTGGCAAAGAAGGTATACCTAAGGCTATTTAGGGCCCTAATATAGGTACAAAATAAGTTTATCCATATATACATTTTTGCACAAATTTGGAAGTACTGTATAATTTTTGTGGCTCTTTATTGGGGTGCTATGCTCTACCAGCACTCCTGCCAAGAGCGGCAATGAACATATTGTTTAAAAGTTTTTATTTCAAATTTGAAACAAAAATCGGTATACTTGCCTTCCCTCTGGGAAAAATAAAATGAACTTGTAATTTTAATAAATATAAATTATTATGCATTAGTATTAGTTGATATAAAAATCTATAAAAAATAAATTCCCCCCTGAAATTTCTCCAATGGGCGTATATGATATCAATAGTTTAGATAATAAAAATCGGTGCCAAATTGTTTTATTTTAAATATTTATTTTTCGTAATTAAATACTTATAAGATCAGTGCTTGAATTGAAAAAATAAAAGGGGGGCTATGAGCCTATGAGTAAAAGTAGCATCTCTTGCAATGATTAAATTCAACCTAATTCATGGTGACTTTAAAACATTAGAAGTGTACGCTAAATTTTTTTTAAAAAAGAATAGGTACTCCGTCCCCCCGTGTCGCCTCTTAATTCAAGCACTGTATGAGATACCAGAATATTGGAAAACGCCAATACTATGTTCGATTCATAAGGAAGGGGACAAACAAGATTGTAATCTATAGGAGTTGTAGAAAATATGTAGGAATTGCCTCGTAAATGTAACATACAGTTTTCGCAAATAGTAGGTATCTTATCTATTCTGTGATGAAACCTACCTAATAACAGTGATGTCTATGACAACGGTACTCTACGTACTATTTAATTTACAATTTGAAAAAAGTTATAAAAAATATCGGTTCCTAAGAGGGAATGCCATTACACAAGTCTTCTGTGGAATTGTTGGTAAATGCAGACGATTTGGTCCAAATCATACAATGTCTCAAGAATACTATTCGGTCGATTGGAAGGAGCAGCGAAAAAAGTTTGCTTATAAATAAATGAAATCAAGACATGACTATGGGGTGAATAGATAGTACAAGATGTATCTTTCATTAAAAGTGGGTAATCACGAATTCAGTAGTTTAACAATTTAAATAGGTATGTAAGTTCCATATTAATCGAAAAAAATGAAATTAAAAAGGAAGTGGCAACAAGAATCCTGTTGGAAACAAGTGTCTGTACTGACTCACAAAGATACTGGGGTCATAGTCTTGGTGGAAAGAAATAAAGGTACAATTATATATTACACTAGTACGCCCTAGTGCCCTACAATGACATACGGAGCAGAAACATGGGCAACTGAGGAAAATATATTCTAGACAATATTCTAGTCTTTAAAGTGATTGTTTTGGAGAAAAATCTTTAGACCAGTAAAGGACAAGGAAACTTCCAAATAGAGAATAAGAAAAAAGTAAAAAATTATAGAGTAACAATTTCAGAAATCAAATTTTAAGTAGGAGATAACAGTGGGTTGGCCATACATGGTGTAATCAGAACCAGTTATTGCGCATGGTAATGTCAGATAATCCAGAAGGGAAAAGACCTCTCGGACGACCCCGTTTGGGATGGGAAAACGTGATATAGAGAGACGTAAAATCCCTAAATAAAGGCGATTGGAAATCAAGAGTAGCGGACAGGGTGAATTGGAGGATTGGTGGTATGATAGGTATGATGGGATGGTTCTAGTGACCATTAATACCCAAGAAAAAAAAAAGAAATAAGTATATTTAATATATAAATATACTTATACATTATAATATTACCTATATTTCCTCTTCCAAAATTTATATGGTACGCTGCATTAAGGCGTGAGGGCCAATGCTGTTTGCTGCCTTTACTACATGCCTCCATCGACCATCTTCATCCTTTATTAGAAATAGGTACATTAAAATATAATTATTGATTATAATGATTAGGTATAAGCACGATTAAAGATGAATATTTATCTTTGGTGGTGGTGATTACCAATGTTATAAAATATTAATTAATACCTAAATTTATGTATAATAAATAATACCTGTGTACTTAATGATTTATTAAAAGTTGTTTTTATTTCCCACTTTCACAGTCTTGCAGGAAAAATCGATTAGAAAAAATTACCAGCTTAATTACAATAATTATTTCATTTTAATTTATGCGCTTCATAGGTAGGTAGTTCGAGCTTCCAGAATATGATTTATGGTACCTACCTACTAATAATGTCTTTCTGACATTTTAAAGTAATTTTGTATACGATATTACAATTAAATAAAAGTTTTATATTTAGAAAATATTTATTTTATTTTTCATACCTATTTATTTTTGATAAATTGAAAAATTGTAGCATTATTGTTTTTTTTATACTTAAGTTTAGAAATATTATTATGTAAAATTCGTAACGTGAAAAATAATAGAGATTGTAAATGTTGGTATTAAAATATTAATTAGATACCATTTAAGGGGATACATTTTTATAAATATTTTGTTGTATAGATACAGCTATTATCGAAGAATACCTATAGCAACATTAGAGTAACGTATTAGGAACTTTAATTGTGGTAATTGAGTTAAATGTATTTGTCTTATTAGCAAATTTAAAGAGTGGAATATTTTTGAGGGCCCTACGAGGCTGTTTATAAAACATCTGACAATGAACTTATATTTATTTAAAATATGAAAAGTTATTTCTTTAATAATAATTACTCCGTATTCCATATACGTATTATCATACTCACGGATACACCTTATAACAATTTAATTGAGAAAATCTATATAAAATAAAATTGCTATTTTTTAGTGATATTTAAATGATTCTATTATTATAGGTATATCGATAAAAAAATGTTTTGATGGTATTTATAATTATAAATTAATGAAATGATGAAAATTAACAGGGTGTAGATATTTAAATTTCAAGGTGTAAGGTATCTCCACTTACTTCAAAAATAGTATAATATTATATTGAAATTTATTCAATATCAATAGATATTTTGTTATTAATTAGTTGAATACAAGTTTACAATAATTGTAATTTTGTGATGATTGTTGCCGGTTTTAGTTTAAAATAAAAAATAAAAGGAATACAGAAATTGAAACATTGGAAATCAAATATTTTCAGGACACACTTAGTTTTATCAAAATGTGTCACTCTGACAAAGACACTGAATATCTCCACTACGATTGTTTCACAATATTATTTTAATTCCTATTCTAGTCAGGGAATCAAAACGGGGTTAAACCTGGGAAAAATTCGAACCAGGTTTCAATTCGTAAAACGAAATCCGAAGAAAAATAAAACCACCCGGTCTTAACCTGAAATTCAAAGAAATTCCTAAAACCCAGAATTCGAATCTCGAAAATATTTAACCCGTTTTTACTCGCTGATCCTTGTGTCCAGTATATTTTAATTCATGGTTATTGGTAACTACTCACTTAACTGAGCCATGTTTGAAAATAACAATTAATTAATAATATGTACTGTGATTAATAAATAATAATATATATTATTTGTATGTAAAATATAAAAAAAAAAATTTTAAATATATAAATACATGGAACGTGCATGGACTATTACATATAATTCTCGATATGAAAAATATTTCCAAAGTGGAGCTAGTAGGCCATCATTTGAACCAGTTGCTTATTATCGCATAATTTAAATCTATATCCATGTCATACACATTAATTTCCATGATATTTAATGTTTTCCTTGAAAAATAATAACAATATATTATTCTATCCATGCAAATGGAAACAATATGGCGACATCCACTTTCGGATATGATACTATTGTCATGCGCTTCATATAAAAGGTTACCATCAAAGGCTAAATACACTGGTATGATATTAACTATGTATGTTCTACCATTGATTATAGATTAGTCTTTTCTATAATCAATGGTTCTACGCATATGTATTACGTTACGCTAACGATTTTCATATAAATGCGCGCCAAAATTTAAATATTTATAAATTTACGAAGTATACTTATAAGTTATAGTTGTAATATTATAGGTATAAACTACATTTATTTAATAAGTGTATTATTTAAATATTAATTAACAAAGTATTACAATATTTAAATATTAATCATATAGTGTTCGTGTATGCACTGTTTGCATAATTGTGTATAGTTGTGTATTTAGTCATTGTTACCATTCAACTATTCTGTGGTTCCATACCCATATAATATAATCATAGATATTAAACATAATTAAAATGTTTAATATCTATAAATATAATTGAGTTCTGTGTATTTATTTGTAATGATTAAAGTGTAAAATGTTATCAGAGAAGTATTTTGTGTCTAACATAAAACGTCTTATAATTTTTAAAATATAAGTCTGGTGTCTTCATAGATAATAAATACATATGTATTTATTATCTATGGTTGTCTGGTACTTTACGCATTGATAATAAATTAATTTTTAAATTCTTTAATTATCTATAACTCTACGTCTCTATTACTTGTTCCGCTTTCTGTATAGTACTGCAGTGTGTATTATTATTATCTATCTACTATTAACAATATTTTATACGTCTATTGTCTATAAAATAAGTATGGGTTTATTTCGTTGTTCGTTTGGATTTTTTTGTACTCTGTGAGTACTCTTAGATTATTTTATTATTTAATCTACTCTGTACTCACTGATCAGTGTACGTTAGATAGCGAAACGTTCGCTATTATCACAAATGGCGATAGGTTATCGCATTCATGGTTGAAAGTTTTGTTGTTTTTTCGTAATATTTGTTTACTCAACATTTTCCTAATTATTTAACTGATTCAGTCCTCAGGAATGTATTGTATTATTGTTATTCGTTTTTACACGATATTGGTTCATGTTGCGTTATTGTGAATTACGAGGTAAGTTTGTCATTTTTAATGTCCACTATACATAGTAAAAACTAAACAGTTAGTGTATGATTTAATACAAATATAACATTTTTTCTAGATGAATGTCAAAAAAAAAATTTTACCAGTCATATGCCTGATGTCTGCATATGTGCATTGGGTCAAACCACATTTATTGTCAGCATCTGCGCCTAAGGGTGGAAAATCGCTGTTGCTGCATCTGTGTGCTCGTTCTAGATTTCTCATACCCATGATAGTGTTTACAGCTTTTTGGATATTTGATGCTCAGATGCAAATAGAAGCTTCCATTAGTTTAACACTCAGTCAAAACATACGTGTATCACTTAGACCAGATGATGCACAACCTGGGCTCGACGTAGACGCTGAGTCGGATGGTGATGATAGAACTGTTTATGAGGGAACTGACGACGAAACATATACATATAATATTAATGATTCAGATTCAGATAATTTTTCTTCCATGTCTAATGCCAGTGGATTTGCGTTGGATGAAGTTGAAAATGCCTTACAAGAATATGTTGATAGTGACATAGTTCTAGGAAGATGTACATATGGGTGAGTACATATTACATTTTACATTTGTTTTGCTAAGTATCTAATTTACTATAAATTTTTGACATGGACATGTCCATTTATGATAAGATATGATTTATGTCTTATTTTGCAAGTGAAAGAATTAACTTTGGCAAATTGGTAAACTCAGAAACTGCTGAACAGTCAAAAAGATATGAATTTGGTTATTATTAGATTGAATTCTGAAATTTTTTGGGTGTAAATTATAAAATGCTTTGTCATAGTTTAAAAGTAATTTTTTCAATTTGTGTAATAAAGTTATAATAGTTCCAAACATTTTTTATTGGTTGAGATTGATTTTGTTTGTTTTGATTAAGTATGTTATAGTATTTAGTGTACCTATGGCAGTTAAGAGTTTATTTTAAAAATTTAAACTAAATTGTATTATAGTTATTGTTTACCCAAATTATATTAATTGTATTATTGGTTTATAAGTTATTACATTCAAAGGTATAACTTACCATTGTTAAGAGGTTATTTATTTGTTTATTCTACATTTCAAACATACAGCACATTATTAATTTATTCATGAGGTTCATATTCATTAAGTACTCATAGTTATTATTATTAATTTATATTTAAAAATTAAATTTATGAAATTTTAGGTGCATTTAAATTGTATGGGCCGTGCTGCAACAATTAGGAATGCAGGGTATGCAACATTCCCCCAAATAGGACTAAATTAGTAGATGACCAATTAATTTAATTTTTATTTAAAATACTATTTTAAAATTATATTTACTTGCACTCCTGATATATTGCTTAATAATTATTTCCTAAATGTGGAACTGTTATTATAGGTTTATAATATTGTATTTTTATAGTACTATTTGTTTAGTAATGTGTCAGCAAAGTTTAATTACCTGATATTCTGAATTTAAGTTTTTTTAAAATTTTTTACACATTTAAAAAAATATAATTCATTTTTTCAATATATATTGTAAAATATTACAATTACATTCTGACAATAAGTTTGATTTTATTGGTGTGCAAGAGTAAAATATGTTTAATATAAAATGTATTTTGCAGACTTTGTAATCATTAACGAGGTGTCGTTCTCTATTGGACCTTTGTTTTATATAATTTGTATTCAGTACTTGCAACGTCTGCACATGGTGTGTTTTGTGAATGTTTTTTCTTAAAACTCATTACAATCCTTTACAATCCTATGCTTTGAGGTTACAAGATTTATTAATATATTATATATAAAAAATATTAACTATACGTATGACAAAACAATATTATTACCATACAGTTCGAACATTTTAAACTTCAAATGTTACAATATGTCAGTGCCATTACAGAATCGAGATTTCGTAGTTCCGAACTAAACGGATACGTCGTAATGGCGCAGTTACGTAGTTTAGGTATGGTTTCCTAGACGCGGCTAGTTGCTGCGACTGGCCGCGGCGACAGTCGCCGAATGACAGCTACTATGTATTTTCCTTTAAACTGGTTTCCTACACGCGGTTGTCGCTACGCGACTCAACATTAGTCGCCGCGGCACCAATCTACACTGCATTGAGAGCAGTGGATCGCGACATCCGTGGAGCGACTCGTCATTATTCTATTGTAAATTATTAAATTTGTATCCTATTGAATTTTATTGAAAGAGTCAAAATATCTGAATTAATTAATTTTTTACATATAATTATATATTTATATTATTAGATGCATTTTGCTACCTATAGTAATACAATTTCTTGACTAGATGATAATTGGATTTGATTTAGATATTTTTTTACTACATAAATGATACAATTCTACAAACCGTATAACAATAAGATAATCTATTGGTTCAATCAATTGTTATGTACGAAACTACGAACCATATACATTTTATCCACATTACTAAAATTAAAATTAATATTATATTTTTCTACGCATATTTCGTACTATCATCTATAATATATATTGAGTTGCCTATAAAAATAAAATTATCTAATGACTGAAAAATTAACAACAAAAGTTTTGATTTATATTTAGTACCTAGTAAAACAATATGACGCCAATAAAACTATTTATTATATTGTACGGACATATTATACAAATAAATTCACGAAATTTAATTTCGTTCTTTGTAAAATTTCAAAAAAAACCTTCATTTTCACCATTTTTATTAATAGCGTCAATTGGTTTTCTTTTTTTTTTGAGAGAAACATAATGTATTATGTTCTTCATCTTCCTCGTCTAGTAAATTTAAAATGATATTATTATTATTTAAAATACAAAATTCCGCCATGACTTGTAAACGTTCCGACGTTTTAAATCAGACTGTTTACTGTAATGTTTACACCAGAGGTGTCCAACCTTTTGTGAAGACTGGGCCACATCATATAGGTAGAAGTTGTTATGGGCCACATACTTTTTTTAATAATAATACATTCAAATTTAATGATTAAATTATAATCTATAATACAACAATACATTTTTTTATAATTTTACAATAGCGAATAATAAGCAGAAATATTTTTACAAGTATTAATATTTAATAATTTAATTATAAGTACACAGAAAAATATATTTATTTATAATAAAAAAAGTTTTAGTTTAAAAAAGTTAAAAATCATTATATTTTTTTAATGTGAAATTTGAAATTGCTTTTTTTGTGAAAGTAATGAATCAATATCTGGATCAATTGAAGTTGTGGAAATCCTTAAACAACTTTCAAGGTGCTTGTCTAAAATAGTGGACCGATTCTTACTCTTTGTGTTTTTCATTCTTGAAAACAATTGTTCGCAAATGTAAGTACTGCCGAAAAGCGAGAACATGAATAAGGCATGGTCATGAAGGACTGGATATGTTTCTTTGGGTAGATATAATTTATAAAAATCTAATAAAGATGACTGATTGAATTTTTCTTTGAGTTGAATAACTGATTGCAACTCAATGCATTCCATTTGAAATTTAGTTTCCACAGCAGTAATATCAACCGAAAATGGTGTTGCGAAAATAGCAAAAAGTTGACTATTCTTACGAAAATCTTGAAAACGGGTTTCAAATTCATTAATTAAAATTAAAATCAAAGAAGCATATTTCTCACTATTCTTGGGATTGTATTCGGCCAACACAGGGAAATACATAAAATTATTCACCTTAACTTGACTTTGCTGACGTGCGCACAACTGTATGTCTGTACTAGATTACATGTGCTTAGTAATAATTTTATATAGGTATTTTATTTTTATTTATTGATAAATGACACAGATTATTGGTATCGGAGCAATAATATTAATATTATTATATAAAATTAATTCATGGTTTTTAAATTGAAGTGAGGGCCGCATCAAAATCTACCGCGGGCCGCGGGTTGGACACCCCTGGTTTACACATTATAAACGTATCAATGTATAATTTTTTGGATAGCCGCGGCGGCTAGTCTCGTCTACGAAACCGTACTTTTACGTGTCATGTAGTAAAAATATCATTGTGCACAAAAACGTCAATAACTAGTTTGTTTCTATTGTTTCGTTCAAATGTTAACGACTGCTGTATAGTTATAAAAAAATTATCAATGTTTTATTTTAATTTTCTATTATTTGAACGGCGTGTAAATTTTTGTTTTATTTATTTTATACTCTATCTATTATAATATTATATTTATCAGATGCGGATCCAACTTCATTAACGGGAGAGGCGGATTATATTATAATACAATCCAATCTCCTGTTAGATTGAGCAAATATATTATACAAAAATAATAGATGACTTCGTGAATCGTGACTATCAATTTAACAATATAATAGGTAATTTAGAGTGATAAAAATATATGTATTATATTACATAATACAAGGGGGCTGTACCTACCGCACCTCATGAACCGCGTCTGATATTCATATCATGACAATTTTATCTGAAAGTTGTGCTCTGCACAGTACATCTTGTTGTTTCTTACTGCCCTCCTAGAGACACAACAGTATTGTAAAAAATCAAATAAATTGTTAGGAAAATAATATTTTCGATTTAAAATTTATTTTCGCTTTTGACCAAAATTATTACTATCCCTTATATTTGCATTTATTATTAGTAATTAATGCATCCAAAATGTTTTAGAAAGTTTCATTTTGTACTTAATCAATTTTGTTTTTAAGGAGATATTGCATTTTTCTGTTGTATGATCCTATAATTAAAATAAATAAATAAAAAAAATTCATTATTTCCATAAAGATAATTTTCGTCAATTTAATAACTCAAAATAGAAATTTGTAGTTTTAATTAAATTTCGTCATAGTAAAAACAATTGAGACGTGATAATTTAATGATTATAATCGAATAAACACATATTCTAATTGGTATCAACCGATGTAACAAAGCCGTTTTAACTACTATTATTTGAAAATTCCGTAGTGTATGAATTGGGCAAAGGCAATCAGTTTACTGAGAAATGATGTAGCATCTCAATTACACATAATGTACTTTATTTTATAGGAAATAGCGTGCAGTTTTTTTACTGAGGGGAATATTGAGAATATTGAGATTTATATTCCCCTCGCACATTTTTGGAATCGTTTTTAGTTTTAGGCTTAGCGTATTCAATTTTAGATTTTGAGCGAAGTGAGAAATCTATTGGTTTTACAAAGATGTTTTTTTTTTGTTATTATGTATTAAAACATTTTTTTGGATAGAAATAATGGTCCGATTACCAAAAATAGCTTTCCGTATCAAATTTCCTCTAGTTAGTATTTATTTTAGGAAAAACTACCAAAAAATGGTATAAAATCAGCAAAATTACGGTTTCCGTTATTATATATTTTTTTTATTTCGTGATAACTAATTAAGTTTTGATCGTAGGGACTTGAAAATGTTTTAATTGCTCACATAGGTAATTTCATTGATTATAGAATAGACTATTCTATAATCAATGGTAATATATACGCGTGGTAAAATTTTGGGTTGGATTAGTTGATTTTCTGGCTAAATATAGAGTTTTGAAATTTTTTTAAAAAATGTTTAATATTACATGAAATTTTGAGTTTAACGGTTTGAAAATTTATTGAAGCCTACTAATATACTACTTAATTTATTTACAAAATATTATGAAAATTGTGTATTTTTACAAACACTTAAAAATATCATAAGCACGATAACTAAATGAGTTGTAAAATAATTGACGAAAAATAGGTCATAGATAGGTGATTTGACATCTTGATAACCAATCATGAGTACGCCCCTGGAAATGACGAATACAGTATACTGCACTATTATTTAGTACCTATTTGACAATAATTTAGTCCATATGACATGGTTAGGTTAGGTTAGGTTAGATATGACATTTAGTCCATATGACATGCTTAAAATCATTTTTTATTACTTCTATAAAGTCAAATTTACAATTCAATAGATATATGTAAAAATTAATTTTTAAAAATGTAGTTATTCCAGTTCGTCTCATTTCATTAGTTGAAGATATTTCATGTCAAAATCAAATTATTTTACAATATCACTATAAATTAAATTATGTATAAATATAAAATATTATAATTACATACAACATACGTTAAATAGATTTATCACGACATCAATATTTAAGATACAATATGATTTTATTCTTTTCATTTTAATATATTGATTATTATACACCGAACCATGCGACTATAGAAAAGTGACGAACTGTGGATATCATTTGATTAATATAGAGGGGTGAGGTAAGTTACAGCGGCGAATAGATTAAAAATTTCGGCCCGGGAATTTATGGTTAAGTCAGCCCATGTGTATTTTTTTTATTCGACATATTGCGTATATTAATGAATTATTATAAATAATATAATAATTATGACACTAAATTTAACTTTTAAGTTAATAATAATATCTAATTATTATTTACTAATTTTTTTATAAAATATTTTTATGTTTGACAATAGGATATAATGATTTAAATAAATGGTAATAAAGGCTTGTAAAAAACAACGTGTATTAAACGTTAATAATAATAATATGAACAGTTTTAAAATATAAGCATTATATTAATATTATATTAGATTATACACCATCAGTAGTGGCGACTGAGGTGTTCCAATGAAGCATCTTCATGATAAAAAGGGGTGGGTTGATGGTTACATGGTGGGTAGGTTTAGTCATTATTTGGCAAAATTACGACTCAAAATTAATTATATTTTTTATTTGTAATTAGTATTTAATATCATATAAGTAGCTAATCTCTTGAATTGATGATGAAAATAACATTGTTCAATTAAGTTAATATTTCGAAAAATTTTGGTGGACATTTGTTTTTAGAATAGTAAAGGCAACAATATAACTGCTATAGATTCAGTGGCGACACCAGAACTTTTTGTCCTGGAGGGCCAGGCTGGAGCCACTGATTTGGAGAGATTAGGCGATTGGGATTAGATTAGGATTTTTTGGCGTAACAAAAATCATTAACAACGATACTTTGAAATCATACATGGTAGGCCTCAGGCCAACCTGAACCACTTCTGGCGCCGGCTATATTATGTATAATATAAAATATATTTTATTTTGTGACAGGCTGTGGCCGACCAAAGTAGAAAATAATTATTATACGATTGAATGTTCTAACCACACTTAATATTTAATAATTACGTAAATGAATATCGGCCCAAAATTTTAACTTATTTTTCGGCCCACCGGGAATTCTCCCGGTAATCCCGGCTCAATCCGCCGCTGGGTAAATATTATAAAATCGGCACTATACCATGTAATTTTGTCATGCTATTCATATTATGTTGTTTTTAATTTTAAATTCTGAGCGAAGCAAGAAATGTATTGGTATTACAAATATGTTTTTTTTTTATGTCAAAAAGCACGATTTCGGGTAGAAATAATGGTTCGATTACCACAAATAGGGTATGCTTTCAGTAGAAAATTGTGTCTAGTTAGTACTTTATATAGCTCATTTCTTCTCAAAAGATTTTCCTTGAGAGAAGAAAAACTACCGAAATTCGTCAAAATTACGGTTTCGTTATTTAAATTTTTTTTATTTCATGATAACTAATTAGGTTTTGATCGTAGGGACTTGACATTTTTTTTGAGTATTCACGTAAGTATTCTATATTGGAGAAAAAATTTCGAAACGATTGGTTGATTTTCTGACTAAATATAGAGCTTTGAAATTTTTTCCAAAAATATTTAGGGTTATCGATTAATATTTTGGGTTTATCGATTTGAATATTTCATAGAAGCCTAATCATATACTACTTAATCGTTTTCTAAAATATTTTGAAATAGTGACTGACAATTTTTTTTATAAACTTCTAAAATTTGAATATTTTTAGTAGAATTGAATAAGTATTATGATGTTTTTTTTTTTTATGTATGAAGACACTTTTTCAGGTAAAAATAATGGTCTGTTTACCATAAGTAGGGTATGCTTTTGATAGTAAATTGCATCTAGTTGGTACTTTATTTAGCTCATTTTTTGAATTTCTCAAAAGTTTTTTCTTGGGAGAAGAATAATTACCAAAAAATGACGGAAAAACGTCAAAATTTACGGAAATCGGAATTTTGATGAAATTGATTTTAGGTTTTTAATGATAACTAATGCAATTTTGAATGTAGGTACTATACATTTTTTTTTTTTTTTTGAGTTTTCTCATAGGTACTTGATATACGTGGTAAACTTATGGAACGTCTTATCAGTATAATATATTGTATTATATTGAGTTTAGCTCAGAATCGTATTTTCTAATGTAATGTCATTGTATTCAAATATTAATTATAATAAACCACTCCAACGAAACCATTTCTCCGAGGGCCGAAGGGACGAAGGAGAAACATCCAAAATCGACCTTCCCACTTTTTTATCATTGATGTTATGATTTCAATGCGAGAAAGATAATACGGTTTTACATTTGAAATTTTCCATTGTTGTAATTTGGTTAGCAAAGTTTTTGGCCACAAAGTTTAATATTTTCTGAAAAGGACTGGCAGCCTGAATAAAAATATGTGTATAGTAAAAAAATTAAATGAAACAATGCACATTGACTGTTGTTTGTGCGTGAGAAAACATTTTATTTGTACATCATTTTAAATTATGATATAAATTAGTTTTAAATATTTATGTTGTACAATGTACAAATGATTACCCACTCGACTGGTTTGGACCGTCCTAAACTTCTATCGTCAACACAATATTTTTTACATATTTTTACTAATTTTTTTTAGGTAGATATCTGTTGTTTAATTAATACTGGTGAATTGTGCTTAAAAACTCTTACTTTTGAGTTAATATTATCTTTATAATATATTTGTTTACAACAAATTTGTTTTTCTTCTTTTATATAATTATTAGATTTTTGTTGTAGAATTTAAAAATATACTTAACAGTTCGTACCTATTTGAATTAGCTACCTAGCTACTTTATAACATTTTATGATTAATTGATTATTTGCATAATTTTGAAGTAACAACTATTAGATTGTTTAGAGTCTTAGGTATAACTTTAATTTTTTCGACGTATGTCATTGTAATCATTTGTTAAGGATAGAGATATTGCACTTGACTCTGACGTTCAAGACATACTTTGCGGTGCAGAGAATCATGATGAGTACCCTTACTTCTTCATCACCTCTTCATCACCGGTTGGGATTATCTTCATTGCGAAGTAGGCAGGCTTTCCAAAATATAGTCATATCGATGAAAGAGTTTGGCTCTTTGGCAGCTAAAGAAGTTTAGCTAAACTGATTGTGATTAAATGTTCAAATTTTAAACAAAGCGAATAACTTTATCTATGTTTAACTATTTATAAGGATGCATCGTAAGGGGGTTTTGTTTCTCTCTATCTCTGACCATGATATATTGATATGTGTATTGTAGTTTTATTCTATACTTAATAAAACGATCACAGCATCTAGGTATTGACTTTTACACTGATTCTCTGACTCTGTAGGTTCAAATAGAATAAAAATAAAGTTAATATTTATTTAAATGTATCAATATAACTGTATACTATAATGTGTCAATTTTTAGTGTTTATTGTGTAGCAGGTTTCATTATATTGAATTTAAACTTAAAAGTAAAATGTGTAAAATTACACTAGTCGTCACTGCTTATATATTATCATATTTTCGTTAGGTAGATACATAATAATAATAAAGTAATTTAGTGTACCTATATAGAAATACAGTTTATCTATATAGTGTGCAGTGGTGCCGAAATTAGTTTTGAATGGTCAGGTCAATGCAATAAAATGCATAAGTTTTAATCACCACCAATATAATATTATATGATAATTTTAACAATTTTGTCAAATTTATAAACAATTCTTTACCAAATCAATAAAATTAAAATATACTACCCCTTACTCAAATTATGGTCCGGTCTTGATCATACTTGAACTCCGTTTTCAGCACCACTGATAGTTTGTAATCATAAATCAATTATTGTGCTTGCTTGATGCCCACTATTTTTTTATTTGTGCATAAATGTGTAGATACTCTTTTCTTTGATTGTTGCGTTTTTATTAATTTAATTATATTTGTTCACCATCTTTTTAACATATAAAAACATTGTATTCTTATGTGTATTTCATTCATTTATTGTATACATTTTAATAGGCTGTTAAAAAAAAAAAACTAAAAAATGATATTGTTTAACTTTATAGTTTATAATAAATCATACAATGAAATGATTGAATGAAGTGATAAGATAACAGTTTAACGAAATGGAGTGCATATTATATACTATTGTATATATATTATATATGTGTGTTTATGCATATAAAAAGGATTTGAAAAACTATATTTTTTAAAAAAATTAGAATATGTTATTTTTGTTTTTTACTAAGATATTTAACAGCAGAAGGAATGAGTATGAGGGACGTTATATGTAATTTAATTTCTTGACAAATTAATCTAAGTGAGGTACATAATCGTAGAATACTATTTTAATTTTAAAACTATTCAAGAGATTAATTTAGCAATGTTTATATTATACTTCTTTAGTTCAGCGGTAGGTAACAAAATATTATTGTTTTATAATAAATTTCCAAGATCTATTAAAAAAATAAAACTTGATGAGAATACGAATTTTATTTTTTTATTTTAATTTATTTGTCATTAGTTTTATGATAATATAGTTTTTATGTTGAGATATTAATATATTATAAAACATTTAAATAATATTAATAGGTATTAAAAAAAAGTTAAAGTTAAAATTTTAAAATCAAAATTATTTTAAAAATTGGGAGTTAATAAAAAATAATAAAATAAACTTTTTTTTTTTTTGTGAAAAATTGGGAAAAGTAGGGATGTGAAAAATTATTAAGTAATACATAAAACTGATAAAAACAGGACATTATTTTATTATGTTTATTTTTTTTTATAGAATAAAGCAAACTGAAAAATATTATATACTTAAAAATTTTTTTTTAGTGTTTTAAAAAAAAAAAAAACATTTAGAAATATAATTTATTTTTAATATTTTTTTTTGCGACTTTGAAATTTATTAGTATTAATTTTTAATTTTTATGAAACTATTTAGATTTTTATTTTTTTATGAAATCGTTTATAATATGTTGAAAATTTGTTGCTATTATATAGAAGATGTGTGTTGCTTATAATAAATTATAACCATTTGTGTTTGTTCTATTGTTACAGAATGGAAAATCACAGTAATGAACAATAAAATCAATGATATAAAGTGAGTTGAAATTACTGCAGGTGATATTTTTTTATCCACCAAAAACAAAAATATGTGTTTATACTAATTATACTAAAGCACAAAATAACCATGTCGAAAGTATAACATTATTGGTATGTGTTTAATAAGGCAATATACAAGAACAAGATATTGTTTGTAAGTTTCAAAATGCATCTGTACGCAAGAACTTACTTGTCCCACTATAATGTTTGGCATATTAAACACTTAAAATTATTAATTTTCTATATACGTGTTAGTTATAGTTATAAGAACTTGGCTTGCCACATAATATTTCTAATGTTAATACATAGCGTTTGGAATTATATTGTCAACATTTAATCTAAAGGGTGATAATTCTTTTCGATATCTCTTATCAATGTTCGCCCGACACATAACAATTCGCAATCGCGCTGTTAATATATATATATCTGTACATTGGAATCTTTTTACGCAGGGTCCAACTTGATCATTTCAAAATTCTTTACTGATACATTATATTTTACATTACTAGCTTGCATTAGCTACGATTAAATATATAATTTATTCCTAGATTTTTTAAAATTAGTCAACTAAAAATTAACAATTTTTATATTGATTAATTTAGAGCAAAAAAACCATAGAATAATATTGTATTAATTCAACTCCCAAAAATATCAGTTTTTAATAACCATATTTTTAATATTTCGCTGAAAAAATGACATTTTCAATAGACAGATGAACATGCATAATAATATAGTTATAAATGGTATAATATATGTTATTGTTTATATTTTAATAGAATACGTATATTTGATATAATATGTAATGGATGTATAATAATTTTACAATAAATAACAAATTATTCGATTTTGAGCACTTACATTATTTTTTATTATAGTGTATTAATTTTCGTTATAATATGTATGGTTCCAGACACAAATTAAAATATTTAGATATATGAAAAACATACATTGATAACAATGAGAAGACTGATGTAAAAACCATTATAGTATGCAGTATTTAAGATTTTTTAATTTTAATTTTTATCTATTGTATAAACTATGAAGTTGTAATAAATTGTTTTGTAAAGCATTGGTATGATTATATAATGTATAATATACATATTATAAATAATATAATATTATAATATTATATAGTATTATATTCATAAATGATATTGTAAGTTATGATGTAAAGTTAATTTTTTTTATTGTATACAATAGAGTTTTTATTTACATTAACAATAACTAAAATGTTCTTTATAATTAATATGTTAAAGGTTTTTATATAACAATAAATTATATGGATTACATATCAACATTAGGGGGGTTTTTTTTTTTTGAAAACTCAATAGATATAAAATATTAAAACAAGTAATAATATTTCAATATGACTTAAGAAAACTTAAACTAATCTTGTTAAATTTAACACAATATTTATTTAACGTCTAATAACAAAGTCGATTAACTGACTGTATTTTAACTATAACAATTATATTAATTGTGTTGTGTTGGTCTTCATTCTGTTGAGCTCAAGTTGTTGGACTAAACGTTCTTCTGTCAGATCTGAAACATATTAATCCAACAGCCTTTAGTAATTTGTAAAAATTATACCATTATCATATGATAATATATCCATTATTATTTATTATTTAATAATAATCGTTATGCTATTAGAAAATGATGATGTTGCTGTGTTTTACATTATTCTATTTTAACAGAATGAATTTCCAAATATAATATGTATAAAAGAAGTTGTTTATTTTTTTAAGTTGAAAAACAACAACAATTGATAAACATCAGAATTATATTTTATTGTTTTATATACAAAGTGATCGGATTAATTGAAGGTTATTATATTATTATATGTTACAAATGCCAATTTAACAAAAATGAAGAGGAAAATTCCTTAATGAACCATTATTTTTAACAATGGTTTTCAGCAACTATAATTAAGTTATTCTTAGTAGTTCATGTTATAACAATGAACTATGAAGGAGCAGAAGAAATAAAAAATAAGCTTCGCCACATTACATTGTGCATACATATCTGTTGACCTTTATGTGTGCATTGGTCATTAAACAGAAAAAAAATGGATAACGTTAAAATAGAATAGGTACCTTAAATAGAAGATTTTGATAACCTAGTTAATTTCATACAAAACTATATAAATGACCATCTAAATTTTTAATATTTTTCAAAATTTTTAAATGTTTATATTTTTTTCTAATTTTTTTTAAGGATTTTATTTATAATTATTATATTTATTTAATTTATTATTGACCTTTTTTTTACATCTTTTTATTTTCTCAACAATTTTTGTTTCGACAACAAGTGTTTTTATATTATTGATGTATTAAATTAAAAAATATCTATAAATAAACAACCATAATAATACATGACTTTTATGTAGTGCAGATACCGACTATACTCAGGTTTTTTTCAGAATTAATAATAAAACCTATATACTGTCGTATATATAGATATGATATTTATGGTCGTATATCGATTTGTCAAGAAATATAGAATAATAATATTTTTAGATAATCAAAACCAAATGTACTTAATTGCAGTGGTGAATTTTCAACATTTTTTTGGTTCCAATGATCGATGTGGGGGGGGGATAAGAGGGGATGCTATCCCTCCAGTTATTATGTCCTTAATAATGCATCCCTCGTTAACTTTATATTAAAATCAGTATTTCATTGAAAGGTTTAATTCGTATTATCTACATAAACTAAGGAGCAATATAGACATTTTTGAGGGTGAGGGGTAGCTCCCATTGGATTTTAACGTATAAAAATATTTAGCTCCATTAAATAGCTGGATATCCCCCGCTTTCGATCACTGCATACAGGTAAAATAATATATTAAAGACTTTAAACTTTAAAGTATATTTTCAGAGCTCAGAGAAATAGACGTACAGGACAGAAAATGAAAACTAACTTTTAAATCTCCAATTCACTAGTGATATAACGTTGTGTTTGTGTACGGTATGTGAATTTTGTCTCGCGTGAACGGACTTTATTTTATATTATCTTGTGAGATTGCTAAAAAAAAAAGACGGATTCCCAATGTTATCGCGTTCTTTTCTACACGAATTCATCCGACAGAGTATCTATTGGTTCACGATGATTTTTTATATGAACTAATAAGCAATACTTACAGACATACAGTTCGGTCTCGTTAAAACGTTATAAGTATATGTATTTTATTACCTACCAATTTATTTTTCATAATTCAAGACTAGCTAAAAATAAGTATATTTGTAATAAGAATAATATTAATCGTATGGAAAAAAATTTAAAATTGTTTTTTAAACAAAAAGAAACTCGATTATCTTTCGGGGAAGTACCTCGCAAAAGACACCTTGAAATGTGTCTAATACAGTGGTGTATTTACAGGATGATATAGGGGATAGATCTGCCTTGACCTTTTTTCCTGGTGAAATTTTTCGAAAACTGATAAAAAAAAATATGGTATTTTACTTATACAGAATAACAATATCAAAATAACAACCTTTTTTGTTGACGATGAAATGTATTGGCGTATTGCCATCGCATGTTCCCACCCTTGACAGTATCCTAAATACACCACTTGTCTAATACATCATACATGTACAATTGTACAGAATACATAATCAGTTTTGAATCAATTTGAATTTTTTCAGGTAAAAAAAAATATGAATTGCAAAAATAATATGTTAGCAACCTGTAGTGTTCGGATTGTTGATATTTGATAAGATTGCTCTAAATTCCGTTTGATATTTAGTTATTTATAGTGGTAGAGAAATATTTCGGCAACCTAGAATAAAAAGTATTCGCGGTCCATTGGATAATTATTTTAAGTTCTTTTTAACGTTTCTAATAAATGTGTTAAATTATAAATTTTTAAATACAAAAGTCAATATAATACAATAATGGGAGTTGGATTCATTGGTGATTAGGTATAATCTTGGAATTCAATAGTTAGCCATTAGCATTGATAATATATAATATAATAATATAATAGCATTCTATAATCAGTGCCATAAGGTATTTGGGTTTCGTTTCGGACATAATATTATAGGTACCTAATATTATATAATTTATGTAAGTACTTACTGACTATTTTCGTCGTCGAATAGACTATAATGTTACGTAATTACATAGCGTTATGTTACGATGTATAATATTGATAAGTTAGTAGATACAAATATAAATATATTTTAGATCTCATTTTGAATATTGATATAAATTACCTACAGACTAATGTTCAAAATTTTACAAGGTCAAATATATTTTACAAATTAATTTCAACTAAATTTAGATAGAAATATATTTTGATATTTTAATTTTCAATGAGGAACAGAAAAAAAAAATTTAATATTATAGGCATAGTTAAATATTGAACATTTTGTCGTTTTGTGATTAATAAACGTTTTACAATAATGTACGCTATACCTGCTATAATGAGTACAAAGTATAGGTATACTGTATAGATATTGTTGTCCATATTAGAAAGATATTTAAATATTATAAATTATGTTTATTTTATTGATTTTAAACTCAATGTGGACTTTCTATACTTTGATATTTGTAAATTCATATTATTTACACGATGACACGATGCTTAGTAAATTTATTTGTCGCAAAGTAAGAGTTTTTATAATACCTATACCTATGAATTATGTTTAAATTTACTTTTGATCTTTGCACGATTGTTTTTATAGATTAAAATGTTCCCAAGAGTATATTTTGATGACCTATATCTATATGGTATTTCTTTTCTGCTTATAACTTTTAATATTTCGAATATCCAAGCCACTCGGTCATTGAGTACCGGAGAATAATAGAATAAGTATTAGGTTTAGGATGAAATAGTCGAGTACTTGAGTACCGCAGCGGTATAATTTATCTACCACGTTGGTTTATGGAAATAGTTTCGACGACACTGACATTTTAATATAAAAAAAATGACCATCACACGTAAAAACATTGTTGTTGTTGAATTTTCACTATTTATGATGTAATAATAATAATGTGTATAACACAGTGTATGCGAATTAATTGGAATTGATTTATTAATCGTAAATAACTAACCATATAACTATTTTTATTATAGTATTAATTTTCTAAATTTGTTCCTATTTGTTTTATAGAGAGATAACTTTTCAAATCCAAGTAGCAGAGTAGGCCAACGATTGAGATCATATTCCAACTAATAATAATAATAATAATAATTAGGGCCTGGATTTGCATATATTTTTATCAATTGGCTTAAAAGTAGCTACCTTTGTAAGGTAAAAATTTGGATTTAAGTCTAAAGAATTGATGGTTAAAACTATATTTTGCATATTTGAGATATTTTAAATGATTACACATATTTTGGTATTTTCAAAAAAATATAATGCATATACTCGTATATTAAATAAATGTATAATAAGAGATATAAAATACTATACTATTAATAGATATTCAAAATGTTGGTACCTACACCTCAATGGTTTTTCAATTAGTTGGTATACTTTTCAATTACTTAGTATACTTTAAGTATGCTGCTATTTTTTATGATAGATGTAGAATGAAGTTTTTTGATTTAAAAACATACAACACATTCGTATTTACTGAAAATTGATGTTCATTTTTATTTTTAAATTTATCGAAGTCATTAATTGTCAATTGTAACTCACCAGGTTAGACTTGTTTAAAACATTTCAAAAATGGTCAAGAGTCACTTGACTTTTGACGAGTGGCCGATCATCAACTTCAAAAAATGATGAAATCGTCTAAAAAGTTAGTTCAATCAGATCGCCGTTTTCGCTTTCAAGATATGGTAAGTATATCAGTAGCGTATGGATTTTTTCAAGGGAGGGTGATGATCTTTTTTTCTGCTTATCACTCTAAAAAATCTGGTCCTCCCACTATATTATAATAGTATAATCAATAAAAATAAAATTAAAGAAAACATTTATATACAAAATCATAATTCATAAAATAAATATAGTATACATAGTTATAAAATAAATAAAGTCGGTACGACTAACAGAATTTCGAATATACGTTATGATTCTTTTTAATGTAGAAAAGCTTCTTTCTGGTTTACACAATGTAACGTGTTACAAAATCGAAACAGTTTGAATACATTTGGAAAAAGGTTTTTATTGCACTTATCAAGAGCATCTAGAAGATCACGTATTCTATGTGCATGGGACAATCAGTTTATACCTGATTGATAATGATAATGGTTTATCAGGAAAATTTTTTTTTTTTTTTTTTAGTCATCGTTTTTTTACTTGAAAAGATACTTTAAACTATTTAAAAGGGTGTCATATACTCATATCTTCTTGACCTCCCTGCATACGCCACTGGCAATTATATTATTAATATCGCATGGGTATGGTTCAGTTACAAAGCATTTTGATAGATGATTTAGGAATGCATCGCGTTTGTACGAAGTTTGTTCTACCTATATGCGTTTAAACCGAAGACCATACGGAAAACAGAAAATTTATTGTTATTGAATATTTTGAACATTCAACAACTGTGCGTGGAACAAATTTCACACAAAAGTGTCGCATTCCTAAATCATCTTTCGAAATGTACTGAACCATACGATATTCACAACGTACTTGCCATACTTGAATGCGTAAACGGCGATATGATCGAATCAAATTTAGAACCTTTTGGACTGTTTCATCATTTTTTAAAGTTGACGGTTGGACACTCCGCTTTTGTCTTCAAGTGACTCTTTTCCATTTTTGAAACGTTTAAATCAATCATAAATGTTTATTTTCTTTAATGCTTCTCTACCATAAATTGATTTCAAACATTCGTTTATGTAGCAGTTAAAAACAGACTAATGTACCTACGAGTAGTTTTAACAACTAAAACTATAGATAGCAAATTACGTTTACTTTCAATAATTCCAATAATCAGATGTATGATAAGAAAAATAGTTTTTATTCTATAAATAAATTCCCGAAACTTTAATCCTACTACGTATATCTAATATCTAACGATACATTTCACGCGAA
This sequence comes from Eriosoma lanigerum, assembly GCA_013282895.1. Lineage (NCBI taxonomy): Eukaryota > Metazoa > Arthropoda > Insecta > Hemiptera > Aphididae > Eriosoma > Eriosoma lanigerum. The sequence continues at coordinate 40,590,101 of CM023358.1, forward strand.
TGAATGCTGAATATTATGAATACTATCAAACAAACTGGTCCGTACGTTTGTTTGGATGCTGTACTTGGTGGAGACGCGCCATATTATATATAGTACATGTACATTAAATACATTAAAATTTAAAAGTATTAATTTACCATTTACCTACACGTAAAATAATTAGTATTTAATTAATAATAATTAGTAAATGTATATCAACTATAACCAAGGATAATATTGTTTATTTTACAGAAATAAAACTATTTTGTAAAATATTGTACTTACACGTAGGATAATCAGAATTTTGTTTCGTTCTTATAATCCTCATCAATCTTATTTTAGTCTTAAATTTAAATTTGTAATTTATCCTTTACCTTTACCCTACAGAATATTAATATTCATAACAGTTAATAATTAATAATATTTAATCTGTCCAATGAAAATTAAAAAAACTTTTGTACTTATTAAAAATTATAAAAGTGCCTACTGTTATCGTATATAAATGTATTGATTTAAATGGCAGAACGATATTAATAGATTTTATTGATTGTAAGTCCATTTTTAATTAATCAGAAAACAATTAATCATTAGCAAATAAGAACAATATTAACATTTTTTTTAATCGGACTGAAATAGGTAATTTTAAATTAATTAATACCTAATGTAATGCTATTGTTATATAATAAATACATTGTTGGTTGACTAAATTTATCACGTACGTAATATTATAAAAGTTAAACTTAGATCTTTCGTATTATTTCATATTATTATTATTGTTTTATTAAAATTTCGTTTGAAACTTTTTGTATTTCACAAAAATCTTTGTTTACTTACGTAAATTATTTTCGTTTCGGATTTCTTATTTCCATATAATATAATAAATAAGTAATTTATTTGTCATTTAGGATATTATTATATGTATGTCGTGTGTATGCATTTAATTTTTTTTTTTTTTTTTTTGAAGGGGATCAGACTATTAATGGAATTCTCGTAGGAAATTTTGGGAAAATATCTGACATGAAATAACAAGGTTATTGGGGTGAGTAAAAAATAAAAAAAGTAATAAAATTATTCCGAGTCAACGAGTTTTTATTCGGCGGCCTCTTGGTGATTCGTTTTGTCATTTGAAAATTATTCCTTTTTCGCTAAAGTGTCACTCTGGATTTTTTTTTACAACCTCTATAAAAATGTAAATAAACGTGTTTTTAGACTAAATTACCATACAGGCTACTTTTTTTTGTGTTTCGTTTTTAAATGTTCGCACTTAAGTTCGATGTGTTAAAAACGTTTACTTAAAAATAACGTTTTGAACTACTAAAATATGAATGGAAGTTAAATACATAACAATACAGTATGTGTTTAAGGCAGGTAGAATATAAATTATACGTATATGAAAAACAACAAACATTTATTCAAATATAATTTTTGGAATATAACAATATTATTAGTTTAATCCATGTAAATTTTAACAAATTCCCATAATAATATCAATATGTTATTTATTAGAATATACTTAAAATATTTGAATAGTGTGAATAATAGGAAGGATATAAATAGTAAAATGTAATCAACATTCATTAAATTGCATAGGAATGCTTTCTAATGATATTTTATATAATATATTTGGATACTTATATAAGTGATTTAACTATCATTTAAATATCATAAAAAGAGTCGTCAATTGCAAAATGTTATCATTTTAATTATAGTTAATCCTATTTAATTTTTGATTTAAAAATTTGAATGAAGTGGTAAAACAGTGCAAATCCAATGGTATACTAAAATGTAGTATGTCCTAGGTAAAATGGTACCTACAATTGCCAAATTCCTATGCACTGGTATATGCTGACTATATGAACAGTTACAAAATTTTGTATAGTTATTCTATTCATCGATTTCACGATTATATTGAAAAAATTGGTTTTATTGAGTTAATTTTTTTATTATAATATAATATATTATTTTACAAAATATTTAGTGTTAGAAATATCAACAATTTAATGCAAAGTGAATACTTTAAGCTAGCTTGTAGCGAAGGCACACAGTTACAAAAGTATATCTAAAACTATATTACACTATAAATAATTAAGTTATTAAACAAAAATATACAAATAAGGGCATAACAAATTTTCAGATAATAAATTAAATGTTTATTGATTATTATTGTACATAATTTATTCCAAGTTAAAAATAAGTTAAAAAAAATGTAGTGCCAAGTACTAATATCAAAGAATAATAATATAAATTATTTAGTTCAAAAATAAGTTTTTTTATTTCAAAATTGAGCAAATCCGTATTTTAGTATAAAAAAGAAACAAGAAGAAGATACTTTTTTAAAAAAAATTTTAAATTGTATTTAATTGAAAACCATATATAGGTATTTACGAGTTCTATAGCTCACAGAAAATTAAAATTCATAATTTTTATGTATTTATGGAAAAATAAGTAAGTGAGTATTTTGAAATATTGAAGAAATAACAGTTTTTCACTTATACCAAAAAATTCGTTTATTTGGAAATAAGATCTTTTGCAATTGAATGTATACATTTGGTATTAATAAATATGATGTCACAAAAGCCAATATTATTTAAAAATCGTTTACGTACGTTGTTATGATATATTTATTGTTATTTTTTAATAAACACGTGTGTAATTGAATAATTATGTATTTTGAATCATATCCGTTATTTATGACTTCATATGAGTTTATATTGACTTTATCAATGAGATTTATTATAGGTCAATAATAGATATAGATATTTATAGGAATTAAAATATTGGATTAGAAAATAAGAAACTATAAAATAAATCACTTTATAGAAAATTATAAATGGTTTAACGAATAATCTATATTAGTCAAAGACCATCAACTAAACTGGAATTTAGTTAGTATAGAATACTAACTTTGGTTCTTCCTTTTTTAAATCGAATTGCACAGAGGAACTTTTACAATAATTGACTGGCAAACTTTTGTATCAATATGTTGTGGCTTATTTGTTTTCTAAACGTTATAACATTAAACCTAGACCTACCTAGCTTGATTGTAGTTAAGTTAAGTTTGATATAATTGAACTGTGAAAACAGACTATTTTATTTTAAAGACGGAAATAAACGTAAAGATAGAAAGATACTGAAACAATGTAAACCACAAAAAAGAAGCGTAAAATCAATTACTAACAATGAAAATAGTATATGTAAAAAAAATTTGATTGTGTGGTACGACGACCATTTGATTTATGTCGACAACATAATACAATTTAATGTGTTCGTTTTTTATTGCCAAAAAGCCAAATTAATTTTTTTTTACTATTATGCAGAGTGAAGTTGAAAATAGGTACTACTATTTATTACGACCAGTGAAAGACATATACCACAATAAATATGTTCGAGTTTTATAATAAAACCGTCAACTACGTTGAGTATAATAACTATTTAAATACAGTTAATACAAATCCAAAATATTCAGGGCCTATGCTGAATAAATAATAATAATAATATAAATAACAGTATTGTAGGTGGTTATAACCATAGGCTCAACTAGGATAAAAAATCTGGGGGCTAATTTTTTTTACACGTAATATTCGATTATGTTAATTTGTTTTATGTGTAAAATTAAAATATAATATTTGCAATTTACATATGTAAATAAGACAATTATCATTACAGCACGTTTAATCTTTAATAATTAAAGTATACTTTGTTTAAAAACTGAAGGGGCTGCTAATCATTGTAGGGGGGCTAAGCCTTCCAACCTCTAGTTGCGCCTATAGTTATATCACCATACATCCATGAACACGATGTATGACAAATTCTCTATATGGTAATAATTTCAATATTATATAGGTAATATTATTGATCATGATAATTTTGAAATTTTTGTGATGCACTCTCAGAGACGTATTTAGGAATTTTGCGCCCCAGGTAAGAAAAAAAACTCCCCCTTCCCAACCTGAATTTCTTCAGCAATAGGTATAAAAAAAAACACATGTTAGTGAAACTAATGCAAAAATACTGTATCTCAATTCTCAAACTACAGTATACTTTTCTATGCCCTGGTATTAACAATGCATGTTTCGTGATAAATGAAAACCACAATAATAATTGTATTAGTTATTACTATCATCATTTTTTTTTTATCGCTCAAATGACCTACCGACTACCGTATTATATCAAAATGCTCTCTAAAATTTACCACTCCTAAAATTTTACCGTTCGGGGCCCAAGCCCCCTTGTTCGAAACTTACACAAAAGTATTTTGGTCAGGCGACACCGCGGCG
>CM023358.1:40594366-40978969 GCA_013282895.1 Eriosoma lanigerum
AGAAGGTGGTCTGTACGTTCGTATGGTACAGCCACCATTATTATAGTACGAGCAAGTACGTGAACCAGTTGCCGATCGTAAAAAGCCGTCAAAAATAATAAGTCGACCAGGCACGAGTCATCGGGCCAACCGCCGATTTGCAGGAGCCCGGTGGCGAACACCCCTGTTCTCTAAATACGTCTCTGTGCACTCTCTTATATAGTAAAGTCATTGTGTATTGTTTCAGAATAGTTTTATCAGAAAATGTTATACTTTTGATAAATAATGATAAACATAATATAAATAACTTTTAGTAAATCATCAAATAAAAAGTTATAACGCAATTTTGGTAAATTAAAATCCAAAACCGAAAAAATATCTTATACATCATAAATTCTTAACGTAGTTAATTATGTTTGTATACATTATTAGATAATTTATATAATATGTAATTTAATAAAAAGCAATTTTTTTCTTTTTTTTTAATAAAATTGTAGGTACCTATAAAATAATTTAAATTTAATCCGTACATAATTTTAATAAATTGTTACATTAGAAGTTTTAAAAAATATTTTAAAGCTTTAAGGGTATCCAGTAAAACTGTTAGATTTCGAGAAATTGAATTTCGTATTGAGTTTTTAAGAGCATCTAATATGTTATATGTGGTATCAAGACATCTACATAATTATTGAATGGAAATATAAATAAAAACGAAAAAAAATCTATTGTTTTATTATATAATTTTTAATAATTTGTACGTTAATACTTTTGTTTAGCTAATAAAAACAATAAATCACTACAAAATAAAGTAATTCACTCATACTTATATATTTGATTATAATAGACATTTTTCCTTAGTAGTGTCACTAGAATATCAGTGACGTATGGATATTTCCAACATAATATGATTATAATGTTACAGAAATGTTTACCAATCCACTCTTTCACGTCATATTAGGTATTTATATTTGAACTTCTCTCAACTGTTCGTTGCAAAAAAAAAAAAAAAAAAAAAAATAATAAAAAGTATATTCCCCCCCTCCATTGCTCAATTTCATTGAAAATTAAATTGCATCAAGTATAAAAATAATTTTTTTGAACTTAAAATCATGATGGATTATGGATACTTAAGATGATACTTAAGAGTATATTTATAATAATAGATAATAGGTAAGTAATAGCAACAACGTACATCAAAAATGACAATACGTGCAAGCTTAATGTCACGTTCAGACTATACTACAGTATAAGCTGTTGGCGTTTTACACTGATTGTATCACATCACCCGAGTAAGTAGGTAGGTAACATTTAATACTATAAATCTAGACGCGGCGTAGTATTATAAAACATTATTATTACCTAGTATTCGTTGCACATATGATATACTACTTCAAAGACATGATTGAGAAATTATACGTTATAGTATATAGAAATAATTTTTCTTTATATTATGTTGTACGTATACTTATAAATAATCATTTGGCAACGTGTCTATAATATAAGTAAGTTTTTATATCCATTTCACACGATCTTTGTTTTGAGTTAAAAACGTTTTTTTACATGAAAATACCGGAAATACCTTCGGGTATTATGCCGCGTAGAGTATAAACGGTTCATAACGACATCCATTGATTGAATTGAAAAATAAAAACTGTAAAGGGATGAACAAATAAATTGAAAATATACGAGTTCCCCTGAAGATTTAAATGCATTGAAATTTTATGAAATAGAAGGATACTGAAATGTTCGTAAAGAAGAATAGATCCTTCAGGTATATATATTCCAAAATTCAAGAATATCGGTGTTTGAACGGATATAGATATCTAACGGAAACTCTAGTTGCAACGTAATTGATAAAGAATTGAAATAAATATCTATTTGAAATATATTTATGGTTGATGGTCCAGTGATAGACATTTCATTTAGAATTTATGATTATGACGATTAAAATCGATATTTTGAACTCGGCCTCACCATTTTGTGTATAACTTTAAAACGCGAAAGGCAGATTGGCATAGTTAATATAATATATTACATATCAGGGGCGGATCCAGCCCAAGATAATAGAGGGTGGGGCGAACTATAATATTTTTGTAGTACGTATTATATAGGCATACATTCAGCAAAATGTCCATAGGTGAAATTAAATGTTGTTGATGAAACAGGGGGGGGGCTACAATTATATATATATATATTTATTAAACATATATATAGGTACAAAACTATTATGTATATAAGTACTAGAATTAAAAACTACTGAATAAAAAATATTGTGAGACGCCGAAATGCAATTAAAACAAATATTAAATTAATGAATAAATACGTTATACATTTACGATCTCGTTCAAATAAATGTATTATTTAATTTAATATTTATTATTAAAACCCACGATTACAATATTGGCTATTTGCGATTATATCTACAGGTAGTTTCGTATTATATTTTCGTACCTGTTTAATGATCGATATTATTTGTGCCAGGAAACATTAAAATAGGTACATAAATTTGTATTATATACTATATTATATACATCTAATCAGGGCCTGATTAAGGAATTAGTCGCCAGTAGGCTAGGGTTGATTTGGCGCCCTTACAAAGGATCAGGGGAGGGGGTAGAAGGTGGACTATAGAGAACGTATCGCAAATATTTAATAATCAATTATATTTATTATTTTTATTCTTATTTCAAATAAAATGAATAATGAAAATTTAATAATATTATGTACGAAATGCTGATACATAGGGATAATAACAAAAAATTATTTTATCTTAATTTGAAGTACCATTATGCAAACGTTCTACATTCGTAATAAAAATTATTTTGTGGCCCCCCAATTTAACATAAGTCGATAGGCTGAAGCCTACTTAGCCTATTGGTTAATCAGGCTCTACATCTAATATAATTTTATTAATATACAGTCTACAGCTTAATACAAATTAAATTAATGAAAGTCTAAAGTGTTATAAGCATTGATTATAGAATAATCTATTCTATAATCATTGGTATAAGTTGTAGCTATTATTATTTTTATTTTGAAATATATTCGATTAAAGTTAAAATTAACAAAAATATGGACTTTAAAAATAAAATTAAAAGATTCATTATTATATTATGTCGTTCAAGTACTTTTACATTTAGAACCCAATGCTATTTGTACTCTAATTGAGGTTTATTTATTTTGAAATTTTTTGAAAGAATTTATTAGTTGTTTTCGTGTATTGTATTTCGACTGAATATACCAGTTCAAGTTTATTTTAATATAGTCAAGTACATAATATAGTTATTAATTAGGCACATTGTTAAAGACATATTTTGTTCATTGTACGAATTTTATACTGACTATATTTGAATTTACAGTTTTATTGTTGATTATTATTTTTATTTAAAATAATAAATTGGTCGCTGAACTCTAGTAGCTTTCAAATTTAGCCAATACGATAATAGTATATTGTATACTTATTACACTTAATAATAAACTTTAATTGGTTGACCATTCACACATTTCGGTTTGACGACAGCGGACAAATACGTTTAGGTTAGGTTAGGTATCAGTACACTTGCCCGACAAGATACTTAACAAATTTGGGTTGTTCGATTTTTTTTTGATTAAGTATATTAATATGGGTTATACATTTAAGATTAAATTACGATGTATTATCGGCTATCATATTATATAATCTTAACGCTAATAATTATGTACAATACATAATAGTCTTCAAAAATGCCTATACATTTTTCGTTAATTACAGATTTAAACGATTGTCGGATTTTATGTCAATTCAATTAATAATTCTCCATCTCTCAGAGAATACATTGAACGTATTTTTTAATTGTGTATATTAAAATTTTATACTGCAGAATAAACGTAGTATCAGTCAAATGATGTCGGACAAATGTAGTGTCGGGAAACTGTATTAGACCCATACGCTTAAAAGCAACACAAAGATCAAATTATTAATTATTTCATTCCATTTACAGCAGCAGCAGCAACAGCAGAGTAAACGTTAAAATTCACATCCTCGACAGCCAACAGTTTTTAGTTATATTGTAGTTTATTAATTTAGTATTATACTTTTAAAAATAATAACAATACAATAATTATTGGATCGTAATAATTATAATACGAATATTTATCATATTGAGTATACTACATTATTCTACTGGTTGTGTTTTTCATACTCCTAATTTAATTTATCAGTTTTACCTTTTACATTATCCAGTAGCGCCAAAGTAGTTTTATAATACGTGTTTCATAGTATATATTTGAACACACATCCTCTCCACTAAACGGTGGAACAAATGAACTAGATAGTTAAAATTTTTTAAATAGTTAATCATTTTAACTAACAAATACTAGTATTTTGAGAAGGAATTTAGACCAGGATAGATAGGCTAATAGCTAAAAACTATAAAAAATAATCATTATAAGGACTTAATTTGTTATAGATTTTTATAAATAAATATAATATATATGCTTATAGCATTTACTATACCTATAGTATATAGTAAGGGCGCAACTAAAATTATCTAATTATAATATAGTAAAGTAGAATAATTTAAAAACTGATTAGTTTTATTTATTAGTAATTAGTAATTTTAGTTATACTGTTTATAAATAAGTATCTTATTTATTTCACATAATTTAAATACCAAATTAAAATCACATTTTCATTTTAAACTATATAATAAATATTATTAATATAAACATATATTTATTTTATAATGTTTAGTTGTATTAAAATTTATAATTACAGTTATATATTATATATACTGTACAGTTTATATTGAATATTCACGGATTTGATCATTTTAAAGGAAATTAGGTTAACCCGTACGTTACAGAAGTATTTATGTTATATCGCACTATACTTTTAAATTGTTGGGTACCTTAGTTATACAGAATAGAATGAAAATGGTTCACTATAAAGTATTGTGTAATAAATATATATATAAAAAAAGGTTGACAGATGTTCCATTGAAAAAAAAGATCTCTATTTTTTTGTATAGGTAAATTTAATATAGGAAACGGTATTTTCAAAATTATTACATCACGGACGATTTTATATGGGTTTTAAAATATGTGTCCAGTCGTTTTACTTCATATAAATTTGTATTCACTATTTATTTTGTTTACAAATTATTATGTTAATTGTTATTGTCAATATTGTCTTGAAAAATAAATTCCTACTTTCGAATAGAAAATTATTATTTACTTTCATTAAACTTGTATGTAATATATGGGTATAGTCAGTAACACCATACAATATTACATATAACACTTTTTATTCATGAGCATACAAAATTACTTTATATTTTGTTATTTCTAAATTTAATCCAAATTCGTAATATTTCTATAGATATATTTTTGTTGTTCTAGGGAGAAATGATAAACATTTTCAACACAAGTATCTATTTATCATAGTTAATAGGTTAAAATAACTTTTTAAAATTAAATTTTTTCTTAGGGGAATTAATTATTTGAACCTATTTCATGTTGAACTTAGTATAGATAAGCTTAACTTAATATATTATTATTTGTTGTCTCATTGTCTGTTAGTATTTATTGAAGTAAAATGTGATATTACAATGTGGATCTAAATAGAAAGACGTAGTTGGTTCCAGGAATTGAAACATCGAAAAGGGTTTTATATCTTAAGTTAAACGATGGTTCTTTAAATTTTAATCGTAAAAGAAAATCAGGACAATCAATATGTCCTCTAAGTAATTTGGCCATTAATACTATGTCAGGAAATTTATGGCGCTGGGCTAAAGGTTTTAAGTCACAATGGTTAGAGACTGCCTCAGAGGTCAACTCTGTCATTCCTATCTTATACCCTATCATTCTCGCAAATCTTTTCTGCACCTTTTCAAGTTTGATAACCAGACCAAATTGTGTAGGGTTCTTATCTATACAGCCAAACTCAAGGATAGATCTACCTAGAGTTACATTATAAAGTCACGAGACATTTGATATCGGGAAATTCAACACGTGTTCTCTTAATACAACTTAGGGGTTTTAAAGTCTTATCATATATTCCATTAATAAGAGAAACCCAATAACATAATTCTTATTTTGGATTTTAGAAATTTATGCACAATGTACTGCATTAGTTATTATAATATTTATAAGAATTTATTAGGTACAGCTTATAATATGTGTTATTCGTTTTGTTTTGCATTTAATCTTACTATGTGATAAACATTTATAAACCATTAAACAACTGTATGTGACAAATCAATTAAAATAAATTGTCGCAGTCATTAAATATGAAGTATTTTTTTAAAATATATATATATATATGATATTATATAATTTACACGTGATACCATGCGTGTCATAATGGGCAAGGAAAGAGAAAACATTACCGCATTAGGTGACTGACGCCAACAAAATCCCCTGACAAAGTACTTTTCCGATATCTATATTACTGACACGATTCTTTTCGTTACCGACGGATTGGATTGCATTACAGTTCCATGAACTGGTGAAAAATATGCGTTTTCGGAAACGGCTTGGGAATTGAAACGTTTTCCAGGCAACCAACCAAATCCATCAACGACTCCTCCACAAATTACTTTGTTAGATTAACAAGGTATCATTTTTTCCCGTTTACATATAGAATCGAAACTTTGCGGTGGTGTACACCTTTTTTGTTTTGTCACTAAATACCTATGCAAACAATATAATGTTTTTTTACAAAATAATAACGTTGTAAACTTAGACGGGCTGATGAATAATGCAAAATGACATTAACTTTAGATGTATGTTATTATATACTAAATCTGAGTGTAAAAGAAATTTGTGGAACAAAATATGATGATATTAACTGCATAAGAATCGTACATACGTGATATTATAAAATTATTTTTCAACACAAATCTAGTGAACCTTACAATCTTCATTGTATTTCTTCTATAGAAAATAATGCGAAATTAATTTATTAAACAAGTTGTTAAAAACATAAAAATATATTATGATAGTTTGACAATTTTATTGTCACTGTATATACGAAAATTACAAATTTATTGGTCTGTGAATAGATTGAAAACATAAATAATGAAATTCAAATATTTTTATTTCGATTTTAACCGAAACCAAAAAAATCTTCTTTAATATCAACATATTAATTACACGAATTAATTATACGAAGGCATTTTTATGGCTACATTATACTGTAGAACTCAAGTCAAGTTGAAAACTTCTTTAGTTTTATTTAAAAAAAAAAAACTATTGTTTAAGGAGGAACATATTTAAATTCAAAAGAAACCGAAATGTTTGAAGACGTATTAAAATCTTTAAGATGTCAATATTGGCTAATGTACGATAATTAATGAAAAACAAAAATACATTACAATAATTCACATTAAAATAATTAAAATAAACTAATTATTTATGTATTTTTTGAATATATCAGTGTCTTTTTTCATTAGTTTTTGTTATTTGTGTTATGAAATTTGTATAAAAAATATAATTATTTAAAATATTTGTTAGTTTTATATTATTTTATTTGAAAATATTGTTGGTAATTAAAGTGCTCCAAAAGTTCCATATAACTTTTGTAAGTGTATATTATGGTAGTTTCTTAGTAATATTTGTTTTAAAACTGATTAGATTATCAATAAATTTATTGGAATTAATTAAAGTAATTTAATTGTAAGTTAAAATAATTATTTTATTAAGGTAATTTAAGTAGTATTAAGTTCCACATGCATATTTTGCACTTCGCATACAATTTAGTTAACAATTCATAGGAGAATATTTTAAGCCTTAAGTAGGTAGATAATTTTTATTTTAAGAAAATTAGTTAAATTGATACAATACTCAATTAAATATACTTTGATAAACTATATTTTAATGTATTAGGTGAAGGGAACATCTATTTTCAGTTGAATTAAAGAATATACGAATTCATAATTGATTTGGTTATATAACCTTTTAGATAGTATTCTTTGATTACTAAATAATTGTTTGTAATGAATATTTAATAATTAATATACACCTTAATTATTATATAATATATAATTATTATTTGAGTTTTTGTTTATTTTAGTTTTTATTATTTTCGTGAGATTTTATTAGTTGTATTGCTATGATATTGTTTTTTTAAACGAACATTTTGATTATAGAAATAACAACTTTGTTAGCCTTGAATTATCAGGTAAAATTAATATATCATAGTTAGATTAGGCTAGTATATTTAGCTTTTTTTGCTGAGAATGACTGATACATAGGACACTGTTTAAATTTGTTTTATATATCAGCGATTGTTTAAATTCTGACATTCTGGCAATATTATACAAAATATATACAAAATTATTTTATAAACTAAAGATGCACTATATTAGTGTGTTAAAAAATATAAATAGGTTTTTAGGGTATATATTTTTATAAAATTTCCGTTACTATAATCTGTATTTTGCTAAGTTTAAAAATGTAGTTTTTAAATTTTTTTTTATATAATTAAATATTATATTCAATCTTTATAGATTCTAATATAAAAATCTACACATTAAACTCTCGTAAACTAACGTAATCTAATTTTAACTGCACGAAAACAATATAAATTATAGTTTATGTAGAATTAATGACATTTAATTAATAAACAATATTTTCTTTGATCTCATTATCAAATTTATTAGTGAAATTGGGAATATTGTATTTAATTATTATTTATTCAATACTATTTACTTATCTCTAGAACAGTGGTGTAGTGACCGTCAAATTTCATGGAAGCAGACATTATATTATAATGACCTACCGTTACTAGCTCTACGTTTCTAGAAAGGTTTACATTGATAAGGATTAAATTTTACCTCTAGTAAAAAAACAAGTTGCAAAGAAATTAGTCATTAATAGAATGCAATTTCTTATAGAAAGTTAAGTAATGTTTTTCTTAATAAATAATTTATATTTTAGTATATTTTGAAAGAATTTGTTAAGGTAAATATAAATATTAAAATGAGAATATATTATAAGTTAGTTATAATAATATACATCTACATAAAGTAATTGACTGAAAATCTTAAATGGCAAGATTTAGGATTAGTTTAGTATCATCTCTAATTTAAATATCACAAGTATAGATACTTTTTGTTTCGAACGAACTATGTGATAAATCGAATGTTAACGATTATCATAATAATTAATTATAGCCTAAAACTGGACATTGAGTTACCATTTTACCTGTAAAGATACTGGATATCATTGCATAATTTTGTAAGATTATTCGAAATGACTGTATCATAATTCATAATATTATATACAATAATTCGACTAGTAAAAGGTAAAAGTTGCTAAGAAACACCGTGTATACTATGGGATAACCAGAGGTTAGATCGCTCATTAGCACTAGTTCCTAAGACCATTTAATAATGAGATATAGGCAGCGAAAATAAGAATTTGGATTTTTGGGACAAGTGACAAATTTGTTATAAAAGTAGAGATCAAGCGTCATTTTTCAAGGTATAAGCCACATTGCCATACTATTGAAAATTGTATTTGCTAAGCGATAAACATATAGCACTAAGTCCTTGTACTAACCTGTATTGTAATAATATGAGTATTTATTATTAAAATTGATAAAACAGTTATATAAAATTATATAACTATATAATTCTATAAAATTAAACTTTGTGGTTATTTAACTCTTTTATTAGATTTTTTTTTGACTGCAGTCTGTACAATATATAAGGATAGGTAATAATAAGATTATAGTAAGCTATAGTTATATTATGGTCAGTTTTTGTTTAACTCGTTAAAGCTAAAAATTAACGTAATATTTCAATTTAATTAGTGTCAGGTCATCAAAGTAACACGTTAAAGAATAGAAATATATAATAACACCTACGCCAAAGTTAAGAAAATATGAACATTTTGTTTTTGCTCTTTTGAAAACTTTTAGTCTTATACCAAACGATTTATGACGCAAAGACCACATTGATCAGTATTTATTTTTATTTTCTACTGTTTGACTGTACATTATCAATAATAAGTTAGGTAATTGGTTTCTTTGATTTATATTGTATATAATTTATTGTTGTACAATTGTACATATATTATTATAAAATTACTAAAACCAAATGAATCATAATACGATAATATAATAATATCATAATATCATAATATAATCGTTATACGATCATAATATTGTTTGAAATTTGTATTAGAATAAAAAAAATCAACTACAAATAATAATCGAATAATATCTAGGAATTGTAGTGTAATAAATTTACAACACGACAGCTAAATAAACTTAATAAATATATACGTATTTAATTAATTAAAAAGTTTATATTGAATTCTTATAAGATATTTTGAGCCCAAAAGTTTTGGATATACATATTCTGTTTAATTTACGACGTTTTATTGGTGTGCTAATGGGGTTTTATTGCGAATGTTTGTGTATTAAATTCCAAAGAGTACGAATTGAATAGAGAAAATTCGTCAAGATTACTATTTCCTCCGTACAAGACCGGATGTTAAGTTTAAGTGTCATCAGGGATAGACGAAGCGTAGTTCAACTTTTGTAAATTAATTTTGGTCCCCAGAGAAAAGAAGTTTGTTTTTTATACTATTAAATTTTTATAACATATGTTTTAAATTTATTATACCTTATGGTCAATTAAGTGTTTTTGGTTCATTAAATGACAAGATAAAAATAATGTGATTAAATGTATATTTATAGTAGGTACTTCAACGTATATATTATCAAAAATATTATCTTAAATAATTATTTAAGAGTACAAAATATAAAAAAAAAAAAAATATTTTGTGTAATGTTTATATAATATAATTTGAACAATAAATTGTTACAAACTATCTATATAATAATTTTAAAAAAATTGAAAAATAAATTACATTTAATTAATATAAAAACAGTTTTACTTTAAATATACTGTATTTTAAATTTTGAGTGCACGATTTTTTTGTTTATTAAATAAAATAAATAACTAATATAAATGATTTATTTGTTACTATTATGCTTTTTTCATTGGTTACCATATTTATATATTAAAATATCAACTATGATTAATGAACGAATTTGTTTGTATAATATTTAATTTTTAGGTTCGCAAAAATATTTTTAAATAATATTAAATACAATTGAATGTAAGTTGAAATTACAATAGCAGTGGTAACGTTATTTACTTTTTTAATGATCAGAGCAACTGTTGTGAAAAATGGGGGATTAACATTTGTTATATATATATATAATATATAATACATAATATATATATATTATGTAGTTGGAAAAATTCCAATTTAATATTAAAATAAGTAAATTATTTTAATCTGCTAATTAATATTAGGTACATTTAACTTTTAATTTAAAATGAAAATGTAAATAAGAATATATGTGTATGATTCAAATTTGATTTTAAATGAATAGGTATTACTATGAATAGGTATGCACTGTTTACTAGTTCGTATGTTAAACAATCAATATGTTTAAATAAGTTACGCTGGACATTTATTTATATACCCAACCAAAAAAAAAAAATATTAATTTTTTTATTATGAATTATATCGATCTATTTTAAACAACTTACGTTTATATCTTTTTAATATTTACTCATTTTAGTAATAAAAATATTACCTTAGTTCTTAATTGCATAAATATCATATTTATCAGTAATAGAGTTTATAATTAAATATTGATTTAAATTGAGTAAACTGAATAATATTAAAAATTTTGCAAAGATAACCATCAATTTGATTGGAGAATTGAAAAGAAATAAACGTTTATTTAAGTGGGACCAAATGAGCTGTATTAATGTATTTATATATTTATCCGAGTAGAAAATATATTATAAGAAAAATAATTTTTAATTATAATAAAATACATATTTAAATTAATTTATATTTTTAAGAATATAAATTTTATAGAATATAGAAAGTATATAACCTACCTAAATATAAATATTAAATTAAATTTTTGTTGTATGAGTATATTATATTATCACTATTTTTTGGTAAATTTCCAAATTAGTTATATATAAATATAATATATTTAATCTGACTGTAAATTGTGACGTATGTACGTAAATTAATCAATCTTAATACTTATATATACTTATGATTTAATGTAATATTTTTTTCTTATAAGTATTCCTTATATATTTATATTTATTTTATTATTTTATTGAACAAATTAAGAGTGAACTTAAAGTTTTTACGTATTAAAACAACAAATCGTGAAAATTTATAAGTTTAGTCTTAGTGTTATATTCAAACAGTTAAACATTGAAACTTTAAAATTCAATGATAATTTAATGTATTAATGATTTTGTTTATTTATATTTTTAAAAATGGTTTTTATTGAAATTGTTTTTTATCATATTTTTATCCCCATAAACACGCTTTAAAAATATACTTAGTTAAAAGAAATTATGTTGCAAATTGTAAACCTCTATGGTTTTCTACAATATAAACGGGTTTATAAATGTGACAAAATGTCAAATGGATCTTGAGCACATACTTCTCTATAGATTAATTTCAATGTCAACCTACTCGTGAAATTAGTGAAGTGATTGAAATACTCAGCACGTTATAATCGACTTTTCGTTTTAATTTATCCCATTTTAACCAATAGTCTGGACATAAACTTTAGAAAACGTACCTTTTAATTGTACATTTTTATTTATTTTTAATTATTATTTATAAATAATACTGACGTAGATAAACATTTGGTTCATTAATAATTTAAAACTACAATTAATATTCAAAAATTATGTACGTATAATTTACGTACACAATACGTTACAATATTGAATTCCAATAAATTTGAAGAAAAAATTGGTTTTTTTGTATTTTACTGAATTTTGTATTAGAAAATTATGAACTATAAATAAATATATAAATAAATAATAAAATAAATTAAATTTATGCTTAGTAACTTTGACATACTATCAGAGGCGCCCAGAAGTCAAAATTCAGGGGGACAAAAAATGATTTTTTTTGTTTGATTTCACTATATATGTAATATCTGTAATATTATAATACACTGTGTCTTTGTGGCTATCACGCTAAATGTTAATAGATAACTATCAATATAATTACAAAACAGTATTATGATTTGTATTAAATTAAATTTTAAATACATATCCATCCCAAATTTAGGAGTGAGGTCTCCCTCCTCCCCTCATTGTGTGTGCCATGAATATTATGATTAATAAATAATGTAGTGTTATGACATACTACATTCTATTATATAATAAATAATGTGTTAATTAATATTTTTGAATATTATAACTAAGAATATATTATTTAAGTTATTGTATTAAGAGCAGATTATTTATTATTAAATATTGGAAATCAATATAATAAGACCTATATAATGATAATATAAAAAAACAATTAATTTTTGTACTTCAAACAGAAACAATATTATATGTTATTTGATGTTGTATTTCTCTGGTCCGCATGATAATTCATATCAACATAAGATATACAAAAATTAATGTTGCATCAAATGTTTTATGACTTTAAACAGTAGTATTGCTAACTGAACCTGAAATTATGTTGAAAATTAATACAGTATTTTTCATATCGATTAAGTTAGTTGAAATTTAACAAATTTTTGGTTTATATTTAATAATTTATCTATACATTATAGAATATTATACTGAGTGACCATATTACTATATGTTATAAAAATAATTGTGAAAACATTCAAAACGTATGTACTCCATACTATTTTAGTACATAATTTTTAGTACATTCTGTTTAACACACACAATATTACTAATATACATATAATTTCAAAATGTGTTTTTGTTTAATAAAAATCATGAAAATTATGAATTCGTAAAATAAAATAATTTGTTTGATCAGTTATTTTTATTAGAAAATATATTATTATTTTTAATATTGTACTTAGATTAGCATGGGCTATATAATTAGAACATTAGAAATGAACGGCTGGTCCAGATATTAAATGGTAATTATATGCACGCCATTTTGTACGAGTGAAAAGCATTTTAAATATTTTTTGTATTTAATTAAATGAAAGCGAATGTTTTGAACACAAATGTTATTGGAATAGTTATATTTACGTATGTATATATTATAATGTACATATTTGAGTGACATAAAATTTAATGGAAAATTAAAAGAACGAATAAAATAATTTTACGCGAAAACATTGTCCAGAAACCATAAATAAGTTTTAGTTTTGTTACAGTAATTCAGTCTCAGCTTTCTTTTTTTATCTATCGACTCATAAAAAATGAACAAAATAAAACATTTCACATTAAGTGCTTAAATGTGATATGATTGTATGGCTATAACAGAGGTTACAATGTCTATTTCCATAATTTTATTGGGTCAATTGAGTTTTTTTTATGAAATACAGATTGGTCGCTACCAGAAGTCATCACATAACATTTTTTGTTTCATATAACTCATGGAATTTCGAACAATTACGTAAGTATATACCTGTACATTTAATTATTAATTTTTTAATTTAGCGGCTATTTGAAACAATTGCTGATTTCCGAATTTAATAGTTAATTAATCGGGTTACAATAATAGTTTATGGCGATTATTTACGTTATATCGTTTGGAAATTATGTGTAGTTGTAGAACATCTGCATTTATATTATCTAAACCAGTCGATAATAACTTACTGGAATGTTTTTCATTGGTAGATTTAGCTTACAAAAATATTTTTCATGCTATTTACGTACAATATTAAAATCAACTAAATTAACATGAAATTGAATTTACAACTACTCGTTCGTTTTCATATGCGTATTTGCAATAAACGTGAGCAAATTAAGTTTTTCATTTAAAGTCAACACTCCGTACCCGAATTCATCCATGGCCTTCAGTTTTCGCGTAACCTTTACAATCCACTTTAAGCTGCTGAGCCGTAACCCAATTTGTACTCGAGGATTCGTGCACAATATCGCACCTCTTTTAAATTGCATTTCCTTTAAATTAAATACAATTCTTCTGGTGTAGTGTCCTCGGCAGTCACCCTCGCGAGGCCTAAAATTTATATATTAATACTCGATATTAGAATGGAGAGGTGTTGTCCTATATCGGTCAAAATTCGATAAACCCCACAAATACAAGTGGATCGGATAGATACAGTTTATATTGAAAATGAAAATATTTTAGAGAGTGAAAACTTTTAAAGTAATTTTTTTTTCATACAATTAATTGTAATTATAATAATAGATATATACTTTTAATAAATATCAAATGAAACTAAAAATTATTTACACGAGAACAGACACACTGCAGGTATAAAAGGGAATAATTTTAACACGTGGACACAAGTTAATTTTTCTAATGAAATTATCAGTATATGTTATTAATATACAGTGCCGGCGCTAGGTTTTGCGGAGTCCGGGGCAAATGACATTAGAATGGGCCCAAAGCCCCAATCATAATATGTAAAGTACCTATTCTTTATGTATTAATTTTGCAAGTCTCTACATAGAAAATTGAATTTATAGTTATCATAAAATATTTAAAATCAAGTTCGTCAAATTAAGTTTCCGTAAATTTTATTGTTTTTCGGTAGAAAAATTTAGGTTCTTATGCCAAAGAAAAAGTTTCGAGAAATTCTAAAAACTACTTATATAAAGTACTAAGAACATACAATTTACTTCCAAAAGCATACCCTATTCGTGGTAATCGGATCATTATTTCTTCCCGAAAAAATGTCTTTAGGCTTTTATAAATATAAAACATGTGAAATGTGAAAGTTTAAAGGTGTATAAAAAAAAAGTTGAATTACGATTTTCGATATTTTTTTTATGGTTATTCAAGAGTATAAATCATTAAACACGTAATATCAAATTTACAGCTTATAGAAAAAAAAATTCACTGTAAAACCAATACATATTTTTATAAGCTCAGAATCTAAAATATGATCATTTCATTTTTATTCAAATAAACATATTAATTATATTAAAGCAAATATAAAAATAGTTAATTTATTTTTGGACTTAAATTTGTAATAAATAATTAGGATTATGTAATTTTCAATAATTTATCATATGTATATGTATTTTGCAATGTTTCTGAATCCTGCCCTTAAAATAATAATGTTAAAATCAAAATAAATAAAACCAAAATAAATATATATATACTCGTATATACATTATGGTATATAAATTATAATATTTAAAATGTATAAAATCATAACTGCGTTAAATTATCTTGTTATATTCTTTCTGTAATAGTTAATAATTTTACTTTTTTTTTGGTTTGAAAATTAGAAATTTTA
This sequence comes from Eriosoma lanigerum, assembly GCA_013282895.1. Lineage (NCBI taxonomy): Eukaryota > Metazoa > Arthropoda > Insecta > Hemiptera > Aphididae > Eriosoma > Eriosoma lanigerum. Next base: position 40,610,589 of record CM023358.1, read on the forward strand.
AAAGATGGTTACCTCATAAGTTAGTGTCTATCTTTTAGATTTTGAGTGAAGCGAAGAATGTATTAATTTTTCAATTTTTTTTTATATCTGAAGACACTTTTCTGGGTAGAAATAATGGTTCGATTACCATAAAAAAAGGTATGTTTTCGGTAGAAAATTGCATATAATTGGTACTTTATTTAGTACATTTTTCAAGTTTCTCAAAAGTTTTTCCCTGGGACAAGAAATTTTGTGAAAAAACGATCGTTATTATGGTATTTAATAGTTCGACCTATTTATAACTTATTTACTAGATATTTCTTTTGTTTTTATTTTAACAGATTTACCGGTATAACGATAATATTGTGCCACCATAATATACAATAATACGCTAATAGTACAATTATATACTATCGATTTACGACTTTACATGTGGTTTTTCAATATTATTTTTTAAAAAATATAGTGTTATAATTTTTGCTAGCCGCGGGGCCCTGAAAGTGCGGTCCTGGGACACGTGCCCTGCTCGCCCAGCCATTGCGCCGGCACTGTTAATATACTACAATAATAGGTATATTACGTATCTACTCTTATTTTTGTGTTTTATTAAGTAATAGATCTCAAGTTTCAGAGCATAGTGGATAATAATATAATAATTATTTATAACAAAATGTGTTTTATTTTAATTTGATACGTAGTACCTATAATAGTATGCAATATATCTTTTATATGCCACATCTATTATGATTAATACATTATTATAATATTATGTTCTTATATATCTTTATTAGTTTAACTAGTTATATAATTAAATTATACAGGGTGTCCCACTGTCCCAGATCTATTTACTAATTGGAATATCTCCGCGAAAAATTAAATTTTTTGAATGCAGTTGTTTTCAAATTATTATTTAGGCAATGGACTATAATCTTTATTAATTATTTAAAAAAATGCTTCTCGTACGAAAAATAAAAAAATAAACTATATTTTTTGATTATGTTAAATTTGAAGATAACCATTTTAAGGAGTATATTTATATGAGAATTTTGACGATCTCTTAATTTAATCAAGATTTCGATTTTTAGAAATTAAAAGGAAGTAAAAGGAGTCGAAAAGCGTAAATATTTCCCATGTCATATATTTAAGAATTTCCTAATAATAAATTAACATTTAATTAATAATTGATTAATTTTATTATAGTTAAAATATTATCATAAAACATTACTAAATTTAATTAATTATAATTTAAACTGACATTAAAGCATTTAGTATCAAAATATATTTATTGTCTATTGTGAAATCTTTACAATATCATCTTAAATATCACGTTTAAATATTTAGATTTTGATTAATATACAAGAAATTATAATTTATAGTTAATTAAAATTGTAAAAACAAAAATATATAAATACAAATGCATTTCTATATACTGAAAATTGTTTAGTTTCGTAAATATGAATATATACCTGCAGATTATTATAATTGATTATTTAAATATAACCTAATTGTTAATAGATAAACCTTCACATTCTATATTATAGTTTATTCATAGTAAGGTACAAACTTAATTATTACAACACATGATAATATATGTTGTTTAACATTATTTTGAATAATGTACAGGAATTTGTATTTGATTTAAGTTTTCCATTAGATAATAATGCACATAACATAAATAAATTTTGTGTTGTTATGTGATGTGTTTCTATATTATCCATATAATAATATTGATGATTTAATTCTAAATATAATATAATCATATAAATCCGAAAATATTTAATATAATCAGATATATAAAAGGGCATTCAGGGTAAAAGGGTGTTAAAAAAAGCAATATTAATATATATTCAACAAAAAGTTACTATAACAAAAGTTAGAATGGGACACTGTACAACCAACCCACTCATTTTTAATCAGCAAAGATCCTTTACATTTATGTAACAAATGTCAAGCAGACCTAACTGTTGAACAAATAATCCTAGATCAATACTAAAGTATATAAAATTATGAAATGACTTGACTAAAGAATAATGAAGAAACACTTAATGGAGAGCATAGTACATAAATTTTCTTTATAACATAAATATTATAAATAGTCTATAAATATTGTAACTTTATAATAATAATTCTAATCAAGTTTTAGTTTGAAAGCTAATAGTCTCAGTAGTTGAAGCCGAAATAAATATATAAATAATACTTGATGTTTTAATAAGATTTGTATAAGGCAGTTAGGCTACATTATTAAAAAGTATTATATGGTCATTCGTCGTTACATTTATTAAAATTAAAATTATGTTGATATATTCTGGAAAATATTATCTTAAACTAATCTATTAACGAACTTACTGAGGATAAAAACTGTCTTGAATATGAAAATTGGATCATTAGGTTTATAAGATATTTCGTAAAATAACAAGAAAACGTATTATTTTTATTTTGACACAAAGAAAATGTAAAAATAATTTTTTGTCAGCTTTCATTTTTACCGGATTTGATAATTTTCGTGACGTGTTCAAAAATTGGATGTTCTATTAATGTAATTATGATTTTTTTTTATTCATAGTTAATATTCAAGATTCATTTAAAAACGATTTTTCCTCTTAGTTACATTTAAATTTAGTTACGTTGAAAATAATTGGTATACAAGAGGATGTGTATAAAATATATTATAAAAAGTCACTGATATTATCAACTATAATAGTATTAACTATTGAAATATAGTTAATTTTTAAATTATATATCATTTTAATTCATAAAATAAATAATTATTTTTGTTATTTGTTAGTCCTTACCTACATCAATAAAAATGTTATTAAAATGTTTTCTGCAATACTAATCATTGTCATAATATTTTCTAGTAATATAAAACTTATTCTTTAAATAATTTCTATAATTTTTTATTTATAAGAAATTATTGAAGTTATAAAATTCACGATTATGTGTTTCAATTAACTGTAACTATTAAGTACGAATGATATAGAATTTAATAATAATACAAGAAAATGAAAAAGTAATAGAATTCTGTCCAATTTCACCATGATATATTTTAGGTCTTATTATTATTATTATTATTATTGTTTTTGGTATACTCCTTATTATAGTTAATATAGTCGAATTTATTATCTGACTGTCCAAATCCCCATCTAATCATAAATAAAATATATTGAATTGTTAATAAATATAATAATTGATAACGTAGTTTGGTATTCGGTTAATATCGAGAAATTATAAAGACGTATGCACTGTATTACATTTCAAAATTAAGTAAAATTTTTTGTTAATTTGTCAGCGATAAATGATGAAATTTATATTTTATCAACACCCAACAGTAAATTAAATATATATTATATCGGTCAATATGCTATAATAAATATTTTAAATATTTTGAAAATTATGTAAAGAAATAATTATATTTAACTATTTAAGGTAATACGAAAATGGTACAAAAAAGAAAATATTAGTATAATGTTTCCTAATAATATATTGTGTATAGATATTATATAATATTAAGGTCTATATAATTATGAAATAATGTCATATTTAGTTCCGGTTTAATAAAATGTATCATTAGTTAATTTTTAATATTGATAAAATAGGCTTTGCAACCATATAGATAAAAATATTTATTTTAAAACACTTAGCAAAGTTTTCAGCGTAATAATCACAAAAATATGTTAACATATCAACTATCCAAACACTATTTTATTTAATTTTATACAATATGTAGTGTAGTATAATTTTCAAATACTTGTAACATTTTTTTTTTATTACAATAAATGATACACTTTAATTTTATTATATTTTAACTATAAAATTATCAATGTATTAATTATATCTGTTATTGGTTATCTGTGATAAACTATTTTTAATTATAAATAATTTACTCAATGCAGTTAAAATTTTAATTAAGAGGTATTTACTAAATCGTATATTTTAAATATTCTCTAAGTTTATATATTAATATACCGATGCAATTAGTTTAGAAGTTTAGAAGCTTAGTTATTTTAAATAATTAATGCATATTTAAACCAATACGTAGATTATAGATAGGTACCTACCTATTTGTTATGTTACTTTTATATTCCTAGTATACGATTTTAATAATTATATTTTATATTAAAAATATATAAATATTAAAAATGATTACCAAATTAAAAAATAACATAGTATTAAATATAGTTGGGATACATGATGTGTAAACATTGTGCTATAGTTTGAAATATTATACTTTTAATGTATCATATATGTGTACTGTTATGCAAAATAGGTAGGTTATATTAATAAAAATTGTAATTTTTTCTTGGTATTATATATTGTTGTTATATTTATGATTGAATGGATAAAACTTATTCAATCTACCACTCCTGTTGTTCGCTTTTGATATTGATAATTTGATCATATTGTCTGTACTTTTACCTTACGCTTCAATGTATGATTTTTGATTATTTTTTACTACCTACACAATAAAATATATAATACCGTTTATTTCACTTTTAAGTTATATGCTAGTGAAAACTTCAAAGTAAAAATTGTAATTAGTTTGCCTTAACTCTTAAGCATATTTTTTATAAAGTCTTACTGAGTGCTAATTTTTAAAGGTTTTTACGTTCTTTCGTATCGATTTATATTTATTTTAAAAGTGTTAAATTTAATTACTTTTTTTTTTAAATAAATGTTTAATTAATTATTAAGAAGTAATATTATTTTATAGTAACTGCTAGTAAATGGTTAATACATTTAAATATATTAGATTTTGAGCTAAGCAAAGAATGTATTGCTTTTATAATGATGTACCTTTTTTTTTTTATAACTGATAGCCTAATTTAATTAGCACAGTTTAATTACCATGAATAGGATATGTTTTCAGTAGATAATCGTATCTAGTTGGTACCTTATTTAGGTTATTTTACGTATTACTGAAAAGTTTTTTTTTTTTTAGAAGATAATTGTAAATTTGATGAAAACGATTATAAATATTTCATGATACCTATGAAATTTTGAATGTATGGACTTAAAATTTGTTTTGTATAAAAAAATAAGTATTCTACATGTGTGAAAATTGTTTTTGATTGTTAATTTTTTTGTTGCATTACTCATATGACTTAATATAGAACTTTAAAAAATTTTCAAAAATATAATTAATTTCTTAAAATAATCAATATAATTTGAATTTTGGATTTTGGGGTTTGGAAGTATAAAACTTATACAAAACCCATATAAAACTTAACATAATTTTAAAGAATTTTGTAAATCAATATATGCATTACATATATGTAATATAATATTGTATTATTCAATTTTTCTAAATAAGCATTTGAAATTGAAATTATGAGTGAAATAGAAGAAAGATTATATTGTTATATAGATTTTTACAGTATATTTTGATTTTAAATACACAAAGATGAAAGTTTGATTTTTTTTTGAATATGTATATAAAAAATATAAAAATCGAAATGTTCATCTTTTTATACGCCTTCAAATTTTATGATTTCACATTGTTGTTTGGTTTTCGTGCTTTTAAAAATTTGAAAGCACTTTTTTGGATAGTAGATGTTCTCCGATTTCTATCACAAGTGGGTATTTTTTTTTTACTAATAACGGCAGAAAACGGCAGAAATTACATTTTTAACGATCTTGAATTTCATTATTTTATAATAAATCATTTTTTTGATGTATATTATTTGATAATTAAAGTAAATTCTTAAAAATAAATATCAGTATATATTGTATTATCGTACTAAGATTCGTTTAACCTTTTTTTTTGAATGCAATATAGGTATTATTGCATTCAAATAGTAATTACTAATTATAATATAATATAATAACATTTCACCACGAATTTTTCCGAGGATTGAATATAGAAAAAAGGAAAACCTAGAATTGACTTCTCGGCTTTGTAAAATTGAATATTAACATTTTAATTTTAATGGCATAAAATTATTATTTAATAATTGAAAAATGAAAATAAAAAGTTTACATAAGTGTATATTATAAGTATTCTGTTATGAGGATTTACTCATATTGTAAAATAATGATTATGATCACGAAATTTTCGTAAATTAAATTATTAATATTTAATAATTCATGTGTCATGTCAATTACTAACAATGGTAATATTGATGAACTGCACTAGTGTTTACTAAAACAATCAATTTTGTGTTCAATCATATTATTGAAGACTACAGTTTGAAATTATTTTATACAATAAATCTGATGTAGTTTCAGAAGATTATTAATAATTTATTGTATATTTTATCGAAACATATGTCTAACATTATTATGTTTTATATACATATTCCAGAGGCTTAAATGTGTTTATATTATAACTAAAATATAATTTATAGTGTACATGTGTTTATCACGAGTTAATAGTTGTTTATAAATAGTTAGAATTAGAACTTAACAATTTTAATATATTGTTTGTATTTGTATACGAAATTCTTGTATTAATTATTTAATGCGATTTTTCATTATAAAATGGTGTTTGATAGTACAAAATTATTAATTAATTTAAAAATAATGAGTGGGCGATGACGTTTGAGTTTGTATTTGTCCTTTTCTTTTTTTGTGTAACCATAAAGAAACCATAAAATGTGTACAAACTATTTTTAAAAACCATCACATCACAATGTACATCGATTCGACGTAAATTAATTTTTATATACATTTAGAGGCTGTAACACCGTTTCTGGATTTACCGTTAATAATTAGACCAGCGTTGAACTGATACAAGTCGACCTATCGAGCGCATGCAACTTTAATAATGAAATATCCACTATTCCCTGCCATCACAGGAATTACAGGGTACAGTTAGACATGATCTTTAGATTAATTCATTCAAGTCAAAAGCAATCTACTGATTTACATTGTTCACCGTTTTAACGCTCGTTTTGAAGATAATGAATGTTCACCACATTCCACGCTAGGTGATTTATATTTTTTCTATCGAAAACTCATTAAACATTTACCGATTAAGGGCCATAGAAATAAATACGCTTAAATATTTATAACTACTATTTCATAATTAATTTAACGTTATTGAGAAGAAAACGTATAAGAATTTTTATGTAAACTATAGACATAATAAAAATACATTATAATTTGTTTTTTTTCTAGTTGAGTTTAAAAACTCTTAAAAATACAATTTTGGTAATAACTCATTTTTGGTTTGTTTTAAAATCATATATTTATTCAACAACATTTTTAATTAATATAAAGAACAATATTATTATAGAAATTATGTTTTCATTTAAGAAACACGAAACATAATCTTGTATTATTGTGTTTATATTATAATATACTATAATATATATGGGAAGAATTTTAGTTATAATTTATTTAAGTGTATATTAAATGAACTTTGTTTTGTTATAACTCTCAAGTAAATATTATAATGAAACTGAATTTATATATTATGATGTTTATAATAATATAAATAAAGGTTAAATCAGGAAGGTAAGTCAATAACTGTATTATTCTTCAATATAGGTTGATTAAGTAATTTGAAAAGTAACAAAATGTGTAAAATATATTTACATAAAGACCATTAATGAATGAATTGAACACTTGTATTTAATAGAGTTTGAAAGTTTTCGTAATAATGAGTATCGAATGATTGATGAAGAATTTCATATTTAAATAGTGCAATTTCAATATTAGATTGACTTATCTGATATAAATAAATTTTAATACAATAATTTTGTATTTGTTTGTTGGTTATTTTGTATCACGATTTTTAAAAAAATATTTATTATTTGTTTTGAAATAGTACGTTTTGAAATTTAAAATCACAGAAAACAAAACTATTATTATAATATAAAATATAAATGGATTAAATACAAAATATACCCAATAAAAATTAATGTGATGTATTTATTTTGTACTTGTATCATGCAAAATATTTATAATCTGTCTTCGTAATAGTGAAAAAAGAAAAAAGAAAATAGGAAGTACGTACAAAAAGTTGATATTTATAATCAAGATTGTCTACAATTCATTCTTCTTCATTCAGTATGAGGTATATCTTAAATATTTTTATATTTCTTAGTAATATTTATTGTTTAGATCTATGATTTTTTTGAGGTATCATTGATTACGCTATTTCTTTACTAGAATTGTTATGATTATTATATGTATAAAATTATTAATAATTAAAATATATGTATATATATATATATATTTATAATGTGCATTTATTTTTAATGGCTTTTTAATATGATTTTAACAACTAATTTTTAATTTTTAACACCATAATATACACTTTAATATCATTAAATCATTTTGTTAAATATTCATTGAAATATATTTTTCAAATATAATGCAATTGAGTTAAAACTCTTTCATTTCAACTGTCAGGAGCTTACATGAAACGCTTGCTCATCATCGTCAATCAATTCCTTTTTTACGACTATTTATTAAATACAATAATTTATTTAAAATATGAATTCAGAGTATTCCATTTATCATTGAATATATTAAAAATATTAATATTTATTAATTATTATTAAATATTATAATGTAAAATTACAACAAACGTAATTAAATTGTTTAAAAATTAGTTATTAGTATTTTATTAATATTTAAATATATAATAATTATAATACTTTATTTTTAAAATATGGTGGGTAAAAATTAATTTTTTATAATAATTCAAAATTTAAATTACATGGGTATTAGTAAAATATTATTAAAAAGAACCACGAAATTTAATAACGTTTCGAATAGATCAATATGATTCTGAGAAAGAACCTCAGGCATAAATGTAATTCGAATATACTAATACAACGTTGAATTTTAAGTTGTAACATAAATGATAAAAACCAACATTTCTTTAAAATAAAATAAATTTCAATAATTTAATAAAAAAACATAATTATGTTTTTTAGTAATAGTTGTAAATACAATTTTGTATAAATTAGTACAATTTTATTTTTAACACTCTTAAAATATGTTCCTTTTAAATGAATGGTGATACCATTGAATACGTATGTTACTCCACTATTCTAGTAAACTGAAATTTTGTTCACTTTGTATTTAATAAATGACTAAATGAACTTTCAAAGATTATAAATATTTTTATTTTTATTTTTTCGTAACTAATGAAAATAGTTTTTAAATATTGTTTTTGTAATAATCACACTGTATATAAAACACTGTTGACAGTTATTATTATATTTACGTTCCGGTAAAATATATGGTTCGCGGCGTCTGATGATGAACTGGATAGGCATGGTTGAAGTTGTTACACATATGCGTACAATGCATAAGCGTATGTGCGATATGATTTATGCGCGTCTCGAAACGCCGCAACAAACGATATATTATGACGACGTGATTTATTCATTTCTCGATCCTTTTCTGACGATGACGACGACGATACGATATCGGCGCCCAGAAAACATAATATGTACCTAATACGTACGACTGTCGGAAATAACGTGCGACATTATATTATGTCATCCGGCCGATCGTGTCCGTCTCCGATAGATCTGCCCCGGAAGGAAATAAAAAAGTTCACAAGAAATTTCGATTTATTCGGTTTTTTTTTTCGTCATCTTTACTTTTGATCAAACCTCGCAACGTTGTGCGTATGGATTTTATTTTGTAATCATAAAGAAAAAAAAAAAAATATATAAACGAAATAAATGTAAACACAATTTACTAATGGTTTTTCTATAAAATTCGCATACTGATATTATATACTACGAAAAGGCCAACGAAAAGAGAGCCACGATTGTTATACTTCGAGTGGCCGAATATTATCAGAGTTTCCACAACGATTTCCTGTTAAAGTTATTAAATTATATTATACTTTTTATGATTTTGTATTGGAATTCAAAAAGAACGATAATAATGGTTACATAACCAATAGTATAAGCTTTCTGAATTTGATCTGACCGTCTTACTGATAGGTAACATATTTACGAGTTTGTGTTTGGATGAATTGTATTCGGTGCTAGAAAACTATACTTAGTGGTTGAAATGCGGTAATACGGTATAAATTATATTCACCTAACACCGTTTAAGTTAGGTTAAAAGTGGGTACGATCGTTGGTTAATGTAATGCAAATTCTATAATTATGTCGACCAATCAAGAATTAATTTTATTAAATTAAGATTCTAAGTGCTGTTGTTTATAGTAACCGTGGTTATGTTTAGATTATGCAGTTATTAATATATGCATATCAAAATGTATTATTTGTTTGTGTTTTTTGAAGATGACGGGTGTGTTTTTTTAAATAAATAATTTCATTAATCATGAAATTATTGATAATAATAATATGATGTAGGTATATTATATAATATGTGATTCAAATATTGTTCATTTTTATTTCTTAAATTATTCAAATATTTAATTAAAAGCTATATAAAATTATATTTCAGAGTACAGTCGTATTATTATGTATGACTTTTTATTAAACTTGTAAATAATGAACGAAAATACCGAAAACAAAATGTAATAGATTATGTTAGTTTGGTGTTAATATATCACGCGCGAAAACAGTTTTCTTTTTTTAAAACGAAAACGATCATTAATTTTAAAATTTCAAGTGTTCACAAAAATAAAAAAGCACGATTAAACTTAACTTATTCTAAACATTTAACTTACATTAATAAATATCATTATATTAATTATCCTAATTTAAAATGTTTACTCTTATTATGCAGTGTTTTCTTAAATATAAGTGATTGTTGTATTTATTTATATTTGTAGTTAAGAAAATTCACTTTTTGTTATTAAAATTATTGTACATAATTGTTATAAGAAAAATTGACAACATATAAAGTTTTAAATTAATATGTAATTCAATTATTTAAGCGTAAGTGATCGTTGTATTATTATTATTTATTTTATAGTTATGGTTAATGATAAGTGAACGCTTTAAATAAACGCTTTCGAATAAAACTTATATTTTATAGGTACTAAATGATGTTTTAGATGTATTTAGTTAGATAATAATTAGTTAATTAAGACTATCTTAATTCGTGGTTTCAACTATTTATGTATTGTTTATTCATGATATGTATCTACATTACTTATCGTAGTATTAAATATTGATAATATGTATTTTACATTCTAAGATAAAATACATTAAATAATCACAAAAAAAATGATGTGAGAAATATGATTTTTCTAATAAATTAAAAAAAATTCTTACAAATGATTAGGTAAATGATAAAATCGAGAAGATTATACTTATTTTCTTGAAAATAATTAAAATGTACTCTTTAAACTAGCTTTCTTCAAATTTCACATAACTTATAAAAGTTTCTTTTAATTTATTTACTAAAATTAACTAAAAATTAGATAATAATAATAATAGAGATAAATATTATATATTTTATTTCATTATAAGAAATATTATAGCCCATTGCCTAAATAATAATTTTAAAAACTGCATTCAAAAATTTTAATTTTTCGCGGAGATATTTTCTATTAGTAAATAGATCTAGGATCATCAGGACATTTTGTATATTTTAAGCTAATTTAATAAAACCACCACAATAAAATCCCAAGCTTTAGATACCAAAATAATTACTAATTAGACATTAGAGTAATTAAAAAATGTTCATTTTTACGGACACATAAAATAGCATTAGTTTAAATAAATGTATAAAGTATATTTTATAATGAACTGCTATATATATGGTTATAACTACGCATTTAAATATGAGTTATTTTATATTCAACTTTCAAGTCTTGAAACGCAAAATTATGTATATCTAAGAAATAAAAACTTTATTCCGAATAATATACCGTCGTAATTTATGAGTTAATATATGAAGGTAATCTATCTATTTTGTTTTATTATTTATTCATTAAATTTCCTACCAGGGTGAACCATTATTTTAAAATTTTGATAAACCAACCATAAAATTAATTATAAATTATATTGTAAAATAAATTTATAAAAATAATTATTTGATACATATTAATTATAATAATCGGCTAGTTTTGTTTAACATTTTGTCCATACGTATATAATTTATTTATATCTGTTTCCGATCAATTTGCGTCCAACTCCATTTTATTTTATACTAAAACATACTTTATACTGTATATTCTCTATGTAATAATACAATATTGTTGTTTTTATTTTACGTTACGAACTGTATAACTCAATGACATTAAATATGATTGAAAATTGATGTAGTGTAAAGAAATTGGGCATCCGAGAATAATATTTGTACGTTTAAACTTAACAGTTGTTTGTTTGTTTTTTTTCGAATAGTCCTATTTAGCTAAAACAATATTTAAGTAATAATAAATGATACACTAATATGATATCCTGCCTTCATTTTAGTGACGTTAGGTTTTTACTAAAATGTTTTTATAAAACTGATCGAAAAACAAACATAACCGATTATTAAGAGACAAAAACTGAATATTTGGAATAGACCCAAATATTAGCATACAAAATATGAAATACATAACCCAGCTACCTACCAAGAGTGTAACTTATAGATAGAGGTAATGTCATTGTCAGACGACTTGACTGTTGTTGAATAATAGTAAAATTATTATAAAAAATACTTGTACCAGTCATTGCATAAAGGATATTTCTTATATATATATATTTATGTGATCTATTTTATTTGGGTGATTTAAATATGACTGGTCTACTGTTCATGTGATATTATGATTAACTGTTTGTTTTATAAAATAATCTTTATAAATTATACAAAATTATTTTGAAAAATATTTGGTTTTTTATAAAGTAATAGGTACCACGAACTTCTTAGATAAGTAATAAGAAATAATTTGTACAAACGGACTAGAATCATCTGGGTTCTTTCATTGTTTTATAGTGTGATCTAACGCCCTTTGGTTTTTATGAGACCCGAGGGGAAACAAAATTGTTGGATGCTTTGTCCAATCATTGAGAATACTTGTGTAAAGATGGTTTCCGCAAAATAGTGACAGCCGTTTGAACTTTATTATTATTAAAAAAAAGACTTTTTGTACGCAAACAACTAAGTTTTGACAGAATACGTAGATTGATTTACTCTTTTTATTTGAATAATGCAAATGAAAAATTGATATTAAAATTATATATGTATTTATGGTATTATTATTTGTAATATAAATAAAAGTATTTTTAGTAACTATTTTATATATGAATGAAAAATGTAATCAAATTGCCAAGTGCATAACTACTATTCTTAAAATTGTTGTTATTTGAATAATATATCGTGAAAGCATTTAATACATAACATATATTGTTAAAATCTTGTTTTTAAAGTAGAATATATTGCATTAATTTAATATGATAAAAATGATGACTAACCTAACTATTTTAAACAGTTTAAAACTATTATTTTGTTATCAATACTTTATTATTTCAAAAACTTAATTTTTTTTGCAAGTAATTAACATGAAATTATCATAAAATAAATTTGTATTTCAATTTAAATCAAATTTAAATAATTATTATGTATTTAAGCGAATTAAAAATTAATATATAATTTAATTTATATATTTATTTTTTTATGTTGTTTACATTTTTTATATTTTTAATTTAGTATGAATTTTTTTAATACATTTTGTTTGGTACTCATGATAATTTATATATATACACTTTTAAAATTTTCAATGTTATCTAATTTTAAAAGTATTTTATTATTTACAGCACAGCTAATAATTTATATAGTTTTTAATTATATATTTAAAACTTTTATACCACTGAAATTTAAAATAATTAATGTTTTTTTGATAAATAATAGGGTCGGAAATAGTTTAAATATTTAAATATTTTTTGTTACCTTAATCATCGTCACTAAATTTATAGCAGTACACTATAATATTATAAAGTAGATAACATAAATAATAATTTGGTAGTTAAACGATAAAAGGTTAATTTATCATTCATTTTATTCTGATAATCGAATAAATTTTAAAACAAATTATTATGGCAGTCATACATAATTATATAATTTATGATTGTAATTTTATTAAAAAAAAAAAAAATCCGTAATCATAATACATAGGTAGGGACTAATTATTAATTGTGATTTTTCGTTTTTAATCAAATACAATTTTTTTTAGTTATTTGTGATTATACAGAATAATTAAATATGGATAATAAAGGGATTTGTTTTATTATCCAATTACGAATCTATATATTTGTTTCATACGTAAAACATATATCATAATTATAATTTCCCATTGTTTTTAATTTGATTTTTACTTATTTTCTATTATTAAATTAAGTATTTTTTTTTAAAAAATTATATAGGTACTCTTATCATAGTCAATATTTTTTTCATTAATTTACTTTCCATATATAGTATTAATTTTTTGAGAATGTTTGTTGCTTTAAATAAGAAGTCTATAAAAGATAATACTAATTAAACATTTAATTTTCATACCTATTTAAAGAATAATATTTTACAAACTTTTTAATTTAATAATCACTTTTACTGGCCTACCGTATATAATAACCACTTATTTTAATTTTTAAGTAGGCCCATAGTCATATTTTCATAGTAAAATAAGAATTTAAAATTGAATATGACATTAATTGATAATTTATATTTTTCTTTTTCAATTGTATTTTTTATTATATGAATATTAAGACATTGGGGAATATGAAGAAATATTGGTATTTGAATAATTTGTTTCGAATTTTTAGTTGTTTGAAAATAATAGATTAGTTTTGATAGAGAGTGAAATTAATAAACAAGAAAACAAATTTATTGATAATTACTTATTTTGAACACCCTCTTTGGTTAATACTCCGACTAAAACTCAATTATAATATATTATGTTAGGTATATTTTTAATATACAGTATCGTTCTGGAACCAAAAGGGCCTAGGAGGCAATTTTTTTAAAGGGGCTCCAGAAATAAATTCTTTAAAATTGTATATTTAATATCTAGAACATTTTATTATAGAATTTAATAAAAAAAAAAAAAAATACTAAATGCCAATTTATACTTTGCTTGGGCTAAGCCGATACTGATAATAATTTAATTACTTACTAACCTGATAAAAATGATTATAATATTTCAGAATATTTTCATCTATTACCCTTTAAACATTAAATAAAAATTCACATGTGGTAACATTTGTAAGTAATTTGTAACATTGGATTGATAAGCATTTTAAAAACAAGTAGTTGAAATATTTTTATAATATTAGAACATAATTAAAATCTAATGTGTGTATACAAATATTTAAATATAAATAAATTGTCATTGAATATTTCAAATGATATAATAATAAATTAAAGGTTAATTTCCTTTGTTTCATATAAATAGAGTACAAATGTAATTATATAAGGTTTATGTGAGTAGAGTTTATTAAATGTGATAAGTTATTATTAATTGTATAATATTCTTATGACGACACTAAGAATGAGATGGAAATTGAAACTCTCGGTTAGAATTGCCAAATGTAGTGTGACAATAAAATGAATGTCATCACGTAGAGTGGGTGTGTAGACACTTTTATTTTTGTTTTATAGTTTATCTCACTTTATAGGCTGGCGCGATGTCCACAATAGTAAAATCTCCACAGCTAAAGCTTAACAAGATTGCAAAATATTGGATGGGTTTATTTTATTTTTAAGTTTCAGAAAGATAAAATTATTTACATTCATATATATATTTTTATCAATTTAATTGTTTGTAAATATTTTTACTAGGTAGGGAATATATTCAATATGTATATATATATATATATATATAAATACACTGTTGAATGTAATCATTATTAATTATTATTTAAGTATTCTTCGTTATTTTGCATCATTATTTTTATATTAAACAATGTGTTTGTTACCATTCGCTATTAACGGCCATTTTTTTCTAGAGACAGTTATGACGTAAAGTAAATTTTAACCTTAATTTCAGAATTATTTTACAGTAGTATAAAAGGATACACAAATTTATAGACTTGTTGTAAAAATTATGTGATATGTAAATTTTAAAAAATGTACATGCCAAAATCAAAACGTATTTTACAGTATATTAATTTATCTATAATATAATAAGCATTTTATCTTATATATTTTCCAAATTGTTATCAGGTTTTTATATGTACATATAATAACCCGGGGCCAACAATAAACAATATTAATTTATACTACAATCGTAAAGAAATAGCAAATTGATATTTTAGTGATAGTGGTATTTTTATTTATGATGGAAATATGTATATTTTTGATGCATTTAATACTACTAAAAATAAAAAAGTTTGGTGATTTTGCTACAAAGATTCTATAAAAAGAGAATATACATATTAATCGAAACATTAGAAGAAGGTAATCTTAGCTAACCTACCTTATTTTCTGTTTGAACCGATATCCGGGAGGTATTCGCATCCCTAACATAACCTTATGTAACCTAATCATACGAGTATATATTATTATATTATTATTTCATAACATTATGTATATTAAACTTAATGGTAACAATAATTTTTGAACCTTCTAAAATTTTAAATATATTACATCAATGAAATAGTTGGTATATAGACGGGATATTTCTTATAGCTACTCCTTTATTTTTTTAAAGATATGTGATATTAGCTAAATATTTTGGTGGTGTTAAAATTGTTGTTCAATGGTGTTTTTGAAAAGTTCTTCTTCTAGACAAAAAAAAATTATCGCATGAATGGTTATATAAAATGCTTTCGAAATTAAACCTGGATTAAAACTTATATCAAACGCCTATAACTTTTAACAAGCTACTATACTACTATAAAAAAAAAAACGCTGAAATACCTTTTATGCTGAACTTTCTTCATGCTGAAAAGTCCGATTCTGAATACTTTTTTTTTTTTTTTTCAATAAAAAAATTACTTTTTTAAATTATTTACAAACTGTCCTTAATCATATATTAAATATATATAAATTTGTCGTATTAAAAATTTCTTTGATTTAATTTATAACAAAAGTAATTTAAATTAAAAAAAAAATACAGTGAAAACACTATAAAAATGTATTATTAAACTAAACATCGTCAAATATTTTTTTTCCAACGTTAATAATATGTTTTTAGTGTTTTGAATGAGAATGAAAATAAAATATTTTTTCAATACAAAGGATTTTTGTTTTGGAACGCAATTTATCTATTGCAAATGTTCTAAGAGTATTGGTGTATTATAGAAATTAAATATATGTCATATCACTTATAGTTTAAAATATTGTGTTGGATAAAATATTGGGTGTGTTTACGTATTAGAAATCATTTGAATTCTATAGAAGTTATAAAACGATTTTTCAAGAAATTCAATGATTTAACTATTGACGAATTTGTATAATTTATTTAAATTAGTAACTATTAAGGCTGATTTATTTTGGGTAACATTTTACTTTTAAAGTCAAAAGTATAACGCATTGAAGTAACTTTATGTTGTGCATAATTCATACAAAACAATATACTAACATTTAATTTTCTTTTAATAGCCTGATCAAATATTAATACGGGTTTACGTCGTTTTATGTGTTTACATTTTCATATAAATAAAAAATGAAGACCCAGGAAACATGTAAAGGAAACTATTGGAATGAAATCACTTTAGTGTCAATAAAATAAATATACAGTTCAAAAGTGGTTTTCACTATAATTATGTAAATCAACTATTTGGAAACATTAAGATAATATCAATGTCATATGTACACGTTACATAAAAAACCGTTTCCAACAAGTATTATCATATTATTTTGTCAACAAATCGATTTTACGAGATTAAAGATCATGATATTATATTTTACGTTTTGACGATAAATTATTTTTCTCAATAGATTTATATTATGATTATTATATACAATGATACACATACAGTGATTTATTTTAAAACTTAATTATAATGTTCATTGTGTTTTTAAAAGACTATAATATATTATAAATATAACTATATAAAATATTTTCCCAAATACATGTTAAATCAGTGTGTCCATACGTGAAATAATAAAATTAGAACAACAAACCATCATGTGTATGAATAAACGTTTAGTTGAAAAAATGGAAAGAGGTAGTTATATTATTTTTTCACGATGTATGTGTTCGTATTTTTTATATTTCTTTATTTAATTACTAAAAATGGTTGACCATAATTTCAATGACGTATTGATATCTATGAACCGTTAATCATGCATTACAGCGGTAATTTCATGTATTATCAAATAGTACAGAAAAATCAAAATCGAGTTCTGGCAATACATGCACGCTGGTATATTCACAATAACAGACTTTAGTACGAACGAGAATAAGAAGGTCATGAATTAAACGTATTTTTATACCCGTTTTGTAATGACATTTGTTTATAGTATTTTTAATCGCTGGCTGAAATTAGTTATAGCCACTTCGTTCACATAATACGGCCATCGTATTCACCTCCGTTGTGTAAATTAAAGTACCCAGATAAGTAATTAGACAGTGCGTAAATGTTTTGTTTGACAGACGAAAAAAGAACGTTATTTATGTTACACTTTTCCGTTTAAAACACTTAAAGTGAGTTTTTATCCGAGTGCCCAAATGTGGATATCCAAACGAAAACAATTTATTCTTGAATTGACATAAACCGTGTTTATTTTTTTTTTAATGATTAACGTTTGTCAACTTCCTTATCCAACTAAACGTTTATAGTTACAAAAAAAAAAAACTCATATCATAATATTATATATCTACTTAATTTATAAAGAAGTCGGTATAATTATATTGTGTTAATTCAAATATTACATTATTGTATAAGTAATTGATTTAACCTATTGAAAGTTAAAAGTTTGATAAAACGTAATACATAATAAAAATAGGATAATATAGGTACTTAATAAATATTTATTATTTATAGTATATTAACAAACTATGTATAAATTATTATTATTACTTAGTATTAAAGAAAATTTTTTAATAAACGTGCCAAATAATAAACATATACATTTCTATAAATATAGAAATAGAAATTTTCATTTTTGAATAAAAAATATAATTGTATTAAATAAATAATTATTATATTGTAAATATAACAAATATAAATAGGGGATAGTAATAGAATTATCATGAAAGTTTTAAGAAATATTTCAATATAAAACAAAATTTTTTGTCCAATAAAAGCTATATTAATAATAAAATCAATTAGGTATATAAAAAGGTTTTTTTATAATTAAAAATATAGTATCAAATTACAATTCAATTAAATACAATATTAAATTTATTTCTTAAATATAATTCTCATTAATAAAAATGATATTATTTAATTTTTTATTAATTACAATGACATAGCTGTATTGTCTATAAGTGTAAACATTTATTATTATTTGTTCAAATTAAATTGCTTATGAATTACATTTTTTTATAGTAATTTTAAACTTCTGAAGAATGCTATATTAAATAAGAAGGAAAAAAAATGTTTTTTCAAATTTAAAAGTTAATAATAGTGAACATTCGTATCATTTAAGTTATTATTAATAGTTTATGGTTGCTTATGAAAATGTTTTTTATTTTTTAGGAAATATCAAAGTAAAAAATATGTTCAAGACTAAATTAATATTATTATAATTAAGATTTAAGAAATATTTATTTTGGTAATTTAGTTAAATAAATAAGTAATACAATTAAAAAGGAAAAAGAAAAACAAGTATTAATATTAATTATTGTTAGCTAAGATTAAAATATGATATTCAGTTTTACGTATAATCATGTAAATCAAAAATAAAAGTATTATGATAAATAAATAATACGATAATGTACAATAAACAATGCGCGTTCACTTTGTAAACACACTAATAAACGATAATAACACTAAGTTTAATCTTGTTTACTCGATGTTTAATGATAAAAACATAATTTTAATTATTAAAAATTAAAATTAAAATGATTAAATAGACTAAGTAAAATAGAAAAATAAATTAAAAATAATATAAAGATTCAATTATTTACATTATTAATAAAACAGTATTATTGATAGTCTTAAAAATATTTTCTATGTATTACTATGATTTTACTTTTACAATAAATTTTGTAATAATTTGAATTAAAAACATGCTATTGATAGTATGTTTTATTTTAATTATACAAATATTACCTTAATCGTTAGTTAAGATTCAAAAATTAATTTTTCTTAACTTCATAATATTTATAATATATAAAATCGAATAAATTTAATAAAACAAAATATAATAGAGTCTATAATATATTTAAAGCGGCGTATTGTATAGGCTATATTAGTACATAAACGTGTAGATGGCTAAAAAAATTACATAACTAACTCATTTAATATTTTATGAAAAATAGATTATGAAAAGATATTTTTATTCATACAAATAGTTTTGTATTTGATATAAAAATTATTTATGAAAATAAACAAAATTCTTACTTTTTTTAAATGGGAAATATTAACAATTTTAAAGGAAAAAATTCTTATTAAAGTATAAATAGCCAACATTAAAAGTAAGAAATTGTAAAATGTAATGAATAAAAATAAATTGTGATTTAGAAAAAAAGAAACATTTACAAATAATAATACAAAAAATAATTTATAATAATGGATATAGATTATATTATTTATAAATAAAATACTATTTTATTTATTTTAATGTAATTTTAAAAGATTTCAATTTCTCGAAACAATAATATGTTTCTTGATTTTAAAAATATATGATATATGATATATCTAGATCTGGAATTTTCCCTTAATATACATTTTCGATTTTTATTTGCCTATTAAATATTCATTTATCAATTACGATATAAAAATTACTAAACAGATCGAGTTATTTTCAAAAATTGAATAATGCATGAGTAGTTATTATAGTTTTACTATTTGACTGAACTATATAATATTTTAAAACTTTGAAATTTTATATTAAAATTGATATTCGGATAGGACAGCTAATCGATAAACAAAAATTGAACAGAAAGCTATCTTGGGGATTTCAAGTTTTAATTAAATGCCGTGACTATAAGAGATCCAATAAAGCAGGAGGATAATGTCAAAAGACTATTTTTATTTTATATAAATCAATGAAGTGTTTTAAAGTTTAAATCTACGGATTACAATAACTATCCAACGTAACATATTGAAATGGGAATAAAATATTTTTTTCAACGTACAATCGACAATTAATTATATTATTATTAATTCCTTTATAGTAAAAATATAAAAATCACTTTTTAATGACGTTTTGTATTAATATCAATATTAATTAAATCAAGACATATTATATATTAAATTGACACTAACAACATACCGGATGTATGTACATACAGAGAGCTGATTGCGACTCAGACTATTTTCTAGTAACACCAACCTTATTAGGGTTGAGTTAAAAACAATAAAGGAGGAAAAGACACAACCAAAAGCTGATAGATATATTCAAAAGACCAAGTATTTTGAACGAGATTAAAAGGAGTAGGTTAGAATGATCAGGCTATGCGTATAGAAAATACAATTCTATGAAATAAAGAGTGTTCCAAGAAAACCCAAGGTTTAAAAAGTCACCAGATAGACCAAAGTAACATTAGTAGGATGGTATTAGACAATTTTTATAAATGCTGCGTATAAAATTATGGTGACTGAGACTGGAAGGAAGAAGCAGAGAATAAAGAATAATTAAGAAGGAATTGTGATATTGCAAGACGATCTTAAAGGCCGTTAATATATATATATATATATATATGTATTAAATTAGTCAATAATTTTCATCTTTATACTAATTATTGACGAAATTTATAAAAATATAATATAATCTTATTAATATATATTTTGTTAATCAATTTTTGCAATGGAAATTGAAGTAATTGTTATATTTATTTAGAAAAAAATTAAATGTAATATAGGAAAAAATTAGTATTTTAGACATTAATTTATTATATAATTTTTACTCAACGTTTTATTAAAAGTAATTTAGACATTAGTTTAAATGAATTAGGTGTATAAATTCAATTACTTTATAGTTTATAATGTTATTTTATACCTGTAGATTTTTTAATTACATTGATTTAAATTTTTTTATTACATATTCTCAGTAATAATAATATTATTTTTGAATGCGAGTATTTAAATAGTTGTATATTATAATATACAAATAAGTCATAATATTATTTTATTATTTTATTATAAAATCAAAGAACTGTTTTAAAAATTATTTAAATAAATACAAACAATTTATATAAAATTAAAAAAATATTATTTGTCTATATAGGTACTAATAATTTAATTAGGATTCATAATAAAATTAAAACTGTTTCTTTTATTATTATACTTAGTTATTTGATTATTTATTTTACTGAATGCACAGATATTTTTATTGTTGGAAAAAAAATGTAAAATATATAAAATATATTTCTAAACATATTTAAATTTATTATTATGATATCATAAATTATTTCTTAAGACATTATTTTGTTGTAAATTATTATTTATAAATATATAATTATAAATACTATACACTTAAATAATTGTTATATTTTTAGCTTTGAAAAATATTTATAAAAAAAATATTTCTGTTAGATACATTTTAGCAAGTTGTTATTTGTTTATACATATTTTTATAATGTAACATACACGCTATGTTTTTTTACGGTTTTTATTTCTTACGTGATCGGACTAAATTACAGCTGATTTCGATGGGAATTGGTATTGCTGAATTTCGAACCAGCTGCAAACATTCGACCAAGAGAAATAGATGAGTGTGAATGAAATTTATCACGTACAAAAAAATCAATAACAGTTATGACATGATCACCGTTCCAGCATACTAAATCCAAATTATTTCTTCATCGTTTGAGAAAGATTTTTGAATTGTATCTGTCCAATCGTGAAATATTTAACTTAAACGTAATACTTTCAAATAAAATTTCGAAAAATAAATTTTTATTTCGGTCGTATTAATAACAATAAAATAAAATTAAAAAAAATGTTTTTCCTCCAATAGTTTTTATTCAAAAGTAATATTATAATATATCGTACAGTTTTATTAGTTTTTTTTTAAAAAGAATCATTCACGTGTAGTTTCAATTGACATTTTGATATTTTAAACATTGGTGATATGAGTTGAAAACGATTTATTTTAAGAATTTAGATGTTGTTGAATTTATATTATTAGTTTTTTTATCTCAAATTATTGAATGTAATTCAGAACTAACGACAAAATTTCGTTGTTAAAATATCAGTTGACTTTTACTTATTGTCGTTCAGAAGTATTTTTTTTACACAATATCTATATAAACGTTAATTCTATCGATACGATGATAAGATTGCAATCGGTCTGTAAATTATTCGTTCAACGAAATTTATTTAAAATACAAATTATAATAAAACAGGGAGAGGCAGTGAAAATTGTTATGGAAATTAATGTAGAAGGGAAGAGGCGAAGAGGAAGACCAAAAAAAAGTTGTATAATTGAAACTGAGAGTGTTATGAAAATAATTGGTATGATTAGATGACATATGTAGATAATTGAAATCTATCGAAGTATAGGAACAGGGTGACCGACCTCATATAGTTGGAAAGAAGGAGTTGGACTAAGAAGAGAGATACGTAGTTTAACATTAGCGCTGAGATTTATTTAAAATGTTAACAAGATACATTTATATTGATATATAACAAAATCCAATAGGTCATCAGAAATAAGTATTATAAAAGTCAAGAACATCACAGAAGGATTGCAAACAGTATATTTGTAATTAAAGTTAATATTGTTTATATTATGTTCCGTTTTTTAATCACAGTTGTCATTGATGTCCGAGTAAATTATAGTAAAGGCCATTGTCGATGTTATAGAATATATATGGTAATTAACCAATTGATATTATTTAGATTAGATTAATGAAAAACGGAGTCACTAGGAAATCAAAAATTAAAATATAAATCGTTCGTTTGTAATTATCTCAATCGCTAAGGTTCATTTTCCGATAAAATAAACTATTGATTACCAATTGCGAATAGGTCTAAAATATAATTTATAACTTAAAAAAATATTGTCTTTGGTATATTTCATACGATTTTATAACATTGAAACAGAGTTTTCAATTTTAGAGCAAAAATTATTTATATTTAATTTTGTGATGTATAATTTTGAATTCTTTTACATAAAAATTATGATTTTACTAATACTTTAAAACTATTTTTTCAACAAAATGTAATATTGAAATAAAAGGTAATATTGAATACTGTTAAGCTTGCATGCTTATAATTTATTACATATTGCGAGTTAATGTTTAAAAAGATAATTTATACATTTTACATAGGTTAACAATATTTGATAATTTAATGTATATATTTATCAAATAATATAATTACTAAATCATATGTTTATGTATTCTAATTACTAGTTTTTTACTTTATGTTGGTAATAATTATATAATTTAATAGAATACATTGTTCTGTATATAACAGAATTCTTAGAAATTGAATTAAGCAATTTGTGACAAATATACATTTACTCGGTAATTCAATGTGGCTATTGCTCACAATCGTTTAGTCCATTTACGGTTAATCCTTAAATTAAATTAATTTATTTCCATTTTATTTTATTTTATTCTATTCTATTTTTTTTTTGTAAATGTGTACTTTAATCTTATAAATATTAAAGTATCTAATTTTTTTATAGTTAGTAAATAAAGCATTATGAGTTATTGAATGTAGACACGTAATAAATGTATTACTTTTATTTGAAGCTAACAATTATCCCAAGAATGATTTTACATTAAAATATATCAAGTCGTATGGGAAACTTTTTAATATTAATTTAAATATAAATTAATCTTAATTCTCTATGTATTACTGTAATGTTTAATATTAAGCATGAATTTATACCATCCATAAATATTTGAGTATAATTTGATATAAAACGAGATTAATTTGCGTCATGTTATTATTCCATTTATTTATCATAAATTCTAAAAGTTAATTTTATTTTTAGTTTAACTTTAAAATTAAGTATCTACAATATATTTTTTTGTATAAAAATGTAGTTTGTAGCGCTCACATATTTTATTTTTTAAATATGTCCTTTTTGTTTGTCTGAGCTGATATTATATTTTATTCATTTTACATATAGTATAGTATCTTTTGAATTAAGCGAACATTCTTCTTTGGGAAATAATATAAGATATCCATTAGAGACATCTGTGTATACCTAAACACAGTAAATAAACCAAATCAAACAATCTATATATGTAAGCTCAAAGTATGCCGTACATAATGCGAGCCCTTTGGGCTTATTGAGATGTTCTGTTTTCTAGATAACACGATAGATAATATAAAGTTTGTATATTTCTAGAGTTTTCTTTCATGGAATACAAATGAAAAGAACCTTAAATCTATTCATTGAAACACACCTCGTATTTAATCGTACAATTTAGTTTAATTATTATAATTATATTACGAAAACGAGATAATATTATTTTGTGACAACTTTTATTTATTGACATATTGAATTCATATAATAAACATTTTCACTTGAGATATTACTAAATAATCAATAAATATAATAAAGGTTCATCAATGGAATGATAGACTGTGTCGAAAAAATATTTTATTAAATAAACCTTTTTACAAAAATCCGTAGGTACCTACAGAATGACAAACTATAGATCTAGTACAAAATATTTTTTTTATTAAAAATATGATTTTTTAAAATTATTGTGCTGATAAAAAAAAAAAATCATATTTTATATAGTTATTAATACTAATCGTTTTAATATTATACAAGCAATAATGTAATAAATAACATTTGATAATCAAATCCGTTTTATAGACTTTTAATATTTTAGGATATTTATTTAAATTGTATTACAATAGTTATAAACAATATTTATAAATATAAGCTTTATATACTTAGGTATTATTATTTTAAGAACAATATACTTTTTCTAAGTAACACATTGTTTAAATTACTTCGTAATATATATTTTATAAAGTGCATTATTTTATATAATATTACTGATGGCTTAAACTTTTTATTTTAAAATATCTAGACGATGACATTGGTAAGTTTTAGGTATAATTTTAAATGTTCATGAATATAACATTATATAATTTTTTATTAGTTTTTCGTCTGGAAAAAATTCTACGGACGATTTTCAAGAACTGGTGCATATTAACTGGATGTAATAAATCACCATACTTTTACACCTTATTGTTAAAACTGTTACTATAGGATGATACTTTTTAAGTACAATTTTATAAAACATTTATTTAAAATATAATATTATAAATTACCTGAACATTTAGTTATTATACTCATATTTGATATTAAAAGTATTAAGCAGATATTACTACGTTTGATAAAAATGAAATTGGTAAAATTATAGATAGAGAAACTTAATTTAAAAAAATGTATGTTGAACAACTATACAATTTATATTGTACTAATAATAATCAATAATTTAATAGAAATAATTTTTATTAATTTATTTTTGTTTTAAAATCTGAATACACAATAATTTAATATCACACTATATTAAGTTTTTAATAGTTATTTCCGTTAAAATAATATTCCACATGGATATTTTAAAGTTAGATACCTATCAAGTTGAAATTAATTTTACTTAAAAGTATTTTAATCTAAAAGTTTATTGAATTTGAAAATAAGTTATATAAAATTACATTGGCTTTTTTTTTTTAGTTATTTATAAAAAAAAGGTATATAATCTTTATTTTAACATTGAGAAATGGTTAATTGTTTAAAAAAATATTTAATTTAAAAAGAGTTTACTAACTAATTATTTTATTTAAAAATTAAATTTAAATAATTTTATTTTTATTTAAATTGTTGATATGAATTAGAAATTATTTTAAAGTTTCATAAATTACTTTGCATAACATGACTTAGTATGTCTAATAATTTTATTAAAATAAGGTAATATAATTGAAAACATAAACCAGAGATGAAATAAAGTTGTTGATTTGATAAGTTTCCAACACAACTTATATAATACACTATTAAATTAATTATTTAATAATTATTTTTTGTACTCAGGAATACATTTTTCACAATGTAACTCATATTATATCAGTGGTTAAGCTTCAGTAGTCTCATACATAAGTTCTTGTATAAGAATATAATAATAGTATTGGTTTGGTGAGTGATAATGTTTTGTTTTTTTGAAAATTAAACGCTCAATATAAGTTATTTTTAAACAAAAGTTTATTAATATTGTTTAAAAAATATTCAAACAAATTTAGAATATCGTTCTGATAATTTTTTGAAGTTTATAAATTATAAACGTAAAAATAAAATATTTACTTAATAATATGCTAAATATTTTTTTACTGTTTATGAAAATTACAATAAAATAGATTTAAATTATAAGTTCTATAATAAACCTCCATATTAATCTCTAAAAGTGTTTTTGTCTTCCTTACACTCTTGTTTAATAAATTTAATTGACATATTTGATATACGTAGATTCTTAAGACTTAGTTTTTAAGTCCAGGTACTGATTTTATATCAAAAATATTTTATAAATATTATATATAACGTAAATTTGTTATTTTCCGCTTTTTTATATCTAATTTATCATTATCTATAAGCATTTTTCCAGATGACTTAATAATATTTATCCATCCTATTCCAATAACCATTTTAGATTATTTTAATATATGCAATTACCTACCAATTTCATTACTTTTTTCTTTTACATATGATATTTTAATCTTAAATTGTAAATAAAATTTGATTTAATTTAAATAAAATGTCCATTAATGATTATTATGGTTTCCGATGGAATTAGAGCACAATTACTAATTTACTTAAATTTCATAACTTTGTATCAAATGATCTTTCAGTTTGATTAAACATTTCTATACTGATTTGTAAAGGCATTTGATAAAGTTAATCATCAAATTTTATTTTGGAACTTAGAAAAGATTTGTATTTATTCCCTCTTTTATCATAGCTTTTTTTTTTTTTAATAACGTCATAAAATTGTAGTTAACAAATACTATTGGTCTACTTAATTTCATGTTACCCCGAAAATTCTTTAGGGATCTCATCTAACTCCAATAATATTTCTTATTTTTCTAAATGACATTATTTTTAAAAATTGTTCTAAATTAATGTTTGCTGATAATATAAAATTATTTCGTAAAGTTATTTGTTTAATGATGCAGATCTGCTTTAATCTGATTTAAATATTTTCTATCACTGGTTAATTTACAATTATTATATTCTTAATATTAATAAATGTCGAATAATGAATGACCTTTTCCATAGCTCTTAAGGTATCAAATTATAATAAATTATAATATTTACTCCAAATTATTTCATCTATGATCTATATCATATATAATAGATTGCATCTATAGGTTGACGATTTAGGCATATTTAGTCGTATTTGATTTGAAACTTGAGTTTGACTGTCAGTTTTGAATAATGATTCATATTACAAATAGGTCATACAAAATCTTCAAGTTAAATTAATCAAAACTGTAGTCATTTTATTGATGTTAATGCTTTAAATTATACTTTTTTCTCCTTAGTTCGTTATATTCCTGAATATTATGTTCGCCATACTAATTGAATCATAAATCTAAATTGGAGAAGATTTAACATAAATTTTTACATTTACGCTCATTTAAACACTTTTATATAGAGAATTCTTTGCATGCTACTCTTTTACCTCTTCTTAACCTTGACATATTTTAACAACGTCTACATTGAGATTTATATTTTTTACAAAAGTTTATTCTATATTTAGATTGGTATTATTGAATATCCTGTGTTTTTTTTTTTATCTCATTTATCTTTCTTCATTTCTACTGGTAATTCATAGTTTTTTCTAATTTTTTGCAAAAAATACACCAGTTCATAGAATAATAGAAATTGTAAATAAATTAAGTATTGATTTGTTCATATCACCAAATTTTACTCATTAAAAATATTGCAATTCATTACTCAAAAAATTCTTAACTTAATGTATTTAATATTTTAAACTATTTTTCGAACTTTTTTAATAAAACAAAGTATTTTGTTTGTTAATTGGGCATCGCCTTTTAAAAATTGTATAAACAAATAAAATTCATATTATGATCAATATATATATAAGAAAGATAATATAAGAGAATTGCACAAATATATTTTCAATACTATTTCTGATAAATTGAACTGTTACATAATAAGTACATAATATATATTTAAAAATTAAATATTTCTTATCTAACTGTTATATCAATTTGAGTTAGGTGAAGTAGGTATTAAAGTTTAATAAATAAGTAATATACTAATATATCATAATAAGTAAGTAATATATCAATAATAAAAAAATTAACAATTTCAAGAGGTATTGCAATCAGTAAATAGATCTGGGACACCTTGTATTTGTCATACATTATAATATACACTATTATACCTAATAAAATGATACAGAGTATAAATAAAGGTACGGGCCACCACTACCCTATTAACCCCTTCCCACTCCTAAAGATAAATTGAATAAATTATATAATATTTATAACTATACATATTTATGCAAACAATAACTTTAACTCATAATTAGTTTCTAGTTGCATATCATATTATACCACACAGTTTTTGAAGACATAAATACTCAAGAAATTATTTTGTTTTAATCGTTGCAGTGTACGTAGTCATAAGATATATTACTATCATATTACCTACACAATATTTGACGCGATCCATAAAATACGAGTGTTCATGCATGAATAAAACGCGCACTCGATTTGAGTTCTAATAGCAACTCAAATCAGCCTTACTGTCGCGTGCATGCACTGATACAAATGTTGTAAAATCGGATTCTATGATATATTGCTCGTTTTCTCGTTTTGGTATGACGTCCTCTTAACGATAATGTGTATAACAGCCTAAAAATTATTATAATAACTATCCATAGTATTCGACAAAACGTACAGACTAAGTTTATTTGAGTTAAAAGAAATACTTTTTCCATTTGTATTTCTATCAAAAATTATCTCGCTCGTAATATAAAAATAAATGAGTATATATTATATATTATATGTCAGACCGTTTAGTTTCATTTATTATTAAAGTTATTAAGCTGGATAAATGGTTTATAAAAGTATATTAAAGCGGTAAAATTACACCGACATATAACCATTGAGCTTACTTTTTAAGTCAATGATAAAATCTTAAAGGTTCTATTTACTATATTAGAAGTAATGTCAGTTTTATTTTTATTAAAAGTCCAGAAATTATTATTATTTTTTGTTATTTTGCTCACATGTAATGATATACGTAGATAAAAGTAGTCAATTTAACAATTTAAATATATCCCTTTTTAAATAATATAAATGTAAAATCTCGTTTAACGTTAATACCCTTAGTTTAAAATCATTTCTTACAGTCTCACAGGTTATCGACAGTTGTTATTTATTATAGTGATAATTTTATGTTTGAATATTCTAATAATAAATAAAAATACAGGTTTATAGCTAAATACATAGAAAACCATTTGCATCATGTAAAATTAACTTCGAAACATTATTAAATTTTAATAATTTGTAACAGTGGAATATATTTTAATTTAAAATAATATATTTAACTAGTTGATGAATTCTATCCTATTGCATAATTAGGGTAGAAACAAATATCTGGCGATGGCGGGATGAAGCGCTTTGTGAATTCCGTTTGGGGTTCACATGATCACACAGAATATAATATACTAAAATCAACAGGGACGAGAAACCGCAGAGAAATTATTTAAAAGTGTTTCCTACTCATTTACATATTAATTCGTTCAGCGTCATTTTATGACTTAATTTCTTCGTATATTGTCTTGGATAGGCGAGATATTATAATATTGTATTTTGTCCTTTTAAAACATTTTTTTTTTTTTTTTATAAGTTAATTTTTGTTTTATTTGTTAATACGTATTGCTAAAATGTTCAATTTTCATTGACACTATTACTCGTTAGGTCATTATTATAACAAACGATATTGTTCATTGTGATACCAAAGCACCATGAATCATAATAATATGTTTATTCAAAACATTGTTGACGGAGTTTAAAGTAAATGACAAACTCCATTTATCATTAAAAACACAATAGAAGAGACGTTAGATGCTCTGTTATCAATAAATAAATAATTTTTAATAGTATTACCTTTGGTTTGTTCTTCTCCAATATTTAAATTTTCTTTTTTTCTTTCGTTGTTTCAAAGTATATCATTGTTAGTCGTCCTTGTCGTCCTAGTCACAGCCACTGATCGGGCATCTCCGTTTGCAAATCTACCGGGCACGTTTACTTCTGGACGCCATGGAATTATCACTTTTCTAAATGCCTTTCGGAAATTCTCCGACAGGAACGCGTACAATATTGGATTCAGGCATGAGTTGGTGTACGCTAGACACTGGCTGACTATCTGCATGACAACGCTGATAGCTGTAATTTCATAGTAGTTTATACTTTTCAACACCAATATAACCTGTAAAACCACAAACATTTTTCTTTAAACATAATTATTTTTAAGTACTCAAATGTTTACAACATAATAATACTAGATATTATTGGGTAATAATATGATATATAATTGATAACAATTTTATTCTATTGTATTTGTGTGTGTTAATCAATTTATAAATTATCATTTAAACGTAAATAACAATTATTATTGATATTTTATTTATGTGCTAAGTCTTCCTTATGATATATCCTTTATGATATGCATTAATGCAAATATAGTCCAATTTTTATTGATAATGAGTAAAAATTTAATATACTAAAAATATTTTTTTTTTTTAAGAGGATATGACCGCACAATTTTTGCCTTTGTCTATCTAACTCGTAGTACAGACAATTTACACAAGAGTAGAACAAAAATTATGATGTTTAGGTTAAATTTAGAAATTTTAAATTACAAATCTATCATAAAAATTGAAAAAAAAAAATTTCTAGAGACTAATATCATGTCTATTTTATAAAATAATTACCGAAAAAGAAGTAACAGTGGCTCAAATAATTGTAACTTCTTGGTTAGATAATATTTTACATAATATATTATGTGTCATTTTATCGACATTTTTTTTCTCTTAATATTGGCAATATGTCTTTAATTTCTAAACTTTCCCTAAATGACACAACTTTTGATCTGCGTATGGTTAATTTCTTGCACACTACTACATATAAGACAGAAAGATACATAATCTTAAATACCAAAACAAACTGTGTTGGTAGGTACTAGATAGTGGTATAATATGGCGTGACCTAAACGTCCGTATATAGTCTATGTATAGTGTGTGAATTATTCTGTTGAGCGGGTATGTTTTCGATAAAATAACATTGCCGTTTAATGGACTGTTTTAGAGTATGGACGTTTAGAAATATTACGAATTCTCGTTCGTCCCATTTGAGTCCTCTCATGGTGGGAATATAGTTGATATGTATAAAATAAACCGCTGTATTTTTTTATTGCATTTTCCCGAGCAATAATGCGCACTGTTAAACGCATGCGAGACTCATAAAATGTTCGTACTTAAATATTTTTCTCGTAACAGTGTAATCATAAACCGAACCTTCGCGTCAGCGTGAAAAGGTGATTTTATTCACTCTGGACACTATTTAGCAGATGTATATGGATGTGGTTTATAGAAAACGTAAAAAATTCAAATCAATATGGTGAAATGGCGTCTTTAATAATTTTTTTTTTTTATAAAAATTTACCTGAGAAAATAATGTAAAAATATAACACAAGAATATGACACTTACTAACTTGTTGAAGACTGTTAACTGATACTTTATTCGTAAGTAATATAAAACGATATGGAAATGAAAATATATATTTGTAATAAAAATTTGTACATTTTACTCATGAAATACAGATTTATAAAAAATATTATTGATGATAATGTAGATAAATATTATACAATATAAAATATAAGATTGCAGAATAATATTATGTAGATATATTTATTTGTTTTGAATGGTAAGGTAGTTGAAAGGTAATTTTACATTGTTATAATGCATTCTTCTTTATTTTTGTAAATTTTAATTTTTTTTATAGATATAAAATAATATCGTTTTTATCATTTGATATTACGAGGATAATATTGAAAATTGTATTTCAATTTTAAATATTTTTAAGTCTGAGACATCTCCTATATTTCACTTGAAAATTTTAAACACTAATACATTTTATTTTTAAAAAACTGTATTTGTTTTATATTTTAGAACTTTCTTGTTTTTTTTTCTATTCGCTTTTCTCTCTTACATTGGGTACTACGTAAACTTTCAAACATATTATATAGTACTTTTAAATTCCTGTCAATCTTAAAAACCTGAAGATATCTATTTGTAATTTCTCTAAAAGCCATAAATTGTCGATATGACTTTTGCTTTTTAAAGCAAACATAATTGACTATACTTTAAAAACTTCAAAAAGTTTCCATAAACTTTTATTTTGTGCTATAAACATTTCTAAAAGTATATTTTAAATTAAAAGTATAACCTATTACAAATCGATGAAGATTAAATGGTAAATAGTGGTCATAAAAATGAAATATTTAATTAAATAATATTATAATTGAGTTTAAAATAGGTGCACGATAATGTAAATAAATGTGATTAGATTAACTTATTTTAGTACCAATTTATAATTAACATTGAGTTTATTTTGAATAACACTATTATAATTTATAAGTTTAATAGTTATAATGTTTATATTGCTAATATTGTGGCTATTAATTATTATAAACAATATTATTAATGTTTTATAATTTATATTAATTAATTTTACACACCAGACTCAAAATAAAAATTGAAAAAAAAAAAAACAAGAAAGAAATATAGCGATTAAAAAAATGACAGCTTTTATAAAATCATGTGCGACTGAATTAAAATTAACAGACCACGTCATTATTAAACGACAATTTTGCATAATCTATATGAATATCATCATGAATAATATCATCCAAACAGGTACGAGCACGTATCTAATATAATTGTTTTTTGAACAAACAATCAGCTTTTGAACTGATTTACTCATTCCGCTCATACTTAAATACACATTAAAATGAACTTTATCAATAGATTAGCTGCTGTCTTTTGGTTTTAATATTTTCCACCGCTATAAATTAAAATATAATATTAGATCAACCATCACTCACACTGTAAGTTTATATCTTTATTTATTTTGTATACAACGGACTGGATTATTATGAATACATCAATGCGTTTAATTGCAATTCCTCTTAATTCGCAGTTAAATGTGAATCAGCGGGTACGTTTTAATTTCGAACGAAACGTGGAATTACATATTAATTTCATTACTCCAGCGTGTATATTAATCTGTAATTTATAATTTTCACAAGTTATTATTATTATTAAATTATGAATTCAGTTTATATCGCAAGAAAGATTATTGCATTCCATATCGTGTTTGTCTGGGTCGATTATTTTTTACCTATTTTATTTACATTATTCATCATGTATAAAAAACACATAGTTTTATCATACATTTTTGATTGAATAAAATAAAAAATAAACAATTTTAATTGAATTTCCATTTTTTCCCCTTTTTTTTGTCAACTAAGAGTATTATTTTTGAAACACGAGATTTCAATCATCCAGAATATAATAAATAAACGGATAGGTATAAATGTTGTGACGTGATTCTATGTGATAAACATAGTTTCAGCTTGCAATGTTTTGTGTGCGAAACCATAAACCCTCAAATTTTGATCTGAAAAATACGCATAATATATAATATTTTTAGTACTAAATCTGCTGTGAAAATCACGCGAAACGTCGCCCACTATAAATAATAATGCGACGAATAAGTAGGTACCGAGTAATAATATTGATTTTTTTTCGTTTTCATTAAAGTTTTTTTTTACGTTTTTATTTTATTCCGGTATACGTATATATACTTTATAATACATTCGATTTTTGTTAATTATGAATGAATTTGTTTAAATAAAATGTTCTGCATTCACCTTCTTATTAATGTTGGCTACAAAGCTTATAAAACACTATTACCAGCGATTTCGTAGGTACCCTGTGGTTTATCGCTGATGCTCCCAGTGGTCGTGCGAAATCCTCCAATAAATAATTTATCTTTTTCATATACTTTATCATTTAATTCTATTTATTAATTATATAATTAAATATCTAGTAAATTTTCAGTTCGATCAACTGAATGTTTTATAATTATTATTAGATACAATTATTATGTTTAACTATTAATAACAAAATATAATATAATAACGTATCCGTATCCTTTGTTCGACTTTTTGAACCGACCCCGATTACACGTAAACCTTATAATTAAACATAATACTTTGATATAATATACACCTCGTAATGATAAGAACACAACAAGAGTATTAATTACTCGATAGTTTTCGAATGATAATATTGTGTATTATAGTCCACAGCGATTGCGGGAAATCAGTATACCCATCTAATATTTTTCCCGTTCGGTTAATATTATCGTTCAGACTCTCGTCGTCAATGTCATCAGTCATCATTATACGCATTCATCCAGCCATCCACCTTATGAAAACTCTGGCTTTTAACGTTTAATTAACGAACGCCTTACGCTCTTACCGCACGCGCGCGCCAGCTGTCGCAGTTTATTATAATAATCGTGCGCCGAACGTTTGACGCGGTAAATTATATTACATTTATATACATCGTATACGTATCTACTGCAATACGCTTATTAAATAGCGTTGAGTTGTATATATGAAAATCCGAGAAAATATTATAAAATTTTATATAACGTTTGTGTAACAAGCCGGTTAGGTTAGGTTACAGTGGCGTTTTAGAATTTTAAAACTAAAAGTTCTTGTAAATTTCAGTGATGCCATAATTTTTACTCTTACATTTTCCCTCGTAATATATTATCTCTACAAATTAAAATACTAAATAATAATCATAGTTTAGCTTGTTTAATCATTTAGTATATATTATTATAATGATTGTAACAGATTTATAGTTTAAACCTATAACGCCTCACGAAATAATACATTTTAATCTTCGTATAAAACACTTTTGTTACTATTTATTGTCTATGTACAATAATACGAATTATCATATATTATAATAATATACCAATTGATTTTGTTATTATTACAATTATTATTATTATTTTATTAGGAATTATATTTATTTTTATAATTTATAAATTTTATTTAACAATTTGTTAATTTTTATAATTATTTATTTATATGTTATAACAATATTTTTTTTTTTTCATTTTTGGAAATGTTTGTGTTACATTATTAAAGTTATTTCCAGTTACAGTTTCTTTAAATTCCGAGTATCGAGTATTTCTAAAGTGTATTATTTGTTCGAAAGGGTGTTTTTAAAACTCCACCAGAAATACGAACTTCTTTTGAAATGAATTAAGATAAGTAGTAGGTACATAGAACTATATTTAAAAATTCTATATAGTTATCAATTATATAATATATACCTAATGGTTAATATATTATAATTTCCATAATTTTTTTTAAAATAATTGAGTATAAATAAAAAAAGGCATAGAGATAGATAGAGGTTAAATTTAAATGTAAAACAACTATGGGTCAACTGGCCATTTAAACCGCCGCCCTCCACTAGACACGCCATTGTTAAGTTAGTAATTATATTCTAATAGAATATAATTAAATACCTATCAAAATGTTGCATAAAAAAAGTATCAAATGGGATAACATTTCGAATTCTAATAGTATTGGAATTTTTATAAATATACGTATGACGGGAATAGACAAGAAATATATGTTCATCGTTTTGACACTCCCG
Source organism: Eriosoma lanigerum (assembly GCA_013282895.1). Lineage (NCBI taxonomy): Eukaryota > Metazoa > Arthropoda > Insecta > Hemiptera > Aphididae > Eriosoma > Eriosoma lanigerum. The sequence continues at coordinate 40,647,245 of CM023358.1, forward strand.
TCTACTACATCAAATATTGGTAGTCATAATATAATCAAAAATTTATATGGAATTCGTAATAATTAGAAACTACATTTTTAAAATGTCTATCTACGAAATATTGACATATTAGTAGACAATTTTATAGATTAATCGCTGGTATGTGTTAGTAAAACAATTTTCATTCTTCGATTTAATTTAATTTAATTTAATTGATGTGTTCGTCAAATAAAATTAAAAGTGCCAAATTACTATAAAGTTTTTAATTGTACTGCAATTACAGTTGTTTACTTATAAACTAATATTGTGATGCATTAATGTAATAAAAACGATAATAATATTTATATTTATAATGATATAATTTTGGTTGACGAACTTAACTTGAATATAACTCATAGCGGGTAATTCGTTTTTTTTTACTTTATCTAATAAAAATAATCTTGGTGTCTTGATATAAACCATATTCAAAAATTTGTCACAGTACATTAAGGCCATTAAAATGTGAATTATGAATAGTTGAATATTTGAATAAAATAATAATTTCGTTAAATATATTTATTAGTATTTCCAAATGATGATGTAGCTATAGTTTGTGATTATTATATTTTCTTTTATTATTACCTAAAATGATCAAAACATTAATAATAATTGTAAATTCAACAATAATAAAAGTTATTATATAATATATATGATTATGCTTCTATAAATTTTTCAAATCGTTAAACTTAAAATTGCAAGTAATATTAACCGTTTTTGATAAATAAATAATATTTTTGGATAAGTTTTAAATATCTATATGTAGTTAGATACAACTGTCTGTTTCAAAATTGTATTTTCTACGTATGTAGATTATCTATAAAAATACTCAAAAAAATGATCAAGTCTCTACGTTCAAAACTCAATTAGTTATCATGAAATATAAAATAACAGAAATCGTAATATTACCGATTTTTATCTTTTTTTTGGTAGTTTTTCTTCTCCCAAAGAAAAAACTTTTGAGAAATTCAAAAAATGAGCTAAATAAAATACTAACTAGATGTAATTTTCTGCAGAAAACATACTCTATTCGTGATAATCGGACAATTTGTCTATTCAAAAAAGTTTAAAAAAACATCATTGTAAAACCAATACATTCAATAATGCAAAAATATACATAAACGCAAAAATTAACTTGATATAGTTGATCATATAAATTATAAATACCTACTATAATTTATTTAATGATAATTTTTAAATAATATATACATAATATAGTAATTGTATACCCTACAATAATTTTGAATGTGTAGGTAAAATTTTAGTACCTAACCTAGTAGTCGAAAACCTTTGTTAATATTTTTCTATTACTTTACTTAAGTTACGTATTATTGCTATATTTTATGAAATATGATCGTACATTTTTCATAAAAATATATATTTAACCCGTTATATTTAATATTGTTGCTTGTTAATTACAGTAATTTATAAAGTTGTTTTGTCTAACTTAATCTATACAAAAATATATTGAAAGGATGAAGGATATATACCGTTTTGTGCACTTTAAAAAGCACAACCCTTTTACTCGAAAAATATAAAGACACATTATATATAAAAAAACATCATCGTAAAATCAATATAGCTCTCCTCTACTTATCGAAATATAAAAACGAAAATATACTGTTTTTATGATTCAGAATAAAATCATGTGTTTTTTTTTTTACAAGAAACATTTTTATTATTATTGAAATTACGTTAAAAAAAAATTGTACTTGTTAAGATGTAATATTATATACGCAAGTTTTTCACATTGCCAAAAATAATGGTTCCACAAAATATTTTCCTTGAGGTCATTTTAATGAATCTAGTTAAAATATACACACAAATATAAAATTGTTATTTTTTTTTAATGGTCAAATACCAAAGCGTTAATTTAAAAAAATGAAAGACCTACTTAAAGAATATAATATAAGATATATTAGTAATAAATTAGATATACAGTGATTTTTTTTTTTTTTAAAGTAAATATAACTCTAACGAAATAATAATAATAATAATAATAATAATAATAATAATACAAACGTTTTACTCATTTAAATATAAATTATTTTCCAGATATAGTTTACTTTAAATTATATTAAAAAATTAAAAATGTATGCATTTTAATACACACGCAATGATAAGTTTCGTTGATGAAATCACAATATTGGCCCTTGTTATTTTTATGAAACTGTTTTTTAATTTTGAAATAGCAAGTAGAAGTATAATATTACTCTAGATAATGTACGTTAAAAATTATAAGTTTTCAAATATGATTTACATACTCATCATATATGAAAAAAAAATAAGAGCTTTCATAATAAACATCAGTGTGTGAACTGGTAACACATCTATGCTTCGTGATTTTTGTTGTATTATATTTCTCTTATTAAATTTGCATATATGTGTAACTTATACTCAAATAAATTATTTTTAATCACGTTCACAGGGTTTAAAGGCCATAAATTCAACATTAACAACATAGGAAAATTAATTTACGAAGGATTTTAATATTAATTAATAATTACATTTTAGAGCTTACTTTTAAAAGGGATGGACATATATTTTACTATATCTGTTGTAAAGTAATTGATTTCTTTAAAATTTTTATACAATATTTATAGTACGTTGCAATGATAATTTATATACCTACAATATTATGATAGTTTGTATTTATTAATTTATTATTCACATTCCCATTGATTGTCTAGCTATTTCGTTATTAACATATTTACCATTTAATAATATCAATATTATTTAGTTAAATGTTCTTTTTATAATTATTTTCAATAAAATAACTCGAACATAATTAAAATACCTATCCTCTACGTTGTTTTAAATTGCAGAAGTTTCCAACTATATATATATATATATAATCTTCTATTTTTGGAGTAGGTTATTTTAAATAAAAAAAATTACTACTTTAAAATAATTCATCGGGTTTTGAAGAAAATAAGGATTACATTTGTTTCTTAAGAAAATTATAAAAGATATATAACTTTTTAAACGGTTATAGAAACTTCAAATAAAGTTTTTATTGAGACTTACAGTACTTAATTTAAATTAGAAATTACCGGAGATACCATAAGTAATTATAAAATTCTTTCTATTTTTAATATAAAACTTTATTTAATATAGCATTAAAGTATTAAAATATAATACCTAATATTTGTTATTAAATCAATAAACGTAGTTAATGCATCTAATTCATGTTTTTACATATATTAATAATACTACGTATTATCTAGTTTATTATTTATGAATAATTTTAATAAAATGTGTTGGCGTTTTTACTAAACAATTTTGATGATATGGTCTCATATTTATCATTTCACTCAATATTGAAAACAGGAAGTTTGAATTATGATACATTGTTTTTCATTTGATTACAATATTTTATTTGAAATATTTAGTCTTTAGCAAAATTAATTTGAATGTTAATACTATTTTAACTATTTAACTTCAAATAATTGTTTATTATTTTTCTGATTCAATATATTTGATGTAAATAAATATCTTACATAATTTATTTTATAAACAATTATTAAATTCTTCTTTTAACTTGCCTACATAATTTAAAATATATTTTTCAGCATCTGAGTTTATTCTTTTGTTTTCTTAATTAGGCATTCGATTATAATTTTTTATTAACTTTATTTTTTTAAACAACTTAAAAAAGTAAAACAATTACATAAAGTATATTAATTGTAATAAAGTACATAATTGTTTAAACTTGATTGTCCATTACTTTTTTTTAAACAACCGAAACGATACTTGTTTGTTTTAACTTTAGATTCAAATAATTAAATATAAATATATTACATAAGTATTTCTATTTTTGTATTTTAAAAATATATCTCAATCTTAATCAAAAATCAAAAAGTATTATTTTAATTAATCAAAATAAAATGCAAGAGAACTTATTTCTTCTCGTAAAATACTATACCTACCTATTGTGTTTTTTTTATTTATAAAATAGTAATTTTCTCGACCGATGCTTTAATATTTCTTTTAGACCATCATACAAGAGATCCTCGTTTTTAGATCTGATATAGGTTAAGTAATTTTTTATTTCTTTGAAAACAACTTTTTTGAGAATTGTCAAGTTATGTCTATTCTCTCTGGACCTAAGCAAAAGCTAAATTCATATTAACAGTAATTTGAAAATAAGCTATTGATTTATTTATTAAAAATATGTCTCATTAAAGCGAGCTTTCATTTCTATTTTATTTTTAAAATTTTACAATGTAAGTATTATTTATAAATAAAAAAATATAACTAATATTTAAGAAACATAAGACAGCAACAAAAATAATTATTGCGAGTATACGAATTATAGTTTTTGATCGATATATTGAAATATTGAATAATTATTATAGTTTGTTTTTCTTGATAGGTATTTTATTTAATTTTTGTTAATACGAGGTCTGTTCAAAAAGTTCCCGAACTATCGTTTCTAAAAATAGAAAAACTACATTATCGTAAATTTTATTAGATTAAAAGAAAATAGAGATAAGCAGCTATCTTTTCAATTAAATCCTAAATATTAATTGCTATCAAACCATTATCTGTGCGCGTTTAAAGTAGACGAGTCGTGTGTATTTTGCGATTTTTAAGATGAATAATATTGACGAACAACGTATCAATATTAAATTTTGTGTTAAACTTTGTAAATCTTTTACTGAGACTCACAAAATGATGCAAAATGCTTATGGTAATCAGTGTTTAGGACGTACTCAATGTTACGACTGATTTAAACGTTTTAAAGACGGTCGGGAATCAGTTGATGATGACTCACGTTCGGGACGTCCGTCGACATCGACAGACGATGTTCATGTGACAAAAGTTCAAGATCAGAAAGACAACCGCGTAACCATCTGTCAAGAATTATTAGATCGCGCAAATAATGATAACATGTTCATGAATCAAATTATAACAGGTGATGAGACGTGTATTTATGGCTATGATGTTGAGGCAAAAGTCCAATCATCACAGTGGGTTGGTAAATTTTCTCCAAGACCAAAAAAAGTTCGTCAGGTCAGATCGAACGTTAAAGTCATGCTAACAGGTTTTTCGACAACCAAGAAGTTATTCATCATGAATTTCTACCTGCAGGACAAACTGTTAACCGATTGTACTATCTAGAAGTATTAAAGCGTCTTCGAGAAAAAGTGCGTAGGAAAAGGCCTGAAGTGTGGAAAAAAAACTCATGGTTTCTCCATCACGACAATGCTCCAGCGCACACTTCCCTGTTAATTTTTACGTAAAAATCACATGACCGTGATTCCTCATCCACCATATTCACTCGACTTAGCACCAGCAGACTTTTTTTTATTTCCAAAACTAAAATCTCCGTTAAAAGGACGACGATTTTCTACGATAGACGAAATAAAAGAAAATTCGCCAAAGGAGCTACGAGCAATTTCAGAAACTGCTTTCCAGGACTGCTTTCAACAATGGAAACGTCGTTGGCAAAAGTGTATAAATCAAGAGGGAGAATACTTCGAGGGTGATAAGTCTCAATAACTTGTAGGTAAGCACCACAAAAAAAAATTTAAAAGTTCGGGAACTTTTTGAACAGACCTCGTATTATTTTTCATGAAGATACCGTAGTTTTCTTATGTGTACCAGGTACACAGACCTATAATATATTTAAATTTCGTATCTTAACATTAATCAAAAATTTAATATTAAGACACTAATCGACTTAAATATAAATATAAGCAAATAAATAAAGCAAATCATGTTTTTTAAGTAAACTTAATAAATAAACTATTAATCACACGTATATTAATATAGTATACGAGTATTTTGGTTTTCATAAACAACAAATATATAAATGGATATTTATGCATAAATCATATAATTTGTTTTTGTAAACATATTGTTAAATTGTATTTATTCAAATAGTTTGTTACAAAATGTAAAAAAGTGGGAAAGTCGATTATAGACGTTCTCCCTTCGTCCCTTCGGTCTTCAGAGAAATTAGTGATTTATTATAATTATTAAGATTTGAATTCAATGATATTGCATTTGAAAATATGATTCTGATTCATCTAAATTTATTACAATATATTATTCTGATAATCCATTCCAAAATTTACCACGAGTGTAAATTACATTTGTAAATATGCAAAATAAATTTCAAAACCCTCCGATCAAAATTCGAGGAGTTATCATTTAATGATAAATATTGTTAGACACGATTTTCAAAATATTTAGTAAATAGATTAAATAGTATATGATTAGATTTCTACAAAAATTTCAAACTGTTAAATCATAAATTACAGGTAATAATAAACATTCGTAAAAAAATTTCAAAGCTCTATATTTGACAAAAAAAATTAACCAATCCTTTCCAAAATTTTACCACTGTATATTACCAATGTTAATACTGAAAAATTTTCAAGTTTCTACGTAATACTCAATGAGTTATCACGAAATAAAAATAATAAATTACGAAAATCGTAATTTTGCTGATTTTTTGCCATTTTTTAGTAGTTTTTCTTCTTCTTCTTCTTCAAAAAAAGAAACTTTAGAGAAAGTCGAAAAATGAGCTGAATAAAGTACCATCTAGAAGCGATTTTTTATTGAAAGTATACCCTGCTTGTGGTAATCGGACAATTATTTTTACCCGAAAAAATGTTTTCATACATAAAAAAAAAAACAAAAACAAAAATATCTATGTAGAAACAATACATTTCTCGCTCCGCTCAGAATCTAAAAATAATTTTATGATAATCATAAAATGACATAAAAAATATGTAAGTTTAATTTACATTTAAGTCATAAAATAGGTTGGCTATTAATATCAACGAGGAAATGATGTGTTGTAAATTGATTGAAAAACGCACTTAATTTAATGCATACAAATAAAGGTTAAAATAATACATCTAAGATATATTCAAGGTTAAGTATTATACACACCACATAAAATAATACAAAAATGACTGAAATTAAAAAATTCTAAACTAAATTTAAATTGCTACTTTCAAACTGCAAAGAAGTGTATATAATTCTGTTAAACACCAGATTAATCTTTTAAACCAAAAAAATTTAATAAATAATTTTGGTGTTTAACAATATTTTTAAATAAAACTAGGTAAAATTAGGAAACAAAAATTACCGAAATTACTTCTAAAAATTTTTGTTAATCTTTTATTTTTTTCATAAAAATTATGATTGAAACATTTCTTTCAATTCAATAAAAGTTTACTTTTAAAACCTTCAACGGCAGAAGATTAAATAATATTATGTTTTGTCATAATACAACATATCTTTCAAAAGGTTTATTTGTTTTGATATATCTTTAGTACAAATGGGCATATACATATATATATTACGCATTACTCAGTTTTATTTCATTTGACCTGGTCGGAAGTAAGATGTCTAAAACTTCTTATGCAGTCATTAACACAAATATTTGTTTTTGGCATCTGTAAACAAAATATTTGTTGAACCATTTGAAATTTGACTGTGATTTTTTACTCAAAGGCAAAGCTTTTATTTTTAGGTTTTGGCTCCAGTAAGATATCTACTAACGATTGGGATCGTTAGTATTTCATAATGTAAATGTAAGCTGCAGTTACTATTCAATAATTTAATGCGAATTCTTTATATAAACATTTTATGCAAATTACGTTTCTAATTTACATAATTTATCTTAAATATTATATATTTATTATTCCAGGTATTTTTATATCAATATATATTATTATGGTTAGATTTGTTGGCATTGAAGTGGGTAATATCAACTAAATTGATATATTGTTAAAGAAAATAAATATTACAATATATTAATAAAACGTATTAAAAAATTGTTCACATAATGGTAACATCTATTTTACTATATTTATTAATATATCAATAAAACTTCATTATAGCATCATGTTATTATATTAAAAAAAATTCAACTATAAATTATTTTTACAAGAAAATTTATCTATTTATTACAATTATATTCACAAGTACTATACGAGTATCTACAAGCTACATAAGTATAAATAATTAATTATTGCCGAAAATATGATTTAAATATTTTATATCGTATCGAGATTATGTGTTTTTATATTCACACAAATGGTTTATAATTAAGAAAATGTATTTTATCCTTTATTTAAAATTAAATTGATTCTAATTACATTCAACGTGTGCAATAAAATGGAAAATATAACACGTGTTTTTCACTATTTTAAAATGTAAAAAAGTATTTTTTTTAATTTGTAATGTTTCAAATTAATTATTTAAGTGTAATTATTATTATTATCACTCAAATTAATATATACGTTTAATATTATGTAACTCTATAATATTTCGTCATTTTAGATGATTCTGAGGGAAGTGAATTATGTATTAGTTTCATAATGATTTGTGTTTTTTCTTCTTCTATGTATGTGTATGTTTTTTCAAGTAAAAATAAAGATCCTGCCATATTAAGTAGGCTAAGTTCTAAATTCATTTTTAACGAAATTTGGGTTCGTTTTTTTGTGATAATTATGAAAATAGAGACTTGAAAGTATTATTAGGTATTTATGTATGCATTTTTTATAAGTCATACAACTTTTGATGAATACGTATTACTTATTTAGAATCATCAATTAATAATAAGTACTTAATATATTCAACTAAATTTCACTCCACATCGTTTTTTGGAATTCAATCTTTTATTATTGCTTTCAAATTTTAATAACTACAATACAATACAAATATTTCTGAGGAACGTCTAGAATTAATGACTGCCATGTTTTTTTTTTTTAAACTAAATATTATCTTCTATTATTATAGGTAATAATATCACCAATGTACGTACTAATTTTTTATTATCTCAGTATAATGTCTAAAATTATTTACAAAAAGAAATATAATTTAATTGCAAATTAATGTTTTTTCGATCTTAATGACTTCTGTAAGTCGAACTTTTTTTTAAAATCTTATTATTTTCTTGATTTATTTTATTCATATAGAAAGAAAATAATTTACAATTAAACTTTATATTATTATTTACGATAATTTTCGTATTTCAATTTAATATTCATATAATATAACATATTTAAATTTTAAAAAAATATTTGAATGTGATATAGTTTAATACATGCAATTACTTAATTTATGAAGTGTCATAACAATTAACATAGTCTAAAGTTTGAATTAGTTAGAAGTTATGTATTTTAAATAAGGATATATTTTTATATAACGGTAAATCATATTAATTTAAGCTATGTCTACTTTTAATTGATTAGTAACTAAAAATTAATTTGAAAGTATTATGTAAATTTTAATAAATAAGTTAATATATTTATTTTAATTAAAAAACCCAGTTAGTTAACCTAACCTTAGTAAGTTTAAAATTTTTTTTTAAAATTAAATTGCATTTTTATCGAATAATGCAAGAATATATAAGAAATTATTTTATTTTATACATGTTAGAACTTCGGTTTGTATTCAATGATCGACTTTTTAGTTGAATTATTATAATAAAATATCAAATTTAAACGAAAACTCACAATCTATGTTTTTATCACACTTTTTTACTGCTCATATTAATTTATAAGTTGTATTTAATTATAATTTTCTTTATAACCTAACTATATATAAATTTATGTATAATATGATTAGTGAAAACTTTTTCAACTTTTTTCTTATTTTCTTGTTTTAAAACTTAAAAAATGACGCAGATCATATTTGTATTCTCTTAACTTATGCAAAATTAATAATAATAACATTACATAATACATAATTTTATAATGATATTCTTTATTTAAAATTTGTGTTTAACTTACCATTATGTATAATTAAAATATAACTATAATAACACAATCAATGATTTAATATTTAATTTTTATGTAGTACTTATATATTTGAGTTTTAAAACGAATTATTTACTACTTTAATATTAACTAATCAGTTACATATGTAACATGTTATTCGTATAATTTGAAATATATTACGTTGTTTTGTGGATTATATTAGATAATCGAATTGAATTAATTCCTATTTCTGAGAGATTAATATTGTGAAGGTTATGAATGGTTCCAATGTCCTCAATACAACAACATAAGAAACGATTTGAAGACACCAAAGGACTATAAAGCAGTATTTAATAAAGGAAGTAGCTCCAAAATCATAAATTTTGTCAACAAAATAAATTTAAATTTATAAATATATGTACATATAATAATTGTAATCTAACATGTAATAATCTTTTTTAATTGTACACACATTTTTTAAGATTAATAACCTTAGTTGTTAAATTCTATATATATATATATATATATATATATATATATATGTATAAAAAAGAAAAAAAATGGTTCCAATTTTCATTTTTCATTTTAACACAATATGATTATGATTATGATATCTATATTGTTTCGATAGAATGCAATTTAAAGAAGTAATATTAATATTCACAACAGATCTATTGATTTAAAGTGTGATATTGTTGTTCGTTTTATTTATTCATACAATGTATAACGTGTTACATATTATTCCCACGGGCATAATTTTTAATCCGCGGTACATTTTTATTTCGTTTTACCTGCTCATAAGTATGTAATACAATTTTTTAAATTTCCTACACACATAGAAAATATAATGATATATTATTTTATCATAAATTATTATTATTTCTCAATTCGTTAATAGTTTGTTACATATTGATCGGTATCTAGTTCTCTTTAAAACGATTTGTAAAATACTAATATTATATCTAAAATATATATATGCAAGTTAGGAATGGTTTTTTGATCCAGAAAACACACGATCGCCGTAAATAAATATTGCAGTACATAAAATAGAGGCACGTTGAAAATCGGTCGTTTTCGGGGTTCATTGGAAAAATATTTATCCAAAACATTCGTGTAAGATTTTGCGTACAAATGTACGAATTCACACCAATGACTGTGGCAATTGGCTGACGAAAAATTTACATATTATTATTAATGGGATCGTATCGCCGGGTAAATGGTCACTGATACAATTCATTCAGCGTGTACTATTGATTTTTGATGTTTTCGTGCGACTGAATTAATCCATGTTTATTATTATTACCCGAGTAGCGCAGTTTTGAGAACTTTTAACGCTTAAGGTTGGGGTCACCAAATTATATGGTACTTTTCATAAAACCTAAACTGTGTAAAGCTTTAAAATACTATACCGATACGTGCAACGAAATATTCGAGTCTGCTGGATAAACTTTCATATCTGAAACACGTACTATAAAAACCACCATATTTGTAGAGTGTTAAAGATACAGCGGATTATGGTCGGCGACAAAATAAAACGCTTGCGATTTATTATTAGACAAATTGGACAAACAATATAATTTATGATTAGTTGAAAATCATATTATCAATAAAAAAAAAAAATTATATAATTTTTTTATTACTATTATTATTAGTTACGACTACGAGTGAAATGTTTCTCTGGTTCGTTAAAGTAGTATAATAAATTATACGTATAGACACAACTTTTTATATTTTAGATATCTATCTCTGTATCATAAACTAAGAATGTTAATTTAATATATTATTAATGTCAACATTAATGCTAGATACCGTGATTACCGTGCTTCAGTAATTCAAACATATCGTTTGGTTTACTATATAATTTGTACATTATTTTTAATATTTCGTATCTTAAAATATAGTTAGTTATTAATATAAATATGATATGTAAAATTGTCTTACATTTTTGTGAGGTAATAAAATAGTTTAGGTTTTTACATTTACAGTATTATTATACATGATATAATAATGATTATTTTTTATTTAATAAAATCAAACAATACTTTAGTAATATATTAAAAATCGTTATTATTGTTACTGTTATGAAAACAATATTTGATTAATTTTTACAGATCTATCAATTATGTTCTTTGTGATTCCTTAATTAGTATATCAGAACTTAGTTTTGTAAATTATATAATCTTATTTCCTACCATGTGACTTTATAATAAAAGTTTTTGTTCATAAATATTATATTAAAAATGCTGGGAAGTCAATTCTGAGTATTCCTTCTTCGTTTTCGAAGAAGGTAATGGTAAAATGTTAATGTGTTATGTTATAATTAAGATTTGAACGCAATAATATTGCATTAGAAAAAAACAATTCTGAATTTCTAAGTGAAACTCATAGTATATAATATACTAATAATAGGTTAGTATTTATATTTATACATTTTATTTACAGTATTTATTAAATAATGTGCCACAGAAAAATAAGTTATCATAAAATATTTTAATATTTTAAATTTAAAATACTGGGAAATATAAAATATTGGGATTGTCGCTGATTTACCAAATTGATTTAAAACTGGGTAAAATATTATATAGTCATGCTTCTATAAAATTTCCCAACTGTATAATATAAATTGCAAAATATAAGTATTGAACATTTTTGAAAAAATTTCAAACTTTTATTTTTAGACATATAATCAATGTAACATTTCCAAAACGTTTTCTCACATGTAGGATACTATGTTAATATTAACTTTCTATGTTTAGAATTCCATTATTTATTCAGAAATATTTGAAATCAATTTCATCAAAATTACAGTTTCCGTGAATTTTAAAATTTTTCATTAGTTTTACTTCTCCCAAAGAAAAAGTTTTGGATAATTTGTAAATTGAACTATATAAAATATTAAAATTAGATGTAAATATTTATCGAAAGTATAGTCGTGAATAAATTGTTGTTATTGGATCATTTTATTTCATTATATTTCTGCCCAAAGTCATGCTTTCAGGTTAGTTAAAAAACGTACATCATTGTAAAATCTATACATTCTTCGCTTCGCTCAGAATTTAAAATCTGTAGTATTTAAATAAATAAAATTAATAAATAAGTCACTACCTAATAGTCTTGATATCTCTTAATACCAGTCAAATAAAATTTGACCTTTATTTATTATCGATATAATATCAAAGTAAGTCGGATAATTTCTTGTTTATAAGTTTTGTTTTTGTTTTTATTAAAACTTCATCGAATAATTATATCAGATATCGGTTTGAATTTTATATTTGTTCTCAAATGCAACTATAACAAACTCATACAAAAAATAATAATTATCTTACGAGCAGATGAAATTTATGTCATAATATTATATAATTTGAAATTTTAATTAAACGATTTTTCGGTTCCATTGTATAATAATAACGATTCATATGCATTTATATTAATAATGTATAAACGTGTCATAGTTTGTTTGAGTGGAGTATGCATATATATATAGTGGTTATAAATGGACGTTATGAATGATTATTTTAGTAAAACAATATTGAAATTTTCGGAAAATATTTATATAAAATTATAACTATATACATTATAAATTATTTTAATATAATAATTATAAACATTAAATTGATATAAAATAGAATGAATGATCTGAAATTAGTTTAAATTACATCCTTTCACGTAGGTATTATTGTTTTTATTATCGTATATGAAAAAAATTCTTTAAAAATAATTAATCAATGTATGTATTATTTATCTTTGTATATATATAAAATATAAATAATTTTTAATTTAATATCGTTTAAAATAAAATGCGGTGTATGTAATAAAAATGCGGTTCGTCATAACAAATTAGAAATGTTTATATAATCTAACAGATAGGTCTATAGTGTTAAAACTTTTAAAAATATAAAACATTAAAAGTTTTTTCATTTATTATAAAGAAATATGATTAAGTATTTTATTAATATTGGTTTTAGATATCTAAATTAAAAATAGTAGAACTTTTTTCTTTTAGTTAAATATTAAAAAGAAAAACATAAGCGAATTCCTTGATTATAATTTAATATAAATATTTCGTTATATAGTAGAATATACAATGTAATATGCCTAAAATTAAAACAACTAGAAATAATAATATTTTAACCATAGGATTTTATAAAGATTTTAGATATTTTTATTAAATACAATACTTAAACATAAATATTAAAATTTTCTTAGAAGTGGACCGTTAAACTACTGTCTTATCATTGTTTAAAATCATGTTATATTCTGGTGAAATTGTACACGATGTTAAAAATTTATTTTAGTAAATTATAGGCATTATTTACCTTAAAACCGTACATAGACTATCCATTAAACTAGATAAATAATTATAATCTGGTCAACATCAAGGATTATTAAGTCAGATTTAGGTAAAATAAGAATATAGGATTACCATATACACAATTTAAATTTTCATTACTAACATTACAGATAAGTAAATACTATTTTGCTATTTACCTATTGGTTATAATTACGAATGGGAATATTAATTATTATAGTTACTAATGCAATTTTTAATAAATTACATAGAAATTAATATTCATTTTTTATGACTTGTTATACTTTAATATATTATATTGCTATAGAAATTAATATGAAAATAATACATTGCGGGTTTTATAGAGTACAAGGCAAATTTCGGTCAACTGTTAAATATGTAGCTTGGAAATGTCATTAGAATATTTGGATCTGACCTAGAATATGTGAAATTAATTGTAAGATAGGGATATTAGCGTAAGCATATGGTGATCCTATTAAAAAAGCACTAATGCAGATTAAAAGAGAAGCTTAAATGGAACATACAAATTTAATTCTAAAAAAATTAGAATATACCAAAATATATAAAAAATAAAAACATCAAAGTTAGTATACTCCAAAGACTAATGTGGATATTTATAAATTAAAATGTTATGAAATTCAAATATTTAAACATAATTCTATATGAATAGTATTGATTATATATATATAGCACATTATGATTTATGTTATGTTCAGTTTATTACGATAAGTTGATAACAGTATTGAATATTATATCTCTAGTCTATAATATGAACACTCTATAAAATAGAAAAGAAAAGCTTATTGGTATTTAAAAATATTCTGGAAAAGAAATTATACTCTGGAGTACATTTTAGAAAATGTGTAGATGCAAGTACAGTAAAATTGAGAATATGAAAACTCAAACTTTTATACTGAAGGTTGAAAATTCTAGAAAAGATAACAAGTAAATGACTTTACCGAGTAAGACATATGTGACAGAAGTATCATTATTACAAATAGTGTAAAGATCCCTTAAGAAAAATACTTTTAAGACACTCAAGATAAGAAAAAGAAGAGTAAAAGTGAACGTTGAGATAGTTTAGTTGGCAAATGATTGGAGAACGTTGGAAATGAAAATGAACAGTGACAGTTCAAGGAAAAAATGTCTTGGAAGTTCGAAGCAGAAAAAAATCATTTAACTAAATAACTTTTAAACTACTTACTTCAAGGATATTAATATATTCATGACATATTAATATTCACTGTGTATATTACTATATTTTTATTGGTTGCAAATTATAAAATGCATATATTATATTTTTATTTATATGTATTCAAAATAATAATTATTTTAAACATTTAATATAAATAATTATTACAAAGAATACTCATATAAGATTTATAAATTAATAGTCATTATTATAGTATTTAATAGTTACTTATTTATTAAATTAATTGTCTGTTTACAATCTGTATATATTTAGCAAACAAGTAAATTACTTGTGTTATGATATTATAATATATTATATTAAATTCTACAGGTTAAGTGCAGAAACTAATAATGAATAATGTACATATTTAGAAATGTGTCAAAAATATGATCCAATATATTTTGAATTTCATATTTTGACAAAATTTTTTTAAAATTAAATGATTAAAATGGATTAATATGTTATTTTTACAATTTTTAAATAAATTCTTCAATCCATGAAATATTCTCAAAAAATAAGTTTTATTCTGTGTTGAATGAATTTTTACCCTATAATTTTTACCACAATACAGCACCCACTCAGTAATATTTAAAAACTCATAAATCCAGACTATAGTTACAGACTATAATAACGATTATTTCATTTGTAAACAATGTTTTGTGAATTCTTTCATACCTTTTAATTTTACCTTTTAATTTTTATTAAAAAAAAATGTATGGTATTGCTATTTATTCTTGCTAGTATAAAACAACAACTTTTTCTTTAAAAAAATCGATTCAATAATAATAATCATAAATTTAATGTTATTGTAAAATTTTAGTTCTGTTAATTTATGTAAACGTCATATCATATAAAGACATGAAAACTGTTTATATCAATGAATTTAAATTTAACAGATGTGTTCCTTAAAGTAAATTTTAGAATAGTGTATAGGACAGTATAGTGTATAGTGTCTGTTATAAATACCAAGATTCGAATATATTTATCGTACTGAGTAATTGATGACTGTTGCTCAATAATACAAAAACCAGAATACTCTATTTAAAATATGAAATTGCATATTATCATAATACTTTATTAAATTAAATGAAATGAAATTAAATGATTTAGCCTTTGACTTGAT
Organism: Eriosoma lanigerum; assembly: GCA_013282895.1. Taxonomy (NCBI): domain Eukaryota; kingdom Metazoa; phylum Arthropoda; class Insecta; order Hemiptera; family Aphididae; genus Eriosoma; species Eriosoma lanigerum. The sequence goes on from CM023358.1 coordinate 40,663,609, forward strand.
TAAAATCATTTTTCTGGACTAATTCATATTCGTAAATTAAGATATTTTTTAAATTAATTTTAGATTACCCGTGTTTTAATTTAAAACAAAATGTATAAATATGTATTTATTTATTTTTTCATGTTAATTAGAAGAATTAAGAATTGAGAAAATAAAACAATTACGCAATGTGTAAAATTAAACTTCGTTAAATATTATTAATAATACAGATTGTAATGTTCTTAAAATGTCAAAATTGTCTTAATAAATTAGCTTAATTTGTATAAATATTTTTTAATCATTTTAAATTTAGTAATTTTTTTCTTATAAAAATTGTAATTAATGTATTAAATAAAATAAATACATATTATAGTTGTATTAAAAATAATGTACATATTTTTGATACATTTTATAGATTATAATTTAGTGAAAATTAAATTAAAAAAAAAAAAAATATAAAATGTATTTGTTTGACCCAAATGATTTAATCTGTCTGAAAAGGAAATTAAAGAAAAAAAAATATTATTAAACGAACTTTTTTACTTATCCCATAACATTAATTTATAATTAAGGATAAATAGGATAAGTGATCTAATTTTTTTTTTTAAAAAACTACCAAAAATGCTAAAAAATATTCTTTACTAAAATGTTGTGTTCTAGAATCATATTTATAGTTTAAAAAGTGTCGTGTTAGCATTTCCAATAAAATGCAATAAAATCATTAAAATCCAAGATCTAACTATTCAATAGAAATAACATTTAAAACGTATGTAACAACACCAAACTGTAACAAGGTCAATCTGTATGTATAAATATAAAAAAAATATACATACAGGTATATGTACTTATGTACCTATGTACTTATACGTTCAATATTCATATCATTATGTTATATTTGTATACTTATAATTTCTAAAATATTATATCTGAAATGACGTTTTATTAAATAAACTCTAATTGAATAATAATTTAAACATGTTCTTATATACTTATATACTTTGAAAATTAGATTTGACATAACGATAAACGTTAAAAATAATGTATATTCCTATATTTATATGAGTTCTATAAGTAATATAGACGTTTTCTTGAAGGAATTTACTACAATTTTATCTATTTAGATATTACTTTATGATGTTATTTTATGTTTACTGAGAAATGAAAAATTCAATTAGCGCATAAGTGTATTCTAAGTATGAGTAAAACAATAAATACATGATTTCAGATGCTTTAATATATGGTGAATTATTAATAAAAAAATGTAATTACCATTAATTTTCACAATAATTATGGACTTTTAAAAAAATATAAATTTTTTAAGATATTCATTGCTTTACGGCATTCATATTCCACTCATCATAAAAAATAATAAAACAAACATTATATAGAAATCATAAAATTACTTGTATAACAGACCTAAAAAATATTATTATTATTTATTAATAATTATTAATTCCAATTATATATCCAATAATAGGTACGTATAAATCGGAAAGAAATAATGTTTGATTCTAAAGAAATTTTTATTTTATAAATAATTTGGTTTCGTCTTTAATTTAAATGAATAATTATTATTTGTTGTTGATTATGTCACGGCTAATTTTATATTTCTTTATACAGATATTTTGTTTAACAGCAAATATTATTGAAATCTCAATTTTCAGAAATGCGTGTCACTTTGCTACACGTTCGTATTTTTTAATATGAAATTGAGTAGTGCATAAATGTAGTAAAATTGTTTCATATTATTATGGCGTTTATGTAAAACATAATCATGTATATATAATTGTATATGATTAAAATTAAATTAAAAAAAATAAATAAATATCTATATTTAAAGGATATTTATATATTATATAAATATATTGTATATAAAGAATATTTTTGAAAGGAGAAGAAATTTAAAAAAAAATTATGTGAGCCAAAAGTTATAGATAATAAATTGCATATTCATATAATATATAATCTTATATGTTACATAAGCGTAAAAACTTCTGTTTTACTAGAGTAACCGAATATAACAAGATAAAAAAACTTTTCAGCTTGAAATTTGTATAACACTAATATTCGAATTGAAGAACATATATTATATTTGAATTATAAAAAGTTATTTTGTTCCTGTCAAAGTAGAATTTATTTGTGTATTTTTATACATCGCTATTGTAAAATAGTATTTTTAAAAATAATTATACTTATAAATATATTTAATACACTACAATGTCTATACTTGATAACATTATATAATATATTATAATGTACCTATTTAATATATTTTAATTATTAACTAAACATTGTTTACTTTATACTTCTTATTTAATTATTATTATTAAATAATTATGATAAATAATATATTAATGAAAAGTATTCAATCTTCTTCTTCTTCTCTTTACATAATGTTGATCAATTTCGAGCTGTTTCTTCCACGGGCAGTTTTAGTGTTTTTTAATTATAATAAATTCCCCGTTTTTTGGAGAGCTCCGTTTTGGCCTGAAATTGCAGTTACTTTCCCGTCCCGGAACTATTGAAAAAGGTTACGGAATTATCCGACTTCCTGTTTATCCGATGGAAGCGGATAAAAAAGATTAAGTTAGCTGGAAGAGAAAAACTTTCGCCACCTCCGTGGCGTTTTGTCATAAAGAGCGATAACGGTTATCGCTTATCGAAAATTTAGAATTAATTAATTGAATTAATACAATTCTAATAATTCTATTGTTCCCTAGCGACCGACCATCGTCAATACGAGAGTGTTTGTATTTTATATATAAATGTTGTAAATATAATAAATATGTATTGGTTTTATCATTTGTGGTAAATAGAGCATTTCGATTGGCAGGATTACTAATATCTACGAGTTGTAGCTATGACGACGAATGTTTTAATAATAGCACAACGTAATTTTTTTCGCAGTAAATTTTATTTTTTTTATACACGTGTTGATTTAGTATTTTGATTTATTTTGTCATTATTGTATTTAGTGCGGTCGCGTTGTAGTCGATGTATAAGTCCATAGATGAGTTCGTTATAAAATCTTTTAATATTTACGTATGATTTAGTCGTACACTAACGACGAAATAAACTTGCCGTATACAACTAGCGTGTGCGACGATGTCGTACACCTATGACGGAATAAACTTTCCGTCGATTAATGTTTCTGAATGTGACGCAACCGCACTCCTAACAGAAAATCAATTTCCCCAGAATCAAATTTTCCGTATTTGCGCAGGCAGACACTTTTAAGTATTCCAAAATTACAAAATGTTATCGATTCTCCGCCAAAAAGTGTCACCTGTAGACTTTTAGATAGCGGACGCCTAAAATCCGACAAAGGCGGATAAGATTACGAAATTTTCTTTAAATAAATGTACCTCCACAAAAGGAGTTTTGTGTACACCGTAGGTGATTTGTTGACGAAATCGATATGCCGTTTGCTAGTCTAATATAATATTCGAGGATCGAAGCTAATATAATGCATAGATATCAATTAATGTATTATTCACTTGATTATGTCTCAAGGTGACTGGGCCCTGGAGTCTAAAATATTCTGTGCGAGTAATGACGGATTAGAACAATATAATTTCCTAAATAGAGTTTATCGATATAATTATTGTATAAAACCTAATAAAATTGTATTGAAAGAGTTACAGTGTCATGAATACATAGAAGAGATGAAAAAAAAATTAAATGTAAAGACTTACAAAATTCAAAGATAAACCTAATCTCCTGACCATTATTGGTCAATCAATCATCAATGATTTTTCGATGTATGCCTACATATTATCATTGATTACGTAACTTATGATTATTTTAACCCCTTCCACTATATTGCCAATCATACTATCATTAATCTATATGTTATTTTTAATCAGTTAATCATTATACCCATACCTACCTATTTAAATATTTGCAATACATAAATAATTTCCTTATACTCTCTATAATGCTAAGTATTAATCGTATAACGATATAAGTATATGTTAAATTTTTCGATCTACACATAATAATTATCAACGATTACATATCTTATATTTATTCCATATCGTTATTCGTTTGTCAATCGACCACTATTAATTTAATAATTTTAGAATTCTTTAAGACTTATATTTCTGAACTATCAATTTAACTTGTTTATAAAACGACAATGTATCTTGATAAGTTTTGCTAATTAAACGAGAATTATAACGAAGTTTTAAGATAATCAATTTATTTATAGGATATAATATTATAACTACGTTAAGTGATAGATATTGTGAGTTGGAAAAATTTAGATGGTTCGACTTATGCATGTTGTCTGTATGATTAACAACAAATACGAGAACAATCAGTTAATCGTCACTAGTATATATTATTTGTACCAAGACAAATCGTACACAAAGGTTTTTTATTATAAAATAATTATGGTTTATAATATAATGTAAAAAATTATATATACTTGTGAATAATATAATATAAAATATATTTCTACATAACTATATATGAATTTATTGTACATAATATCATATTATATAGTAGGCCATTTTTTAAGATAGTTTTCTGTGTCTAAATGTACACATAGTAAAGTCCGGTGGACATTTCTCTCTGTGTTTGAATTTTGTAGAAATTTCCAAAACATATACAAGTTGTATTTATGTTTAGTAATTAGTAGGATGTAATAGGGGCTTCTGGCGCCAAATCCCGCAACTAACATTAGATATATCATTTCAACCTAGAAGGCATAGTCCGATCTTTCACGTTAAATTATCTCATCGTTATTTTTCGATACATATAATATTATCATCGATCCCGTGACTTATAATTTTTTCATATCAACTTATTGTCCTTATAGTTATTCGATAATAACTAATGCTGGGCCGATACCACTTTTTTTCCGATATCCGATATTCCGATATATATTGCCAATATAAAACTGATAACAGATACGATATTTTTCTTAGTTTCCATAGGCGTGTTTTCGCGATTAACCAAATGTAACCTGGTTACTGTATTTTATAAACAAGTCGTTTTCGCGATTTTGGTTACTTCTTTGGTAATAACTTTTGGTTATAGGTTACTGATATTTTATAACCGATCAAATGTAATGGTTATAGCGTTTGGTTATTGATAATATGGAAACGTGATAATATGAAATTCAAATCACAGATCATTTGTTATTAAACAAAATTGTTTTGTGTAGTTGCAAGTCGAAAATATTGTGTTATTGTTTTTTTCTAGTCAATTTTTCTACAGCTTAAATATGTCTGAAACTGGAATGTTTTTAAATTTCATCCTATCTGATGGAAAAAAAATATACTCTGAAAGTAATACAATACTTTGTAATGTGAAAATTGGAGGTAAATATAAAAATTTAATATTTAAATGTACTTGGATTTATTAAAAAACTCAATGTACCTACGGTAAAAGTTGAATGTGTACTGTAAACAATTAATACCGTGGGCAAATTAATTTTTAAAAGTAATGAAATTACAATTACTCATTACATTTTTGTTACCCAAATTGTTCATGTAATGAAATTACTTTAATGTATTAAATATATTTAATTTATTTCTATATGCTATAGACAAAGAATGTGAAATGTGGGTACCAGCATCGAATTTGGTGGAGATAAATATGATAGATGAAGGTTCTGCACGAAAATGTAGTGATGAAAAAGTATCAGATAATGGTAAATTTATCACGTCAATTTTTAATTTTTGAATTTTTATAATATATACAAGTTGAAAATTTAATGTAATTACCACACATTAAATTTTATATACACCTATGTTTATGTACAATTTTTATGTTTTAGAAACAGTTATAACTGAGGAAGAAATATGGTGTTCAAAGAAACCAAGACCACAAGATTTGAAAGCTACAGAAGACCTTTTAAACATAATCAACCTTGAAAATATTCAAAAACTGCTACTGGATAAACGGACACCAAAACAGAAAGTATGGGAAAATATAGCATTAAAGCTTAAAGAAGATCATGGCTATGTGGTAGGTAAATCTTTAAAAGATAGTGGAATGAAATGTCACCAAAAGTGGAGGAATTTGGAAAAAGGGTATATGATTTTTATTCAAAATAGTAAGAAAACCGGAACAGGAAAGGCCAAGAGTCCTGCACACTTTGAATTGCTTCATTCCATATTGGGTAAAAAACATAAGGTAAAACCACCCATCTTACTGGATACTTTACAATTAGATATCACAGAATTCAACAAAACTACTGTTGTAAACCAAGAAAATAATGAAAAGAAGAGGAAAGAGGAATCTGATGATGAAGAAGATATCAATGAAGCAGGTTGTTCACATTTTAAAAAAATTAAAACATCAACCAAACCCAAAGATTTAAAAAAAGAACTAATTGATGAAATAAGATTACAACACAAAGAAGACATGGAAATGCAAAAAAAACTGATTGAAGTTTTTCAAAAATCGGTTGAAGAGCAAAAAGAACAGCGTCTAATATTGAATAATGTTTTGTTAACTATTATGGAAAATTTAAAAAAGAAGTAAATTCTATTAATAAGGTGTTATTTGATAATATAATTATTATGATACTTCAATATTCATAGTTTGTTATATTTAATAGGTTAATTGTTTTTTAATATGTTAATTTGTTATGTTGAGCCTTTATGTAATATGTTACAAATATGTTAATAAATAAATAAATATTTCATCATTAATATTATATTTATTGTTGTTTTAATTAAAACATTATTTACAAAATCTTTCTTAATACAATACTAATTGTCTAATTGATTATAATCAATCATATATTTAACTGCCTTAAAATATCATTTCGTTTTACATCTCCACTTATAATTTCAACCCTATTTCCTGTAAGTTCTTGATTTTCATTCACTTTAAGAATATTTTCAACAACAACCTCAAGATGATCATCATTCAAAAGACAAAAATTATGAAGAACACAGCAAGCAAGTATAATTTTTGATGCTTTTTTCATATCCGTTGTATTAATATATAACAGTCGTCTCCACCTTCCTTTAAGTAAGCCAAATGCATGTTCAATACAAACTCTTGCTTTGCTTAGCCTGTAATTAAATTGTCTTTTTCTACCATTTAAATTTCCGAAATCTTTAAAGGGAGCAATCAACCAGCTAAGATTAGGATACGCTGAATCTCCCAACAAGTGGTATTTATTACTGTAAAATAATGCTTCTTGCCCTTCTTCGTCGATTTTTTGATATAGTTGGCTATTAACGAAAACTCTAGCATCATGAAGTCTACCAGGATACCCCACATTTACATTTGTAAATATTTTATTGGACGTACAAATTCCTTGCATTATTATCGATTTATTCAATTTTCTATCTGTATAGCTGTCCTGTTGACATGCAGGTGGTTTTACAGTAAAATGGCATCCATCAATGGCACCAATAACACCTAAAATACAACATTAATTAATGTAAAATATTTAAATCTAAGTTTTGTAATATTACCTGGAAAGTTAGATTTTTCTTTAAAAACTTTTGAAATTTCCCTACAGTCTGATTGTTGTTTAGGCCACACAATTATTTTCGTAGAAAGTCTGCATAATATATCTACTACCAGGTCTACAATTTTTTTTACCGTAGATTTTGCAATGTTGAAAAATTCACCAGTAGTGAACATAGCACCTTCTTTGGCCAAGTACCAAAGAGCTACCAACAACTGAACATTTTTATAAATCAATTTAAAACTGTATTAGACTTTCTAACTACTTATTAATATGAAATATAGTTTACTTTTTTTTCAATTGACATAGGTTCGTGACCTCCAGTATAACATATATCCATACGTGCATCTTGCCTAAACATTGATACCAATATTGTAAATGTATTTCTTGTCATTCGAAAATGCCTATGTATATTTACAAAAACATATAATTGAAAAGTAAATCTTAAAATAAATATTATAGTAAATTAATTACTTACCCATGAAAATCCTGGTCAAGGTATGCATCTATCCATTTATCTACAGTAGTATTTACCCTGTAATGTCTTTGTCTCTTTAATAATGTTAACATTAACTTTTTTCTTCTTTTAATATTTTTTTTCATTACATTTTGATGTACAATTAAATTGGTACACATTTGTACATGTTCATAATTTAATTGAGTTATTTGATTAATTACAATATTTAACGCCGCGATTTCCATAATTGATGATTAATAGGTACATAAAATAATAAAACTACTTAGTATTTAATATTATTTCATGAACTATAGTTTTTCGGTTATCTATTTTCTATAATCTTGTAATAACCATAACCACATCGTTTTCGCGGGTCTTTAACCAATAACCAAAATTTTATAAACACGACTGATAATAAATATAACCAGGTTAATCGCGAAAACACGCCTCATGAATCGATATAAAAAAAACCGATATCCGATAATATATAAACCAATAAATTTTAGTATAGGTGTTATATTTTATATTATTATTAAACATTATCAATATATATATTTGTGACAGTACGGCGTATTATATCGGTTTTATTTTCGGTTCTGAAAAAAGCCCGATATCCGATATTCCGATATTCGAATATCGGTTATCGGTATCTGCCCAGCCTTAATATTGACATCTAGCTATAATTAGTTTTTCGATGTACAATGTTCACTGTATACACACACGTTATCATTGAGTGTGATTGATTGATTCACGATCAGATAACGATATATCACGCGATCGATGATAACATGTTTTTGTACATCGAAAAATTAAACCGAGTTGTAATAAAATTGTAATAAAATAAAATATTATTTCAAATTATGTAAATTGTTTGTTTTTCGTTACCATATATAATACAATTTGTAATATTTATATTATGTAACATAAATGAAACAAACAATTTATAATATTGTTAAATGAGATTAAAATTAAATATAATAATTCAGAAATTGGTACAGGAGTTGGGTTCGATAACGGTGAAATAAATTCAAATAGATAACTGTTCAAGAAAATCGTCAGCCGCATTACGTTTGGCCAATTGTTTCGTCCACCCTCTGCTGTAGCCTAAAAAACGATTCATTTCGATTAAAAATATTATAATTAAAATGATTAAATTAATAATATACCGTAGGTGTCAATACACTTAGCTTGATATAGATCCATATCTTTTTGGGGCCGGATGGCCGTTTTCAATATTCGGATTGTTGACCCATAAATACGATATATGAATTTTATTTCTCATTCCGTACTCATTTAAGATGGAGACGGGCGATTTATAGACCGATGGTTGCACGGTTACGTCTACAACTTCCGGTCTCGTTTCTACGACAACGTTTACCATGTTTTCTGATTATTTTCTAACTAATGATAACGCACTTGCCGATTTCGTGGTGAAGGATTCATCGGAGAAATAAATGGTGTCCGAGTCCGATGCTGACTGCGTCGCCTCTTCGGCTGGTGGGCCCATCGAAGCGCAGTCGGTTATTTGTACGGTATTATCTTCGTCTTTGCGGTTTGTTCCGCAACAATTGCAAATACGTTTGAATATGTTTATTTTGTTTTTCTTTACATTTTTTTTCTCAATGGCTCTTGTTGAATCCAAAACATTAGTTTTCGAATAACAACTACACAATATTCCTATATTTTTTAATTGTAATAATTATAATAGTATAATTGAAATATTCGTTCGCTTATTGGATGTAAAAAAATTATAATAATAGATATCGAAAAAAGACTACTGCTCACGTCAATATCTGAAAATAGTATGATAGTTTTGAATATTTTGAATAGTCTTGACAACAACATATTTTGTTAATATTTAAGCCAGCAGATTAGATTAACGGTTGGAAACGAATAGATGGCAATAACAATGTATTTAAGTCAAAACAATATTTTTAAAATATTTTTTATACCAAAGTTATTGCGGCAATATTATTTAAATAACATTAATTAACCGTCTACTTATTTTCTTTTCTTTATAACTAGCAAATAGCATATTGATTTCTATATTTCTATAGGTATTTCGCCTTCGGCGTACACAAAACTCCTTTTGTAGAAGAACATTTATTTAAAGGAAATTTCGTAGTTTTATCTGTCTTTGGTGGAGTTAAAGGCGTTCGGGATCTAGTAGTCTTTAGGTGACACCTTTTAGTGGCAAGTCGATTACGTTTGGAATTCTGGAAGTTTTCCCTTTCGTGATTGAATTTTTATCTTTTATTCTTTGCACCATCTAACCTTCTGAGGCAGTGCTCCAAACACGGAATCTGGTTTTCAGTGGAAAATTGATTGATAGTAAGTGTCTGCCTACGGAAAATCTGATACGGTGAAAATTGATTTCTTGTTAGGAGTGGGATTGCGATGTACTCAGAAACATTAATCGACGGTAAGTTTATTCTGTCGTAGGTGTACGACTTCGTCGCACACGTTAGTTATCATCAGCAAGAATTATTATTATAACTAGTATTATTATTATTTAGTAGTTTAACAGGAAGTATACCCTACTTGCAATAATCAAACCATTATTTTAAGTTTAATAATTCATAAGATAAAAAAAATATCTTTGTAAAACCAATATACATTCTTTGCTTCAATCAGAATCTAAAAGAGAAAATGAAAAATAAATTGTATACATTTTAACCAATAAAAGTTTTTTATTATAATATACTTAAGGTTTTAATATAATAAAATATAACTGTATAAGTAGGAACTTATGTTCATCAGTTTTCGAATAATCAAATTTCATTTTATTCATTTTAAATAAATTAAATAATTTAGTTTTCACTGTAATGTTATATAATATAATAAAATATATAAAAATATATAACATTAGCGATTTACAATATTGTATTAAATGATTACAAAGAAATTAGATAATTCGGAAATTAGTGAGCAGGTATAATACTAGGGGACGATGTCAAACTCAGATGTTCAATTTGCCAACGAGATCTGGCACCGCCGTCTCACGTTTGGCCGTCTGTTTTGTCCTCCTTCTTCCGTAGCCTAGATAACGATTAAATTTTAATTATAATTAAAAATATTTTCAGTTGAAATTTCTAAATTAATAACGTACCCCATGTATCAATACATTTCATCTGATACAGATATGTCGGAAGACCAGAAATCTCTACATCTGATCTGGTTCACGTATAAGATATTGTAATTTTAATCTCATTCCATATTCGTTCATTGTTAAAACTGACGATTTATAGATGGGAATAACTATTTATGACGTTTGGACTGCCTTGTCCGCAATATCCGGTCTTGTTTCGTGAAAGTTCGCCAATATCTGTACATTCTTTGCATTGAGCGATAGATTTGAATTTACCGATAATGCGATAAAATATTCTTTGCTCAGATGGGTGCAGGATTCTTCCCTTTTATATTCTATAATATTTTATATGGGACATAATGGTTTCTAGCTTGTGAAATGTCTAATATTAAAATAAAATCGTTTTTATTTATGTCTAAATATATTTCTTTTTATGTATAAAAACAGTTAAATATTGTTATTTCAATCAAGCTATATAAAATTAATTTTTAATTACATAAATATTAAGTCATCGGTAAGTACTTTAAATGTATATCTTTATTACATTTATTATTGGATGGTTTGATATTTTTTCATATAGAATAGCCTATCCTAACCTAACCTAACCTAATATAATTGATATATATTTTTACTTTTAGAAAAATAGCAGTTTGATCCTAATACATAGCATTAATACCATCCACTATAATCCTTATATATATATTATTGTTTTACGTCGTAAATTAAACTTTTTATTATAATTTTATTTATAAATAAAAAATACATTTAACAAGTTATATTTAAACATTAATATACAAACTTTGAATATAAAAAAATATATGTTTTAAGACCTACCTAAGTAAAAGCAAAATAAATAAATTTAAAATATATTAAGCATTAATAGGAATAATTAATATTTAACAATTTCTTGTAAGATCTATTTGAGAATAAAGTGAAATTTGTATTATGTGTATTTAATGAAAAATATTATGTTCATAGTTTAAATAAATTAAAAAACCATCCAATTGTGATTAACTTATTATTATCTTAAATTTAATAATATTTTTTATACAATATTATTATATTGTATGAAGATGAAATAATAGAGAGAATTTTGTGAATATGTATAATAATAATGGTTAATTCATTCGAGTAGCAATGAGAAAACAATGAATTAACCTAATGTATATACAGTTTGCGAGTTATACCTTATACGTATTAAGTGACCAGAAATAAAATATTTGACTCAAGTTTATTGTAAATATTGTTAACTTGATTAATTAAAGTAAATTATAATATAATAATTTTAATTCGAAATCATACCGGATTAATATGACATGATCATGATCTAGACACACGTGATATTTAGGTTAAGAAATAACTTAACACAAGTTGACAGTTTCTTTTATTATACAATATGTTACATGTTCTTTGTTAACAGTTTAACAATTACGTTGTAAAACGTGTTTATACTTACGGCAAACTTTAAAATATAATATGATAATTATAGTTAATACGAAATATAACTATTATACATTCATGAGATATATTATTAACTATGATCTTATTATATATTCTTATATATGTGTTTATTATTAAATAAACTAAAATATTTATATGAAAATGAAATAGATTTTCTTTTCTACGAGAAGAGAATAATTGTCTAGTAAATGGTAAGTAAATTTATTCACAAAGATCGCCAAATTCCTGCGACTATATCCAACGTTGTGACAATAAAAATTCCTTTAATCAATGATTTATCGATGTGAATAACTAAGTAAAACTAGTAACTACAATACGATAATTTAGTCGAATGTACTTTTTCTCAATCGTCTTTATTTTTATGCTTGAATGGGATAAGAGGTTTATATTTGTTTTTTTGTCATACTACAACCCTTGTAGAAAATAGACGATAATATTATTATATTATATGGAATGTGTGGGCATTTAAAATTTTTGTTGAAGTCTAAATAGCGGATAATAAGTATAATTAACGATAAAACAATTGTTCTATAATTTAATTTATAAATATTTTATATTTGTATACGTATTAAATTATTATACTTTTCTAAATTTAAACACAATATATATCAGTTATTTAGTGTTTATTATGAAAATGTGATACGTCTACAACTATACATGCGAATTCCATAAAAAAAAAAAATTTTAAAATTCAAGTTCTTTTATAAATATTTGTCATATTGCGTAGTATGTTTAACTTTAAAATACGTTTCGTAATTTCAATATTTATCATTACATTAATAATTATGTGCATTTCTAATTTTTAATATACGGTTTGATGGTGCCTTGTGATTTCCAATAAGGAGAAATGAATAACGTATACATATAAGTATAAACCATATTGGATTAATACAAATAATAAATTGAAATATGTTAGCGTAAAAAAGGTTTAAATTAATAATGGAAATGTTTAAAAAAATTGTTTATTGACGTATTTATATTTAGTGCATTTGAGAATTTTATATACTTATGTAAGGTTATATTTAAATGAAAGCTTTTACATTATAAATATAATTGGTAAAACATATTTAAACGTACAAATTTGAATTCTTAAATAATTATTTTTTATATTTGTTAAACATTTTTTTCAAAAAGATAATGGGCTTCATTGAACATACTCTTAATGAGGTTCAATAAAATATAGTAAGTTTATTAATTTGTTTACAAAAATAAATTTAATAAATTTTCAATAAACAAAACAATATTACAAATTAAATGATTGTTATTTATTATAAAAAAAAAACATTTACAAAGTGTTTGATAAAATTATGATTTATTATTATGTAATTTAGTATAAAAAAATTACATTTTATTTTTATGTTATATCAGAATACTATCGATATTGTTGTAAATTATTATAAAGAAAATATATTTTTTTAAAACTTGTAGGAGAATTGAATTTCAATAATATCAACAATACTGAGTAAATAATTATAACACTATATAATTTTACGATTTCGTTTTTATTTTTTATTTTAATAGAAATTCAATTTAATTATATCAAATCCATTTCAACCTATAATTATTACTTAGGATAATATAAAAAAAGTACCATTTAGTTGAATAATTATTGTCAAAAACTATTATTATGTAATATTATACTTGGAAACATTTATAAATAGTGTTTGTGTGTGCGGAAATTAAGGAGGGAAATCGAAAAAAAATAATTACATTTCTCCACGACTTAGACCAACGTCTTAAGATAGGAAATTGAAAATTCAAAAACGTCCGACGGCAAAATTTCCAATTACGCATGTTATGTTTATAAATTATATACCGTGTCCGTGCTTTTCTCGCCATTCCGTCACACGGTTTGATGAAATATTATGTATATTTTTAACGTTCGATTCTAAATCACAATCAATGGTCGAACCGGGTATGTTATTTTAATATTCTAGCACTGAACGACAGACGCCGCAATAAGTCACAGCGCTTATTTGCGTAAACGGACCACACGAATGTATATAAGAACATTGAAACAATTCGTAATATTTCCGAACCAAATGAATTTTTCCGATCCCGCGGGACAAATTTATTTATTTTCATGTAGTAAGAAATGTAAGATGAGCCAAAAAAAAAGAAAAAAAAAGCTACAAATTGTATAAATTATATTCCGCCGCGTGTATACAACGTGTAATATTCAGAATTTAATATATTTTAGACGTCGACTTCTGTATAAGTCAGCTATTTACTGAAGTGCAATAAAGTACGATTTTACTCAGTTTTATCGCTTAAACAAAAATGATTCTCTCTTTTTTTTTTTTTTTAAACACTCTAAACCTATATTATAAGTTAATATACAAAGTGTGTTTTTTCGTATAATATCTAATAAAAATATTTCGAATAAATAAATTATTGATAAAAAGTTAGTTTTTTTTATAACTATTAGGAAACATAGTTTTGAAATCTTAAAAACCGAATTGAACATATTATATATAATGTAATACTAACACTGTTTAAATGTTAAATTAAAACCCTATAGTTTAAAAACCCCACTGTAATACAAGTGAATTTATATCTTCTTCTATTTTATTTCTATAAAATTGTAACGTCGATTTTTTTTTTCCGAGGACGACTGTTTTTCTTCCCAATTTTATTCCTCGTACTCTGTGGAGGTCCGTTTTCTGAATGTCAACTTTTCGTCCTAAAGTCATTAAAAAGAGTTGATATTGTGTCGACATTGTAATAACGAGTACGCGAGACCCCCCAAAAAAATGAGCGTTCATAATTTAATCGTCCGTTTTAAGCCTGTAAAACCGCCTCTTGTAATCGATTGAATTTTTTATAATATAATAGTTACATTGTGATATTTATGTCACAGACTTTTAGTGATGTCGCATACGAACATTAAGCGTATGCGTATTATCACGGAGTAGTCATTGAGCCAAAACTTCTATTATCACGGTGTGACTAATATCTATGTGATATTTAACTGTTTGGAAAACAAACTGTTAAAGTATCAGCACATAATTAAAATATAAATTTGTAAACTATATCAAGTTATCTTCATAAAAAAAAATCCATATTATTGATAATAATACCTCGTGAACATATTTATAAAATGTTGACAAAGTGTTGTTATTTTGACAAAAATCCAAAACGAAAAGTTACATAAAATTTAATTAAGATAACAAATAAACATTATGCTTATCCACATATATAATATGTTCTTAAATTGAATACAGTTATGAGAAACGTATAATTTTTTTAAAAAATAATTTATTAGTATACGTGTACAGTTTATACAATAATTATATTAAAAAAATAATCTAAGTAGGATTTGGTAACATTAAAAAAAAGTAAACATTTTTTACGATTGTTTTAAGACACGGGAGTATTTATCGAATAATATAGAATTCATAAATGTCAAGTCTATTACAAACATAAACAGTTTCATGCAAAGTGAAATGTGAATAATAATAAATACGTACCGTGTACAGGTACCCTACACTATTGAAATTACCGTCGTTACGAAAATTGTTTGCATTAAATGTTAAATTCAGTTCAATGTTATGCTTATTTGCAAATGTACTTTGAGAAAATGGAACTTGTCGATTAGCTTATAAAGACATGCCATTGTCATATTAACATTTATGTGTTCTAAAATACTAAAACAAGCAAGAAATATTTGTACTCACATAACTACAGAATTATTATT
Organism: Eriosoma lanigerum; assembly: GCA_013282895.1. Classification (NCBI taxonomy): domain Eukaryota; kingdom Metazoa; phylum Arthropoda; class Insecta; order Hemiptera; family Aphididae; genus Eriosoma; species Eriosoma lanigerum. The sequence continues at coordinate 40,679,729 of CM023358.1, forward strand.
ATTATGTAATTAAATTGTTTATTATACTAATTTTATTATTATGAAGAGATATTACATATTTATGTTACCTAAAATATCTATATTAATTTTTTAATATTATTATTAATTTTTATATACAACACAATATTTTAATTAATTGGTACAAACAAATTACAATATTATAATTATAATATTATTAAACTTTTTTTAGTATTCACATAGAACAAAATGAAGTGTGCAAACATTTAGTGTTCGTGTAATGTTAAATTGTTAAATGTTTATGATACATAACTTTTTGTTTTACAATAAAAACTTTATGATTTTTTATGTAGATTATACTTTGAGTTTATGTACCTTTTGTATAGAATGCATGTTATTTACTAAATTTATAGTAAAAGTAAGACAGAAATGTTAAAATATTTTGTTTTGGTAGGTACTTAAATAATGACAATTCACAGTAAATTGACGTGATCGGTTATCTACTTATAGAAACAAATTTATTTGATTTTACCTATAAGAAAAATGCCTATATGACAAATCAATATCGAGATTTTTTACCAAGCCAAAAATATATTATAACGTTTTTTAATGAGATTGCAGTTAAAATATAAATTGTTCGATCTAATGAGGTTTAAAGCAGACTATGGGTGGCTAGGGATTTTTGATTGAGATGGATTTATGCAAGTATTGTATGGGATTTTTAACTTCTTGTTAAATATTATTTTGGTTTATAATATATTCACGTACCAAGAAGAATCGATATGCTTTGAACATATTCACGTTAATTGAAAAAAAGATGATGATCCTTGTATTTAATATTTGTATGTATAATAGGCATATTATCGATAACACATTTGCTTAGTATAATATGATACAGCTAGTAGTTTTACTGATTTCTAATGTAATTATAACAATTTTTTGATGGGCAAAAAACTTATACAGTCTAATATTGTTTCTTTTAATATTTAGAGACAAAGTTTTTTTTTTTTTTGTAAAAAATTTAATTTCAGAATTTATATTTTAAATAAAACATTCTTTTTTATATCGAGTTGAATAAATATTTTCGTTTGAATTTAATATTTGTTTTATTTTCGTTCCACAATTACTCGTACGTACCTATCTTATTCTACACAATAATATTTTGAGTTTATAAATCCCGAAAATTGTATATTTAAAATATTATGTAACAAGAATATTGCATTATGGTCGGAAATCTGTCAATTAGTGACGGGGCATAGTATTTTATATTTCATGCGCACGTGCAATATACTGTGCGAAATAACTGTCATCATTTTCCAAGTAAAACGATACATGCTAATGTTTCGTATTCTTACATAATAAAATACATTTTTCGATTTAATAAACATTATAACCCTGTAAAAATAATGTAAAAATGGACACATCAAAGAGGTAAATCGATATTGTTGTGATTACGGAAGGTTTCTCTTCGTTAGAAGATCTTTATCCCCTGTTTTAAATTTGCATGTTTGACTTTTAGGTTAAAAATAATTCCACCCAAAGAAAAATATTTAAAAAATCTGATCGTATCTTATAAAAATAAAATTACATTTTTTTATGTTAAACAATAAGCTTAAAGAGACTCTAGTTTTTTAAACAAAAAATTACTTTAATATACGAGTACTTCCTTTTTTTTCATGTTGTTAACTTTAGTTTGTTTTGTATAATTTTAATTTTATTGCAACCATATATATACATATAAATGTATATTATCTTTAGATAATTTTTTTTTTTTTAAATTCACATATTTTGTTTATTTTTAAATTAATCAAGTCATTATAAATTTGTTGTTAGTTCCGTTTTTTATATGCAGATTGTGATATCATTTAGATTATTTCACACGTCTTCCTAAATATGATTAAATTATTAATACTTAATTGTATTTATTTAATATGAACTGTACTTTTACAACACATCATTAACAAGACCCTTATTTATAGACGAAGACATACAAATTAAAAAGCTAAACTCACGAGTTATTTTATAGTTTGTGTAGGTAATGTAACTTTGGTGTTATACTTACAATGATTTACTACGTCTTAAGGTTTTTATGTTCAGTAGATATCTCTTTAAATGATTGTTGGGCTTTGCTAGTATACTGTTATATGTCACTAAACACTAAAGCAAAATGGTATTGTTTTAAATACTTTTGTTCAAAAATAGTTTCTGGAACATTAATGAGTTATTTATAATTAAAAAACGGTATTGGTATATTACTATGTGTAAATAGAACGAACTATATGTGAATATGTATTATTTTATTAATTAATTTACACTCAGAATTTCAGTTAATTTCAACCTGACTGTTGGGCCATATTATTTATTTGGAGAATTCTGTACAAATAATAATAATAATAATAACATTTAGGTAACAAAGATTAAAAAGTGATAAATAATAATAATCATAATTATTATTATGGTAATATTGTAAATTATTCAAAAGCGTTGACGTAACAAAACCAAAAGAAAAAATGACAGAATAATAACCAGAAAAAGTAATTATAGAAACACAAGTATTAAAAGCATATCAATAAAATTTGTTGTCTTTTTGTTTCTAAAAATTGAAAATTCACATACAGATTTTATTGTAATAAATATTATATGATTCGTTCACCATTAAATATTAACTTAGGTCATGTTTTATGATCTATATAATTGTCGGTAATAAGTAATAATATTATATTGGTGTATGCCAGACGGATCGTAAAATAAACACATAACTATTGATTTTAAGTATTTTTATTATATTTGTATTTTTTCGTAGCTCTATGGTTATTAATATCATATTTTACCTGTATCATATTATTATATTTCTTTCGCGCCAAAATTGTTTAAAGACAATAAAATAAAATATTTTATTACTTTTGCGCTGTAAATATTACTGGGTAATACAATAATCGGAATAGAAAACTTTTGCATAACAAACCTTTTTTCTCAATGTTACCCAACTTTTACCTATTGATTTTAGTTTAAAAAGGTCACAAACAATCACAAACAATTTAGATATATTCATATTAAAGTACATAATTTAACGATCAATGGTATATCACCTTTTTTTTATAACCTATATTAGTTTCGTAGTTCAAATTTTGTTTTGCGTATTTATTTTCCTATTAGTTATTGTAAAATATTGCATGACATTAATAATATCAAGATATATGCTATATAAAGTAAAAAAATGCAATTTATAAAAAATATATATTTTTAATACAAAAATATATTTAATATATTACCACTGATAATTTTAAAAAATAATTTAAAATACAAATTATTTATCACATAGACCTTAAATTATCATTGTTAAAGAGGTTAGAAATTATGTATCAACTTTATAACTAGATTAAGGTACGTAAAATTTGGTAGTAAATTAAATCAATATTCAATAATTTTTCAAATAATTTTAACTGGGATTAAAAAAAAAAGTTAACTTGAAATTCTTGTTTAATAGTTTTATTTTTTTTTTTACCTAAAGCATGTTTAAAATGTGGTCTTTATATATTTTAGCGCAAACTGTATTTTATGGTTAACGACCAAACTATCCTATTTAGCGAATGAAACAATGAACGCACTAACATTAGAAACAAGTGTTAACTAGTTTTATAGCTATTGTTAAATTCTGATTTCTAATTAAATAAACAAAGATTATATATACTGTATTATATTGCTTTTATGATAAATTGAACGGATTTTATGTTATTTTAAAATAAAAAAAATACATAAGAAGATTGTTCATTAATTAATAACATGTATATTTTCAAATGTTAATAACTAAAGTATACTATTATTTAAACTTGATACGTTATATAAAATAAAATATGTTTTCCAACATAATATACTGTTAATATTATAAAAATAATTAATTTACAAACAAAAATAAATTAATGACTTAACTTTTTATTGTTTTATAACTGTGAAATTTTGAAAATTATTTAATAATTTAAATTTAGTATGTGGATAAAAAATAAATATTATTCATATTATATTTAATAAAGAACATATAGTTTATTTTTTTTAAATATAGAAAATACTTTTTTCTTCATATAGTGATTTATTTATAATATAAATATATGCAAATGCAACATTTCTATATATCGATTAAAGATTTTATTGATATTTTATTATTTATATATTTTTTTATAGAATTTATTATCTTATGTCATTTGTTGAAAATAATCTACAACTAAAAAATAATTTTAATAGTTGTAATTTGTTTTTTTTTCATTTCTGTTAACTTTTTCTTTAATTGTCTTCTAAATATGTTTAATATTATCAGTTACTTTTAATTTTAATTTTATAATTCTTGTATAAGTAAGCATAGTTAATTTTTATATTTTTTGTACTAATTAAGTAATCTAATACCATTTTTCCTTTTTTTTATTATTTTACACAACTTATCTCTAGTTCTGATTCTCATAACTCCTCTTATATGGATGCATTAATCCTTTGTGAATTCCATATATATTTATTCAACAAATTGTTTATATTTGCACCTTTATTATTAATTAAAAGTATTAATATTTGAAATATTATTATTACTGATAATTCCGATATTATCAATTAAATTATTTATAGTATTATTCTACTTAAATTTTAATGACAATAAAGTTGTATGATACGATTATTTTAAATAGGTTTTCATTTCTGTTTTTATAGACTCTGGATTGTTCGTTCTTGCATATTAGGATTTTTGAATTACTTGACCTTACATATTTAAATCATATATCCTTTGCTATTTTTTTTATTTTCCAAACTGGACTCTTTAATGTTTTGTTAAATGGATTTAAATAATTCGATTTTAACAAATTGTATTAAATTTTTATGAAGTTTATTTAACTTCATTATTAAGAAATTTATATTATATTTTCATATATAAGTAGATATTTCTTAAAAATAGAATTTTAATCAATCTATGAGTACTATTTATAAATATACATAATAATTTTTAGTAGAATATATTTTGTAATTAAATTAGAAACACCATGCCCAAATAAAATATTATAGAGCTTTTATCGTTCAGTTAATAATATTGTAAAATTTATAGTAATTCGTAAATTATATTGTATTATTATTACTTTGTTTTGGTGTATTGGTATATTAAGTTAATTATAAAAAAACACATATTTAATATTAAATATACGTTGAAGATAATATTTAAATTATATAAACAAAATATATTTATGATAATAGTTATTTAAATAAATCAATTTTTGGATTATTCATAAACTATTAGTTAGTAAAGTCTTAATGAAATTGAATATTTAGCAAAGTTTTAAATCTTAGGTAAATGGGTGCAAAACTGCAGGGTAATTATTTTTGATTTTAATGAATTATTTTTGTGAGCGAAGTTTAATCAATCACGATTATATTATTATATGGTTTGACATATGAGTTTGGCATACCTCGTACATAATAAATAATATTAAATACATTTAGACATAGACATCGACTGAAGTAATATTATTTAATAAATTGGCGATTTATTTTTCCTGGATATAATGTTGGAAAGCCACTGGTGAATAGATTTAATGAAAAACTTAAACATTCATTTCGAATCCATTTGTTAAACACTTATACGCAAAAGATATTTGGCTCGATATTTACGAAAAAATAAAAATAAAAACAAATATTATTGCAACAGTTTATTGCCAGGGTGAAGAGCTTTGCAATAGTCGTTTATTATTTTGACAGTATTGTTTAAAATTCTCGAGAATGGAGATTATGAGAAGCCAGTTGGCCACGATCTTTTTAATATGTTTTTATCGCTACAATTATATAAAGTATACACACACATGATTTATAAATGATATATTATTATATTATAATGCATATATAGCATATGTAAAATTATAATCTTAGGATTATAAGATATACGATTATATAGCAATAAACTAATTAGGTTATTCATGTCATTAATGTCAATAAGTATATAATACTATCAACTTAACAGTCAGTAAGTAAAACTTTATTCAATTTTCATCTAAAGAATTTATACATCAATAATGAGTAAAAATGAGTAACAATATATTATTTTATATTTTAATTTATAATGATAGGTATACCCTATACGATATAATAAATACGAGTAATAAGAAAATGTTTACACGAAATAGTTATATATTTAATTACACTAAAGATGACCAACTAAGTTTAAGAATATTGTTTATTATATAATATTATAATATAATAGGAGTCAACTATAATTATAGCATCAAAATAAATCTTAATAATTTAGTATTTATTTACTTATTGACTACAAAATAAATTATTATTTGATATTTTGACTAATTGTTAATTAATTCAATAATCATAACATTTATATATATTATATAGTATACATATATGTAATAAAAACTCTAAATTACATTCACCAACATCATATATGATGATTTGGCCATTTTTGTTTTTATACATTTTAACATTTGAAATTTTTTTCTTTTATATATACAGGGTAATTCACTAAACATGTTCACCCAGCATGCTGTAGAATGTCTATAGGTAGTTCACAGCATCCTTACCCAACAAAGTATTATTTAAAAAAAAAACAAAAATTTGCAAAACAACATGATATATTTTAGTTGAAATAAAAAGCTAAGTAGGTATTGGTATTAAGTATATTTAAATTGCCAAAAAAAAAATCAATAATATACAAAATTGTTTGTTACCACAGGTATATTAGTCATCTTCTTATATTTTATTTAAAGGTTTCAATACTTAAAAACACAAAAAAATGACATAGATAGGTACATATTAGATTTTAATTACGTTAAATTTTTAAAAATTGTAATATAATATAATATTTATTTTAGTTGGATATTCATTCCTTTTATGTTTTTTTTTATTTTTTTAAATGTTTTTGTTTGTTCAAAACATATTATAAATAATTATTCATTTTATTTGTCAAATTAAAAACTTATAAATAAAATCAGGGCCTATAAACGTTATTACAACGTTATGAAAATAATGTTTAAAATGATTGAAATGTGTAAACGTAACTAAATCGAAAAACGAAAAACGGAAAATTGATAATATCATTTAACAAAACAAAACATTAAACGAAATATTATTAAATTACTAGATAATGAAACATAACTTAACGTAAAGATATCAAAACGTTTTTGATTTATTAGAACATTAGGTATTATTATAAATAAGTTACTCTAATAGAACAATTTTTTTTTTTTTTAATTTTAGTTTTAATAGGTATATAGCCCGAAATACCTTAATTAGTTTATTGATTTTAATAATATATTAATAAATTGTTGTGTGTGTTAGATTGTTTATAATAAGTATGCATTTATTATATAAACTATAAAGAGATAACTATATATAAATATATATCTATTTATATTTATATAAAGTTATATCACAGATTATATATAAATATGTTTATATTCGTAAAGATGTTTTGCTAGGCTAAAAAATATTCAGATAAATGATCGTTTATTATAGATTTTGATACAGTCATCTTTTGGGGTAATACAATAATTGTAGATAAGGCATCGCGGCAGGAATTTTTAGCATCAATTTGGATATCTATAATTTTATTTATAAATTTTTATGTTAGGCAATTCATAACGTATTGTTTGTTGTAATCAAACTAAAATATCCATCTCCTGTAACACACACCAGAATTGGTTTATTACTTATATTTATTTTTTATTGTTGCAAGTTGTTATTTATAAACATATTTATTATTTTATTATAAAATATTGTTATTTATATTTACATTTAATCTTAAAAATGTATAGAGATAATAATTTATAAGAAGAACTTATAGCCCCCCTAAAATGTCACTCATGGTGGTAGCAAACATTTACATTCAATATGAAATAAATAACATTTATGAAACTACGAGAAAATTTAAATACCCAATTTTTAACGACAATATTGAATAACGTTATATTATTTAATAATGTTTAATTCTAAAGTTGTATAATGTTATATATTATTTGATAACGTCTAACACAAAAGTTACATAGCGTTTAACACAAAAGTTTTATAACCTTAACATTTTAAATAACGTTAAACGAAATTTATTTTTCAAATGCAAACGTTGAATAAAACACGGATGAAATAAAAATGTCATCTATCGAAGTCTGACGCTTTATTTCATTAACTGAACATTTTAATGAAATTGCTTTTTATAACAATTACATTGTAGAGAAAAGAAATAAAAAAGATTGTTAATGTAGAAATTACTTAAAGCCTTATAATATCTAATAAGATTGGAGAATCGTATATCTAATATAAATAATTATTTAACAGTTAGATATTTTTCAAAAAACATTCTATTACTGGTTCATATACTAATTTACCATAAATAAATAAATAAATTGTAACATATAAAGTATTTTTTAAGCAAAAATAAATAGATATCTATAATATTAAATAATATTATTTATTTATTTTGTTTACTGTTTAAATGTTTAAATTTATCTATGAAAGTTGCAATGTAAGAAGATTTGAAATAAGCTCATTGGAAAACAAAATTAATTAATTTAAACATTAATTTTATATTAAAACCCTTTTAAAAATTGCTAAGAAACCTAATTGTTATATGTTATTTATTTTAATTACTTCAAATTAAAATAATATTTTCATTACTATTTTGTTTTGTTAATATTTTGCTGAATAATAAGAACATTAATGTATGGAAATAATAATATTATTATTATTATTATAGTTTACACTACAATTTAGAAATGCTTTATTCATAGGAAAAATAATAGTGTCATATACAGGTTATTTCTACGAAATTACAGGATATATCATTAACCGATTTATAGCGGAGTCAAAAATACTTTTTTAAATATTAAATCACTCATTAGTATATTTTTAATCATTTCAAATTATAATTTCTTTTAAAAAAATTATGTTTTACTTGTACTTACTAAGTATAAATAAATACAATGTAAAATTTCATTAACTATCCCTAATAGAATAATTTTACTAATTTTATTCTATGTTAATATAGTAATATAGTATAATAATAGTTATTATTGAAAACTTGAATTTTATAATATAAAAAACATTCAATTTTAGACGAGATTATGAATAAATAGTTCGTTGAAAATACTGCTGTACTTATAACTAAAAAAATTATTATATTATATATATATATATATACTTTTATGGCTCTGTTGTATCTTTTACAGGTTGCAGATGTTTTTTTTCTATTTTCAATGTTTTAAATTTAATATTTCTTGTAACATAAAATATCTTTTTTGTTTTTATTAGATTTATAAATTATAATTATTTTTTTTTACTAATTACTAATTATCAGTAAACACATTCATTACATTGTGATTCACTTGCGTGTTCAACCTATCTCAAATGGTTACAAAATTTGTATTTTACTTTTCTAATTCCTCAATATGAAAATTATATCGAATTCTTAAGTATACTCTTTATATTTTATAAATCGTAAACATTTTATGTTCATATTTGTCAAAAAAAAATATTTATAGGATATTGTGTGGTACCTATATTTACTGCAGTTAGATACTATGTGTATAATCATGGTTATTATTTTTAGAATATAGTTTAGTGTAACGAATTATAATTTGTATAAAAATTATTATATAGTTCTTATTTGCAAAAAAGTTTCAATCATCAATATTTCTTTTAAAAATATCGTTGAATAAGATTAAAATATTAGGCGAGCACCCTGTTTGTATGTTTATAAAAAAATATAATATCCCGTGAAACAAATGGGATTGAATATATATGGTGAATAATAAAATAATATGATGTGTAGTGAATAATAATTTATTTTGCACCTGACGTTCGTTTTTTGGTAACCCAAAACTTACGTAGTTTCTAGAAACTTTTTGTTTCTATTATTCATTATTTATTTGCAAACGTTTGTCGTAATAATGGTTTTAATTGTATGCAGCTTAAAATAATGGGTTTTTTTATGTTTGATAAATTCATATGAGGTTTATATTTTTTAATATATTACGTTTATGCATAGAAACAGTCACGTTAAATTCACGTTAATCAACTATGATTTGTAAGTTTAACTTAAAGTAGTGCTAAGTAAAAAGTAATGTCATGAAACATTTTAGAGCAATAATCCTTTTTTAAAAAAGTGCTATAAAAAAAAAAAAATTTTTGTACATGAATTATAATGTGTTATTTATTGTTTTTTTTTTTATATACAAATATTTTACTAGTCATTAAGTTTAAATACAAAACTATGTATATAATTCAAACTTTTTAAAATATTTTTCTACTTTTATTAAAATTTATTAAATTAAAATTTTATTGTAATTAAATATAATATATGTAAAATTTAAATTATGAGAAATACGTATAATTTCTAAGAATTATTATTAGGTATTGTCTTAAATGCATATGCCATATTCATTTATAGTACATGAGCATGATCAAATATATGTCATCTGGTTAATATATTTTGCATAATTTTTTTTTTTTTATATTATATCAACTATTAAAGTATTCGATGTACATAATAAAACATGAAATACATTTCATACCAAAGTGTTTCTGTAATTTATATATTTAAGTAAATATATTATGTATTATCTTGTTTATAACAGTAATGTAGAACTTTAAAATGTTTTTTATGTATTACGTTTTGAAATATTTTAGACATTATTATATTAAATTTAATATTATTAAGTATCACTTGTATTCACTTGAAGTAAACATTTGGAATGCATTGGTTTATCGTTGCTTTACAAATTAAATAACTGTACAATACTATCCTGTTCGAAGCAGAAGGAAAACATCTCCGAGAACAGAAATAATAATAGAAATACTCATCAACCGAATTTAAAAAGTACTACACTTTTTGACAACATTGTACTGTGGTCTTGTATATGACTGATTTAAAAGTATAAAAAAATACAGATCATGAGTTTCACAAAATAAAATAAAACAACACTTTAAAAATTTCAAAAGTTCATTTTTGAGAGTTATCCTAATTTGTTATAATTAGTGTTACGGTAAATAATAACAATAATGTAGTATTATATGTTGTAGCTAGAAAGTTAAAATTATTTTTATAACTTCGTCGCTATTTAATATTGAAAATTGAAAATTATTTGACCCTTAAGTTGTACTTTACTTGGTCAGTGAAAAGAGCTATTTTAGTTTTATATTTGGGAATTGTTTATGATTTTCGTTATTATTCCCATGCCATTTCAAGTACCTTTCAAGTTTACCTTTATCAAAGTGTGAAAAACATATTACTTTTGACAATATACTTAAAGTTATAATATATTAAATCATATTCTAAAACTATTCGGTACTTACTAATATGGCAATAACATTAACATATTATTTTTGAATATTACGAATAAACCATGTTGATTACAAAACATTTTATTTGTTAAATAAAGTTTTTTAAGAATATACTTAAATATGAATTATTCAGTATAGTTTATTAATTGGTTTTGTTTCATATTTTTTTTTTTAAGTTTAATAAGATAAAAATTGTTTTTAAAATATTCAACTCACTTTTACGTGTTGCAGTTACCTATTTACGTTTATAAAAAAAAAAAAAATAATATTATTATTATTATTCAAATTACAACTATATACAGTACCTATCTAAATGATATATTTTTGTTTAATTGTATTTTACTTTTATAACATGTACCTACGTATATTACATTATATATATTAATAATTATTTATGATATTAAAATTCCTTTAAGTACAAAGTATTTATAATCACTAAAAATGTATTGATTTTTTTTTATTAATTATTAATATTATATGTTTAATTAATACGTTAATATTTCGTACATACTTAAACACGTTATGTTAGGGTTTGAGCCTATTTAAAATATATATTGGTATTATTTGGTAAGTAATATAATTAAGTGCTAAAAATCAGTTTTGTTGAAAAATATTTGATTATACTTTGTATTCACAAATCAGTGAACACTTTTATTTCAGTACGTAAAGTATATTTTTAAATTCTGTTTGCGGAGTATTAACTGCACTATAATACCATTCACATGTCTTGATTACAAAATTTTAACTCATGTATTCTGTGCATGCACTATACAATTTGTGATTTTTAAAAGGTAACTTATAATTTTAATATCACATTTAAATTTATTGAATTTTTCAAATTATTTAAATATATTAACTCGTGTTTTAAATACAATATTGTATGAATGAAAATGCGCAGAATACACAAATTAAAAATATTATAAGCCATTAAAAATGAATGGTCAAGTTGTTTTGTTTCATGTTCCGCAAACCTAAACAAAAATTATGCGTAAGGTACCTTAATATAAAGTGTTCCCTGTTTTCGTGGGCACGAGGTATATTAGTTTTATAAGTTATATTTAATAATGAAATTAATTATGTGTATACGGTAGAATATAATTTAAAATTTGTCAACCTAATGCAGTTATCATCAAAATTACCTTTTAGTTATAGTTATATTATAAAATCGATAGCCTTTGTTTGCCAATTGGTCGATATAAACTTTTGTTTATAATTAGTTTAAATAGTTTCATATCATGTTGAACTGTAGAAACAATGATTTATCAACTTTTATTGTACGAGAATAAAAGAGCCTCACAAAATAGATACAATAAATTATTGTCAGATCGATTTTCCTGATATTAAGTTCTGATAAATGTAAATGGTTCCTTTTTAGTTAGTTCCAATAGAGCTAACTGAAAAGTATGTATTTATAAGTATATACTTTGGAATTTTTAAGAACATATTTTTATTAATATTTTTGTATGTTTAGAAAACATTTAATATATGCACAAGTCTCTGCAATACGTTTTAATACAAATAATTATACACATGTGGCAAAAAATACCTTTATTGCACTTACTTATCTTCTTATTAGTGATTTGTATATTTATTTATTTAAGTACCATAAGCATATTATAATAATATAAATAGATGCAACAAACAAGTTCAAAAACCAGACGTACTTTTAATACTTTGCAATGGATTACAAAACCGGTTTATTTTAAAACGTCTCTAAGATTTAATTTCGATTTGTAAAAACATAAATATTAAACAAAGTAGTTCAAAAACAATGTTAAATGTTTATATATATATATATATATATTAGATATGTTTTATTTTTTCGATTTATTAAAATTTAGCAATAACATAAATACAATTTATTTAAATGTTCTAAAGAATGATAACTGTAAGGAAACATTTTTTTTTTTTTGTTACTTATCTTATTTGGTATGATAATTTATTATAGTTATAATATTATTTTTTCATTATGAATAAATATATCGACGAGTCCAATGAAAAAAAAAAAAAAATTAATAATTAATGATAATGAAAAATATTTCTTAACTCTGTCTCTCATATTTATAATTTACGTCATTCATCTAAGCAACTTTATATAGTTATAACTTACAAACAAGTATAATATGTTGATACAACGTTTTATTTTATGAAATTAAGAATTGCTTACCATAGCTGCATTTGTATTATAACGATATGAGATTTCATGTTAAATTTATATATAATCATTTTTATTTAATGTGTGAAACAATCAAAAAAATTAATTTAGTTATCCCATGATCAAAAATTGTACGTAATATACTAAATTCAATATAATTATTTAATAAATATAAAGGTTCAACAATAAAAAAAATTCTGCATGTAAAACAAATATTCTACCATTTTGAATTTTACATTTTATTTGAATTCATGAGTGTATTATATTGTGATATTCTAATTTTTATAACAATAATCATAATATTAGTATAAAATCAAATCACACGATGTATATAAATAACTCTGCTGGAGATGTGTTTACGTTTAATATAATATCAATTATTATTGGTCAAAAATGAACTTTTTTAAGAAAATGTACTTATTTTTATTATATGACAAATATTTTTTTCCGTTTGATGTTTTAATAATATTGTGATTTGTTTTTCAACGTATATATATATGACAATTTTTTTATTTTTTTATTTATTTCTTATCATATTTAATTTTTATTTATATTCTATAATTGTGTAGATGGTTTCTCTATGTTGTTATTTAATTTTTGGTAACTGTCTAGATGAATATCTATATTTTTGTTAAAAAATGTATGATTATGAACAATTTTTTTTTTAGTTTTTTCACTTAACCGGCGTGTTGTATAGGCAATTTCAATACAGTTATGTGTATTGTCATAAAAGTTGACTATTATTGATTAATAATAATTTATTATTACATCAACAGGAAACAAATGAATACAAAGGAAGAACATAACATACATTTTAATTTAACAAAACATTTTTATGTTTAAAATAAAATAATACTAATTTAATAAGTGAAAATAAATAAGTATACACAATAATATTAATTTTACGAAATAAATTTTTTTTTACATTTTAATTATTTTTAAAATAATTCAAAATAGTATAGAATATTAACGAGTATGAATATTATATTTAAAAAATATAGGTTAAAAATTTGTTTAATTTATAAAAATCGTAACGTCTGTTTTTTTTTCATAATGTCATTTATTATTTTTTGAACATTTTTTTTAGAAATTGTGTTGAAATGAGACATATTTGATAAACAAATGAGTAATGTAAGTAAAATAATTTAACTCGCGAAAAGAAATCATTAATCAAATTAATTATTTAAAATTATTAAGAAAATAGAAATTTAATAAATTGCATAAACTTGCAATAACTATGCAAAAATTTACATATTACTATACAATCTATTTTAATTTCGTGTTATTTAAATGATAGTCATATAATTAATTGTATCGAACTACCAAGTATTCACGATTTTATCAACATTTAAATTCATAATATCCGAAAATAAGTTTAAAGTTAAATTTTAGTAGGTTATTAAACTTTAAAATACATAATAATGTATCTAGGCAGTAAAATTCGAATATACAATTAGTTTCTATCAATCTAAATCATTGCAAAACAATTCTAGTTGATAAAACTGGCCTTAGACTCTTAGTAATTTTTTATTAAATATCTTTTTTATAAGTGAGTTATATCTAAGAATAATTTTAGAACATCTTGTCTAAAATGTTAAACTTGTTAACGGCGATTTATATATGTTGTCTCGTTTATTATTTTGTTCAGTGACACACGCGTTACAAACCATAAGACCAATAATTGATTTCGTTATTTACAATAGTATTCAGCAACAGGTGCGGCGACTGATCATCGAAATTTTTGGGTACCGTATGCCATTAGCAGTGTGGTGATCAACTTACAACGGTGAGGTAGTTTGGAGCACATTTTGATGAACATACTTTCGCCAAACGAGCTTGACTGTTGGAATATATTACAAAAATATATTAAAATACTTCTATTAATATGTATGTTGAATGGTTGACCGAACTTTAGTTTAAATAACAATTTAATACGGAAACTCTATAATAAACAATGTTGAATGGTTTTGATGAGTATGAAAACGTAGTATCATATTACATTTAATTATTAAACATGCGATACGATCAAACGTATTGTGATATCAAATTGTGGTTATAATTAATACATTCTACAAAATCATCGAAATATAATAATGTTGCCATCATCACCTAAATTATTACCATTAAAATTAAATATGATAGATATTAATAAATTGTACGGTAAGTACACTGTATACCATTTGGTGGCAGAAAGGAATTTAAAAATGGCGATCAAAAATACCACCCTTGTACAAGTGTTTAATATTACACGTATACACTATTGTAACTGGAATGTTGAGTAACTGGCCATACAACTGACAATTCTAATCTTTCAAACTCAATATATATTATGTGTATTGTGTATTTCATTATACATATAACACTGATATAAGAATTTTTTGTTCGTGTAAGTTTTACAAGACTAGATATATAGGTATAAGGATAGGTAAGCCGCGTATTTTTATTTTACCATTCAATACATTATATAATTTTTTTTTCATTTCACTAGTTTCGAATCAACTTCATTTTAGTTCTAGTTTCATATCACTTTATCCGATGATTTACCATCTCTTTTAGACTTTAGCCTAACCCTCCTTACTTCTAGCTATTGATGCAAAGGAAACTTTTTAGTTTGTAATTTTTTTATATCATGTATTACATAGTATGAAAATAATAATTCTAATAGTTTCATTTATTCTGTTTTTATGTTTATAGACAGGGGTATTACAGACATATTACTTTGTAATCTAAAATACAAATTAATAAATACATGATTTATTTATATATGTCACCGTTAAAATATGAAATAGTGTTATTCATTTAAATACCTACCTATGCATTTTGTACAGCAATCAAATTAAATCGTTTAATCATATAATTTAAAATTAAACTAGTTATTTAATCAATTACCCGATGTTACCAAGTTATAGTATAAAATATGTAAATAATTTGCTACCTACAACAATTATTTTATAATGCTATTAAAAAATGTGAGCCCAAATCTATTACTAGTCTCATTTAAAACTCATAAAAATATTTAAATTTTATATTAGATGTTGAAAAAATTAATTAAAAAAAAAACAAAATTAGTGACTATTGACTTGCGAAATATTTCAATTTAATACGAGTATTAATAAATGACGTTAAAACATTAATTTATCCCATAAGTAAGTGAAAATAATGCTAATATTGAAATAAACATTAGATTGAAATAATAGAATATATATTTGAAATTTTTTATAAGCCATACTAATAATTAATTGTTTTACTTACTTTAACTATTTAATTATGTATATATTTAATATTTATATTTATATAACGGTTTCTATTTAGGGGTTTTACAAAAAAATGTATTATTATATACATATTTTAAATAAAGTATTTATTTAATCCTTTCAGTACATACTTTAACGATAATATAAAATATAATTATCAAACAAATTAGGAAAAACTTTTTTATCTTTGTATTTGAGTTCTTTATATAACTGGTTGTATTTAATACTATTGAATATGTGACACTTTTAGGTTCTATATTAAAAGAAAAAAAAATAAAGAAAAAAAATACTGGCATAGCACCTAATTTGTTTATAATATATAAGGATTTTTTTTTATAATCATTAACATAATTTAGTATTTTAATAGACATAATGAACAATAAATTAATTATTTAAAATGATAGTTACAAACATAATAAATTATTATAGAACGAGGTCTGAACTTAGTAAAATTAAAAACATCATATTAATTTTAATTTATAACTTAGAGGTTAACAATATGAATCACTCATTTATACATATTTTTTATTAATTACTATTATAGTTGATGTTATTAAAATAATCATAGTTATTTGATTTAAATATAGATTTAATTTTATAGTTAAAATGTATAAAAAGTGGAAATGTCGATTTTAGGCGTTCCTCTTTCGTCCCTTCGGTCCTCGAAGAAATTAGCGGTTTATTATAATTAAGATTTGAATGCAATAATATTGCATTAGAAAATACGATTCTGAACGAAACTCAATATACTAAAATACACTATACTAATAATTCATTCCAAAATTTTACCTCACTTTTATACTACCTATGTTAGTACTCAAAAAAAATTTCAAGTCCCTTTGACCAAAACGTAATTAGTTATCAAGAAATTAAAAAATTTAAAATAATGAAAACGTTATTTTGTCGATTTTCGGGAAAATTAACTTTAAAAGCCTATACAAAAAATGGCAGTCACTATTTTCAAAATATTTTGTAAAAAGATTAAGTAGTAAATCATTAGACTTCAACAAAATTTTCAAAGCGTTAAACCAAAAATTGCCGGAAATATTGAACATTTTTGGAAAAAAGTTCAAAGTTCTATACTTGGTCAAATAATTTATTGATGCATTCCAAAATTGTACCACACCTGTATATTATCTATGTTAATACTCAGAAAAATTTTCAAGTCCCTACGATTAACACTAGACATGATTTGTTATCGAAAGCATAGTGGTACTATACTTGTGGTAATCGGACTATTATTTATACCCGAAAAAGTGTTTTTATACATAAAAAAAAAAAATCTTTGTAAAACCAATTCGCTTCGCTCAGAATCTAATATATCATATTATATCATTATACATATTGAGTATTGGACTTTATATAACTCTTGTTCAGTATTATTGAACTCGCCTAGTATTTTTTTTTTTTTTTTTGTAATAAGCATTATAATAAAATATATTGTGTAATTTTTATCTATTTTCTATTACGTAAAGAACATTTACATGGTGATTAATAATAACACATATTTTTATTATTATAGAGTACAAATAATAATTCAAAATGAAGAAACTTTTAATATTCCAGTATCAAAGCATATTTATATCTATGTACATATTTTCTCGGTTCACGAGTTTTTTAGAATCTAGTTATTAGTATTAGGTATTTTTCATAAAAGTAAGTTTTTGATATTTGTTATTTTTACCATTCATAGGATGCAACAAATAATAAAATATATAGCGTTAAATCCATTACGTGCTGAAAGTTTAACAATTTCGTCACTATTGTAAATGGAGACAATCATACAATGGTAATAATATATAATCCTTGTTTCGGTTAGTAATAAAAGGATATTGAACTTTTTCTTTGACACTCAAATTATTCTACCTCATTTCTCTTTTCTTTGAAATTATGAATAAAATAAAAAGTTTCATACAGATGTAAAAAATATGGAGATCAAATTCAAAGCACAATTTGTTTGTACACTAGAACTATTAGTTTGGTGTTGGTTAAATTTTGTATATGAACAATTCGATGAATATGATTAGGGATCAAAGCCGCCCGCTATTTTATTTTATATTTGTTTACATTGGTGATATTTAATTGTAAATATTTAAATTCGGAAAGATAATTATATAAAGATATTTAATATAATTTTATTGTGTTGTTAATTTTGATCTGTAGTTTATAATTTTTAGTTTTTATACTGAGAATGTATTAAAAATAAAATAGGATGAAAATTGTTTTCGTCATTCATCCTATTCCAAAATATATTTTTGCGTGTTGCCATGTTTAGGATATGCCTTCTCATATACGACAAAAATTTTTGATATTTATATCACAACATTTGTAATATAAATATTGAATTGTATTTAGTAATATTTAGTAAATTGTATATTTGTATAATTGTATAATTGTATTAAAATGTTTTAAACAGAAACTTGTATTTTTAAATATCATTCTATAATTAAACAATTTTGTATATGTCATTATTGATATTTTTAACACTATGATGGTTATTATAATATTAATTAACCTTTTTATTTGATGTAATATATTAGATCTCACTAATATTTAAATATATTTTTCAATAAATACGGTATTATCTATACAGTATATATATTTATATATATAGCTTAAGAGCTATTTATAATTTAGGTGAATATTTAACTTTTAAGATTTATTTTTAAATTACAACATACAATTATCACTGTTGCAATACTACATAACAAACTAAAATATAAAACTATTTAATTTATCTAAATAAATGTTACTATAAGGACTATTAAAAATATGATAAGATTAAACTCAGATTGTCTATGTGCTACCTATGTACAATTATATTCCATTATTTTGACAATGTCAGTCCCTGTCCCTTGTTGCAATATGATTTACGATTTTAAAATATTATTCTATGAATATTATAAATTGTTATCAACCATAATATTGTACAACATTACAAATGTGTTTTATATTAAACAAAATAAATGAACATCGCTTTAATAAATACACTGTTATTGTTATTTATAACACTTTATATAATCTGCTAACATAAAAGGTATATAAACAATAAACAGGTATATATATATATATATAGATAATATATTAATATTGGTGTCTATATTATTTACAATATGTATATCTCCAAAAATAGTGAGGATTATACAAGTCTTATATAATCCTCATTTTTTAGTAACATAAAATAATAATGATCCTACATAACACCCATACAACACTTTTAAGGAAAAAATAATAACAATATATTTTTCTCATAATAATATGTTATATAAAATAAAATATAAATTATCATAATAGAAATGTGCTATTCCTGATAAATCATAGTTGATTTATATAGTTTAGACTGTTTTTAAATGTATATTTAAATAATGTGTATACTCAATCAATTTAAAAAGTCCAACAAAGGAAAACTGTTTTTGTATACAAATTTATAAAACGATAGTTTAATGGTACACGTGGGCTATGGCAAAAGTATAACTAAGACTAAATCCGTACTTTTTATAACGTATGTTATATTACCTATATATTAAATTTTAAGTTTTAAAATATAATTTAAAACTTATAGGCCAAATAAAGTATTTTCTTTACCAAAGGAGTTACGTTTACGTAACGTCAAGTTTAAATTAAATTTCAGATCTTCAAACGCTTAGAAAAACTACTGAGATAGATACCAAAGACATCTCAAAAAATATTATATTTTAATAAAATGTTTGAAGTTTTTTTTCTACATAAAAAATATATAATATAATATAAATTATATTACATATTTATAATAAACTATTATATGAATTTGCTTTATACTTAAAGAACGGTTAATAAATTGGTAAATAATATATGTATAAACCTTGTCATGATTTTATAAATTATATTTTGTTTATAATTATCAAGGTTTTAAAGTCGTAATAAACTATCTACACAAAAGTTATTGTTATGTAGTTTACAAGTTTACAACGTATTAAGCTGCAATCTATTTATATTTCTTTTTTGTTTGCGATAACTGCAGTAGTGAGGTGACTGACATTATACTAATCTTGCAATCTAACCTCGGTCGCATATTTTATATTAAACGCATTCGGTTTTATTTTATATATATTTTTTAACGAGAATAGGTATTATGTCGACTTTTGAAAGACTAAATTTAGAAACGGTAACTGTTTGGATTATTTCTAAGGGTTTTGTTAGAGTTTTAAAGGATTTTAAACATTAATGACGCAAATCATAGTACGGACGCGTGTTTGGAAAGCGAAGGAGCGGATTAAAAATAAATCAAAAATCAAAATAGTGTTAATAGCGAAGATAAGAACGATAAGAAATATAGAAATAAAAGGTTCGGGGAAACGTATCGGACAAGAGACGATAGAAACTGGAATATATTATAATTGTACCCAATAAAATCGGTCAGATTACTCAGTTTATAACATAATTAGGCCTTACTATAAACAACCGAGTGAATTATGCTGTGACAGGTTTGACTTTTTAACGGATTTAGTGAGAAACAAGAACATTTTTCGAACTGCCGTCATTTCACCTTCTTTCTACTAATCCATCAGAGTGTACTTACCGTTTTATATTTTTGATATAATATTGAAAAATTAAAAAATGCTATCTATCGCAGCCGTCACCTCTTAAAATCGTCACATATATTATCGCAACACATTCGCACAATATATTATGGTTATTGAATTATTATTGATCACTCGCGATATACCGTTGTCGGTCTGACGTTATGAAAACGATACGATTTCGCAACAAACGACGCAGTTTATAATGATATATTGTACACGGTTTAGGTAGATATCTGTTTTAGTTAAATGTCTAATATTATTCTTATTGGATGACTCACTTGTATGGGAAACCAGCAGAAAGCGAATATGGCCACCACCACTACGACCATTCGGGTCACTCGCTTCTTGCCACGACGACTCTCGGCCGACGGCGGCTGTCCTCCGGGATTCACTCCTTTCCACAATCTCATCAACATCAACACATACAGGATGCATATGATCGCCAGTGGTATCACGTACGATGTGAGGAAGAAAAATATCTGTAACAAAACGCGGTAATAGGTTATAGGTTTGAACCGTACAAAGGTTGAAACAATAACTTTTCGTTATATTTCGATACCTATTATATTTTCCACTAGAATGACATTGAATTTTATTATGCTCACATGTACACACGCAGGCGTGAATTCAGAGAGGTGCTATAGCACCCCCTTTGGCACGTGGCTAATCAGAAATAGGCAAATACTACATTTTAAGATAATATATATAAATAAAAATATTTTTTTCACGACTGTATTTTTACTGTCACCGGAGTATCTACCGCGAAGTATATACAGCGGTATTTTTTTATCTCAAACAATAATGACAACTAGACGACTGTTAATTAAATCGATGTCGTTATCTACACATTTTGCAAATTAATACAGTACAATTAAATAAGTTTGAAGTGGTTTACATTTGGTACAATTATTCATGCATAAATATTGTGTTGTACTGTATTATTTTACACTCATATTATTATCGATTTGAAATTTAAGTTCATTAGTTTTTGAGCACTAAAGAGAAAGTTCATTCCATCGGGACTAATGTTCCTATGAGATTTTGATCTTAGCATCCCCTTTAAAAAAATCCTAGATCGGCCACTGTACACGCGGTATGTGTTGTTTTACACGCAACACGTCCAACGAAAAATTACAATTAAAACGCAGACAGTTTGTCTACTGTGATTCGTTTATAATCGACTTATCCATACGTTTCGAACATAATATTGAACAATTGAATAATTTCACTATGATCTTTGTTTATTGTATTGTACATTAGTGTACGAAACACATTTCTGGCAACATAATACTACCATAATAATTATAGATAGCATTTTCGTATTTTCTCAATGTACTGTCGTTAAACTTTTCTAATTTTCTTTGTCTTAATGTTTAAAATTTTTAAATTGAAAATGGTGGTTTTTCACTTGTTTTTTTTTCTTATATTCGACCATTACACTATTACTCCGGAATACGTATTTTTATTGCTTTTTAAATTAATTTTCAACAACATCCACATTTGTACGTTGTCAGGTTAACTAAAATGTATAAAATCTAATTTATATATATTCTAGGCGCGAAAAGTTTTCAGTTAGTTTTCTTGAAAAGTGTAGGTATATAATATATATATTTGTATTGTAAAGAAGTCGGAAGAAAACCGTGTTCATGTTTGTTTGTCGATACATCAATTTATAAGGATAAATAAAACATAAACAGAATAATACTGCAGTATATCATACCACTAAAATACAAAATAATACCTTTTAGATGTTTTTACTTTTACCTAAGCATTTATAATAATATAAAATAATATTGTTCTTTAACTTCATGTCCTTTGAAATTTAAAGAAAAATATTTTCTAAATTTAGCTTATGAATTATTTAGTTTTTTTTTTAAAATACATTATACTATATAATTGTATCTTTTATATAAATTAGAATATATTTATTTATTTGTTTTGTTATAGAAAAATAAATTTTCTTCACATATACTATACTTACGTATATTTATATTAATTTTTTATACATATAAAAATTATATATTATATTATTATAAAATGTAGTATAATATAATAATATCAATTAGGTGCAATTTGTAAAGTCAAACTCTCTTATCTAGTTATTTATTATTATAAATAAGTAATAATTTACTTACATAGTATATATTTTGTTCAGTGTATTGAAGTTAAAATTATAATTAGGATTAAGTATTTTTAACTATTAACTATTAAAGTAGATTTACATTTTTTAAGTTTAAATAAAGTTTCAATATTGTTACATTAAAAAAAAAATCATCTAAAATGTTCCTTAATTAATTTGATAATTTTATGCTTAGGTACAGTTTTATAACTATTGACTTCAAAAATATAATATGAGGTTTATACCACTTCAACTAAAATTATATATTTGAATATTCATACCAACAGTTTCAAATTATATTTTTGGCCATTATTTTATTAATTTTTTTATAGTTATTCTATATTTTATCACACACTGTTAAAATGAAATTAACTAAATTATTGTAAACGATTTTGGTATTTTTTATAAAAGAAAAGTAATACAACGCGAAATATAATTTACACCTCTTTAAAATTAATGTTGAAAATTTGGATAACATCCAAACCATTTAACACAAACCTGACGATTTAGAGTTTTCAGTCTATCCGTCTTCGTCTGATTTCTTTCACGGTTGCCTGATTTACTATATTAACAATAAATCTTAACTCTATGGCAGAATCTGATATTGATATTAACTGTCTTAAACAATATAAACAAAATTTAATTTAGTTATTAATTTCCTAAAGGAATATGGAATAATATAAGATGTATCTTTAGTGAATAAAAGTAATCATATACCTACGAGTTTACAGTAGGACGAAAAAAGAGAAAATTGTTTTCCGTTTTTTATTAGCATTGAATATTCAGACTTTTAAATAATTAAAAAAAAAAAAAATAATTTGTCATAATTATTTACTATTTATTTTAAAATAATTTTTTTAATTTCTTAAAGAATATAATAAGTAATTAAAGAATTAATATTAACTGGAAATCTACAGTAAAATGTTCAACTAAAATAAAGTGTTACACCATAATTACGATTTGGAGCATCATTAATTTGTATCGCTTTGGCTTAAAATAATCTGATTAATCATATAAAAAGAGTATAATTTTGAAACAAATTACGTGGAAAGAGTAATTTTTATCATTATTTAATACTCAATAAATACGCAAATATCCCAAATTTCAAAGCCAATAAAAAACGGTAAACAATTTTTTCATTTATTCGTCTTACTGAGTACGAGTATATAATTTCTTGTATTTGCTAAACATACAGTTTATACACAATGTATTTAATTATTAAATTGATTTAATATTTTAAATGTGTTTTGACAAACAAATATTATTGTTTTCCATACTGTTTGATAAATATTTATTTTAAATTTTGTTCAAAAATATAATATTACAAATACAATTGTGTATCTATATATCTAAAATACTGTACATAATATTTTTATTTTATTAGTAAAAAAATTAACAATTTTTATTTGTACAACTACCAAATGTATGCTAATAAGTAATTATAAAAATTTGATTTTGTAATTTAAATTTTATGAAAATGATATCGCATATAAATGAACTTTTAATTGTGGACTAGATACGTATATGTTATAAATTCAATTATTTTAAAGATAATATATTAATTATATATTATAATTATATCTAGATTATGTGGTAAGTAATACATTTATTTGGATTTCAATTGTCTATAATATGAGTATAAAAATATTAATTAATTAAATAACTTGTATAATTATTTCAGATGACAATTAACAAAATTATCTGATATTTTTAAACTATAAAATTAAGTATGGAATAGGAATGTACTTTTTCTCACTCGTAAAGAAAAATGTATAAATTTAATAATTTATTTGTTAATTAATCTTTTTTTTCAACAATTTTCTTCGAAAATTAGGAGCATTTCAGATTTTCAAAAGTTATATGGGTGTGTAAATTTCATAATATTTTCCGGAATTGACGTTAAACATGACCTTTGGTTTGTAAGAAACACTGTCATTTATATTGTCATAAAAATAATGAATATTACTTTAAAACTTTCAATTAAAAAACACATTTTCTAAACTTTTTTTGGTAAGGTTAATTTGTCAAACAGTTGATTTTCTTTTTTATATAGGTAGTCGATTTTTTAAATATACTTACATGTATAATTTATTTATAATTACAAAATGTCACCTTTTTATTTAATTGGAAAACATATAGAGGGCCTGTTATATTAATTAAGATTGAATTTTTCCTATAAAATATTGATAAAGTTGTTATAAAGAATGTTTGTTTTTATACTTAAAACCAATTCTCAACTTTCCATTCGACTATGAAAAGTATTAGAACTACTAAATATTAATAATGACAAATCGTGTTTACTGTTTTATTTGGAATACAACTAAACAGAAATCTCACTAAGAAGGATAATCGTATTATCTAAATATGGCTAATATAAATCATCTAACAAGAAAATAAAATGTTAAATTATTACGATTTTTAATTATAAGTATAATGACGTTTATTTAATATTATTTGACATTTAATTATATATCATGTATAATATATCAATTTATGATCAATATTTAAGATTAAATTAAAAATATATAAATTAAAAATTATTTATGATATTATATAAAGTCCCCGGCACCCCCCATTTCGATAAGATAGGACAGATAAGTTAAGATAGATTTATAAGATAAATTGTACTGTTCATGGGAATATGTTATTTTTACTTTTATTCGTGTGTTTGTATAATTATATACGTTTTAATAAGTTGTTCAATGAGCCTGAAAATAAAAATTTATTTCACTAAAAGTTCATGAAAAATTGTATGTTACAAATACTTTGTATTATTGAAGATTTGACATTTTACTATATTCATTATAGATTTATAGACACATATAATATGACAATTTAATATTATACAGTTTTAAAAAGTAGATCATAGGTCATAGACAGTGGCACAGATAATAAAATATGTCATAATTCCCCACTGTTTTTATGTTTCTGAATATATAATGTGAAATTACTTGATCATTCCTTTTTTTGTTTCCTGATTTTTTTTTTAGAAGAAGCATGAACATATTTTCAGGAGACTAATCCCCTATAGCTCCCCTTTTTATACCGCTGGTCATAGAGTTAAGTTAATAATTGATATGGCTAAATAAATGTTATTAAACTGTAGTTATTATTTTCTTATAGCCTTTCCAATTTTTTAGAAAAAAATCTATTTCATTTATCTTAAAAAAAACCCCTAATAATATTTTAGCTATAAAATCCAAACTAAAGATTAATATAAAAAAATGTAATAAGTACTATTTTAGAAATTATATTGTTATATTATTTTTAATATTTAACCAATATAATGAAAATTAATATGGTTTTCAAATTTACTTTTTAAAAAACACATTACTCGATAACGACACGTAATTAAATCAATTGTTCAATATTTTTTACGCTTTAACGGATTTATATGACATTTTTCATGCAACTTTTCTCCCTTTTCTTTCAGATTTTGATTAATGATGTCTCTGATATATGGCTTTCATTTGCACTTGATTGAGATAGCAGCTATAGTGTGACTCTTTTTATATATACGTAAAATATATATATACTTATGTCGGCATAACGCATTTGCAGACAAGATCTATTCCATTTATCATCTTTCAATGCGTCAGATGTTTCATTAATGTTAAGTTAAAAATGTTAAAATACAATGTTTATGTCAGATTTAGATATAAACATCTATAAAAAAATATTAATTAATTTAATATTAAAATGTATATTGTTTTTTGTATTAAATAATAACGTTATTTTATCGAACAGAAAAACTAATTACATAGGTAGATATCTACATTATATTAAAATTAAGTATATTATTTTTCAATATTGTTAGATATAATACCAGAATTAGATATATTAAATATACTATTCACTTATCAACTATTAAATATACTTTACTATAAAATTGTTAATTAAATTAAATATGCTTTTAATTATGTGTAACAAAAATGTTATATATTTCTATGTGTTGTTGGTAAATTTGTGTTTTTACTATACTGAGTAATGATTAACTTTCCATATATTATCTTAACATTTCAATTATTTATTAAAATTGTCTTATTGTATTTAAAGTAATCGAATTAATTATTTATTCGTATTTCATGATTTATAGTGGCATAAGGTGAAATACATTAGGGCATTAGTATATTCTAAAGTAGTATAGTAGTATAGTATATGATGAGTATCTAACAACAATAAAATAAATATAACAAATATAATGCTATACTTAATATTTGATTTATAGAGTGATCAGTTATTTGTTTTACGAAATTAATGGAAAATACGTATGATTATAATGTAATCTCCGCAGTTTGTTTAACAACCTCGAATGTATAACATATTTAATTTATTTAAAACAATCAAATGAAATTAATGCATTTTAAAATAACTAAAAAAAAATTACAGGAAATGTCAAAACTATTTGTCAAATGCGATAAAATAATATTATTTAAATATAATATATGTATAATATTGACAAAAACGATACTTATCAAAATGATTTGTCATGTTATAGTTATAAAATACAACGAAAACAAAAGCAAATAATAAATATTAATTTTAATAATAATTGAGTAAGTTTTAATTTCAAAATATAAAGTTTCATATCATAGCTATAGTATAGACAATATTATTGTGTTAATGTATATTTTCGTACAAATTAAATATTTAAAAAAAAAAAAAAAATGATAATATTAATAATTATAATTAATTACTTTATAGAATAATTATGGAAGAGTTAGATAATATTAATTAAAAAAATAAAATTAAAAATTCTATATTTAATTAATACCATTATTTATTTTATTGTCTTTTAAGTATTGTAATATGAAAAATGGAAATTTGCAAATGTAAATTCTAATGATTATAGAAATGTAATAACCTCATGAATCATCATGTAAATAAAATAAAATAATTTAAATTTATCGTATTTATCGTATTTATAAATGTACATTATATTATCTGTAATAATATTTTAAGCGCATATATGAGCTCTTTATGCATATAAACTTTTAAAAATTAATTCTCGGTAATAAATTATTTTGAATTAAATCACAATAATATTAAATTATATCTGTTATAGAGATTTATTAAATGATTTTATAGAAATAAATGAATGACAATAAATATTGTATGAGTATTATTTTTTTATACATAATTTAGCATTAAAAAAAAAAAAAAAAAAAAAAAAATTAAAAAACAATAATAAATATATCATATATAAATGATGTACTTGGCACAGTAACACTTATAAATAAAAAAAAGCGGAGTTGATTTTGGATTTTTCTCCTTCGGTCCTCGGAGAAATTAGTGATTTATTTTAATGAAGATTTAAATAGAATGATATTGCATTAGAAAATACTATTCTAAGTGAAACTTAATATAAAACAATATATTATACTGACAAAAAGTTTCAATATTTTACCACATGTGTCAATTATCTATGAGAATACTCGAAAAAATATACAAGTCGCTAGATTCAAAATTTCATTAATTATCATGAAAATCTAAAATCAATTTCGTGAAAATTATGTTTTCCGTGAATTTTGCCGATTTCCACATTTTTTGGTAGTTTTTCTTCTCCCAAGAAATTTTTTTTAAGAAATTCGAAAAATAAGCTATATAACGCACTAAATAGATGCAATTTTTTATCAATAACATACCCTTTTTATGATAATCGGATCATTTATACCTAAATTAGTGTCATTAACATACGAGCAAAAGGTTTAGGGCGGAAAATTTTTGGGGGCAGCATAAACTTTTGTAATGCAAATATTAAATATTATGCACATGTTTTTTTCAATGTGAAATCAAGTAATACCTATAGGCTTAGCTATTGAAAAATTACATATTTTCATTATAACAATATATATTCTTATAATCCTTTAAAATAAATTATGAGATATAGTTCTAAATTATGTATCTATAATATTATAAGAATGGACTAAAAGTATAACCATAATTATAGTTGTATTCATCACAATTTACATAAAATTTTGTAAAATTGTGTTATGTTTGCAAATTAATTTTTGAATTAAATAGAAGAATGGAAATTTACACTAAATTAAATGATAAATTTGGATTTTTATTAAATATTGAAAACGAATCATTAAATAATATTCGAAAAAAAAGTAACAACCTAGTTGAATCTTATAATATAGATTTAGAAAGTGACTCGGGAGAAGAATTAATACAATTTAAAAGTATAATGGCAAATATTTCCGCTAAAAATAAGAAATCATTTATTGCATTGCATAAAACTTTAATAACATCATCATTAGAAATATCATTTCCTAACATAGAAATTATTTTAAGAATTATCTGCATTCTACCATCTTCAAATGCTATCGGCGAACGTTCATTTTTGGTTTTGAAAAGAATAAAAATTTTTTTAAGTTTATCTTTAGACCAAGAGAAAATGTCAGATTTGTTAATACTGTGCATCAAGTGTGAAATATTTAGATTAAATTAAGTGGGAGGAACTTGTTAATAAATTTGCTACAGTCAATCAAGGAAAAAACATATTTGTTAAACAATGAGTATTAGATTTTTTTTCTTTATATTATATTGTAATTACTTTAATCATTATAATAAGTGTGTATATGTATGAAGTATAGATTATAATAATTTGACGTTTTAAACTTATAGTAGTTATTTGCGAAGAAATAATATAAGATACCAATTTTTTTATTAAATTATTTAACATATTCATATAATATTATGTTTATGTTTCAACTTACAAGACTGCTCTTATGAGCACAATTATGCTTTACATCGCATGCTCAGAGCTGCAAATAACCAATAATTCATAGGTCACTATTTCTACTTTTCTTTTACTCAGTGTTGGGACTTATCTAGATAATTATTTTTTTTACTTTTTATCTTATTTAGATAAATAAATATAAGTTATCTAAGTATTTATTTTAGATAAAAATTTTATTTATCAAGATAAATTAATAAGATAATTTTTTTTGGGAAAATTAGCAAGATTTTTTCGAAAATGTTTAATTTTTATTGTCATTCTCTCAGGCACAACTTGCACGTAAAATAAAACCCCGGGCTACAAATATATGACGTTATTCTGAAAAGACTATACATTATTCCTATTAAATATTTATTACTTATTAGTAATTAATATTCTGTGTTCGGTTATAAATATATATAAAATATACTAATTAATTTAGTAAAATAAAATAGCCTATATTAGTATAGTACTGTCGCGTCAAACATGCCACGACCGATGTTATTTCCCAGAATTTAATAAATATTTTTAAATTATAATTAAAATACGAATAATAGAAACAGTGATAAATTATAATCACCGCTGTCCGCCAAACAAAATTCCGTAGAATATAATATTATTTTTTATGCATTGAGAAATTTCTCAAATTCTATCTAATCTTTATTAATAAAGATAATCCAGCCGTTTATTATTCTCGTATTCGCTATACAATCATCTAAAATTAAATAATAAATAATAAATAATAAATAATATATAATACATATTGACATAATATGAAGATATTCATGATAATTTATAAGTTTGACAAAAAAAATAGAGATGAGATAAGATGCAAATCAATTTCGGGTTTTATATTTTGTACTATCTGTAAACCAATTGTAATATGCACATGACATATAAAAACATTTTATTTTATTTAACAAACATTATTTCATAAAACAAATACGCAATACTCGTAAATATCTTTTCAATGTTATTAATTAATAATTTTATAGTCCACGACACAAAAAGTGACTGGTGACCCCTGACACCCGCCCGCCATAGAAAAGCCATTGGTTCTCTTGTGCGTGTATTATTTCAGGATGTATTCTTGGAAATATTATTTTTAAAGTAAATAATCAAAAAATAATTTATCTTTTATCTTTTTGGTAGATGAATTTGATTTATTTATCTATTATCTGTATCTTAGATCAAATTTAGTGTTGTTATATTTATCTTTCTTTATCCGGATGATTTTTTTTGTTATTTGTTCCTATTACTGTTTTTACTAAAATACTACTAACCATATTATAATATGTATACTGAATTATTGCTATCTAAATTATTTCTGTATTTAATATCTTAATTATGTAATTATGTAACTATACAATCATGTACACCTTATTACCATATTTGTTAACTATGTAATATTGCCTTTTGGTGTTTAATAATCAATAATAATAATAATATTACATGAAATGCATATTATATTGTTTTGACTACTTCTTGATAAGAAGTACCAATAATATATATATTGCTCTAGGGCGGCTCTGATTCTTAATCCGGCTTTGGTTTTCAGTCGTAAAAAAACATCATTGTTAAACTAATACATTCCTCGCTTCGCTAAGAATCTAAAATTAAATAATTGTATTGTATCCACTCAGAAAATCTATCTTTTCATGAAGTAATGTCATGATGTATATCCAATTTATTCATATCCGGAAAAATATAATTGTTTACACTATTTATGTATAATTTAATTATTTTTTCATAAAGTTGTTCACATAGTTACATTAAAATTATGTTTCATTTTTTTCCAAATATTTTATAAAGAGGTGTAAAACTTTTGAATTGTAATTTCATACTATAATATATTTTGTTGGAATATATTATTGGAAGTATGTGAATGTTTTAGATACCCACAAAGTCAAGGAAATATTAAGATAGTCTAACAAGGCGTTGAGCATATGCTAACATCATTATTAGGTTGTGTACATGATATGATTGTTTTAAAAAGAAAATATTGTATAATAGAAGTTACCAACTCTCACAACTTTATTTAAATTAATTTACATAAAAAAATATAAGTATATAGTGTGATCATGATAATTGATTTTTAATAACTTTACAAATACTCATTATATTTGTATGGTTTCTTTTTTTTTGCAACATTATAAACTTAAATACACACTTGTTGACATAATTAGAATAATTATACATCTATTAGTTTCATGCATGCACACATAACTATCCTTTTTTTAAATGGTAACCTACCATTTTGATTATTAATTATTTTTCTTTGATTTTTTTCATAATTCTCAGTGGTGAAATCAACCTCATAAGTTGAAAATTGGCTGAGTTAGAGCTATTTGAATATGTGGTTAATTAATTAAAATGTTTAATAATGTCAAATATTCAAAGAGCTTTAATTCAGCCTTCAGCTAATTTTTAACTTATGAGGTTGATTTCTTTACTGAAAATTATGAAAAAAAAAAATCACAATGAAAATGGTAGGTTATCATTTAAAAAAAGTTTATTTTTGTGCGCATGTCCGAAACCAATTCATAAAAAATTATTCTAATTATGTAAACAAGTGTGTAATTAAGTTTATAATGTCGCAAAAAAAAAAAAAAAAAAACATACAAATATAATGAGTGTTTGTAAAGTTATTGAATGTTTGCAATTATGGCGATCACACTGTTATAATGATTTTAGTATTAAAATATAAAAATATAATAATTTCACTCTATGGATAAACCCGGATTTCTTCAATTCTTGAAGAGAACAAAAAATTATCTATAAGGTATAAAATAAAGGTCATTCTCATAATGCGGATGAATTTTGTGAAGTGGATTCGAAATTACTATGAAAGTCTTCAAAACAACAAAATATTATGATTTTAATGAGGAATATTTATACTTATCTCTACAGTTGTGCCTATATTATATTTAAAGATATGAATAAAAAATAATTATAAAAAAAATCAATATCTTTAATTTTAAACAAATCTGTGAATGAAACGTTGGTACATTATTGTATACTAAGAATTTTTTTACGTAAATAAATTTAACATTATAATAGGTATATTAAAATACGTAAATGGAATCACATTTGAATTTGCGACCTACAAACCATGAACATATCGACTAATATATTTAATTGAATTAATTTGTAACTATATTTGTATCGAATATTACTCATTAATTTGCATAATATCATATAAGTGTTTTTTACATTATGTTGTTACTTGTTTAATCTCGACCTTTTTCGACAACTTTTATTTCGCAAGTGTAATGCTCCAATACATCAAAATGTCATGATTATAATATCATGTAGTGCACAGGTGTCAGAAAATAGTTTTAATCATGATAACCATATAAGTCATATAATCAAAATTATATTACAAATATAATGTTCAAACTATATTTGTCGTTCTTGTACATTGCGTAGGTATAGTTTATATTATTTCATTTCTCTACGGCCCACGCTGATGTTTAAAATAATTTTAATAATATCACTAAATTGCAGTGATAGGTAGTGATGATAATAATTACAATTTATGCATAAGTTTATAAGTAGACGTTTCATAATTATTGATAATATAATATGGTCAAACTATATAATAATATAACAAATACTTGTTATTCAATTTAATTTTAATAAATTTTGTATTAAAACGAATTTTTCAGGTATTTGTATAGGTACTTTTTCAATTATATAATAATTTTAAATACTTATTTATTAGTAAAAGATATATTTTTCAGTATCAGTATTAATTTTTAGTTGTTGTTGAAACTAATCCTTATAATAATATATGTAAATCTATGTTACATTATTATAAAGCTTCTGAATATTCATAAACGACTTTTAAACTAGTAGAGAAATTGGTCCTTTAACCACCTGGTTCCTTTAATTTAGACCCTTTATTAATTATTCCAGAGATCTTGATAGCTATATTCATGTTTATAAATTAAACTCAAGACTTAAATATTACTATTATTAACCAATAATTCAGTAGATATCACGAATAAGGATCACTCAAAGCAAAGAGACACGTACTGTAAAGAATCAATTCATAGATGTTTTACAAATTTAAATTAATCGTTTTATAATTTTATAATTTAAAACGCAAAAAAAAAAAAACGATTAATATAATATTTTCATAATGAAAATAATGTGGTTCTGGCAGAATTGTTTTATAAATTTTAGAATTACTAATTAAATTATTATGAATAGTAAATAAATATGCTTCAAAATTGTTAAATATTTTGTTTATATTCGTCAGGAAAAATATCAAGGGTTGAGAAATTTTAAATACGATATTTTTATTATGTCATCTGTGTTCATTTTTTTACAATTTGAAATGAAAATAAAATAGTATATTATAAGAAAACTAGTAGTATAATACTTTTAAATAAATAAATAAGTGATATACTATATAGGTATGAATAAAATAATAGGTAGGTAATAAATTTAATTATATTTTATATCAAATAAGCCACAGGTGATACTTTTCTCATATTTAATGGATTTTATAATAAATAATGTTATTATCGTTGGACATTTGATTTAATTATTCCCATTGTAATTTATTTAGTTCTAAATTTTTATAACATTGTATTTACTATAAAGTAATAAAACAATCTTCTATGAACTATTATAACATTCTCTGTATTTTCTTATTGATTAAATAATGTTTTAACAAGCATCTGTTTTGAATTTCTTGTAATATTCAAAACTCATCAGTTAAGTATATAATAAATAAAATTCGCAGAATAATAATTTAAATAGACTAATGGAATTTAAATATTCAAAAACCACTAGGTAGCAAAATAAATGTAGACATTGTAATATATTGAATTTATTCATTTTAAAGTTAATTTCAGGCTTATTATTTCCGAATAAGTATACAAAATGAGTATGAAAAATAAGTTATGTATTTCTGTATGTTGTAATACCTACTTAAAATTATTTATGTGACATGTAGAAAGTAATGAATCGTATAATATTTCATTTTAGAATATGAGCAAAGCGAAGAATGTATTGGTTTTACAATGATGTTTTTTAATGCATAATATTACCTGCAATTTTGGGTTTATCGGTTTGAAAATTTTTATAGAAGCCTAATCATATACTAATTAATCTATTTAAAAAATATTTTGAAAATCGTACCTCTCAATTTTTTTTATAAGATTCTAAGGTTATAATCTTTAGTAAAATTGAATTTTATGATATTTTGTGTTTTAAAAGTTTGGAAGTTTCAATTCGGGTAGAAATTATGGTTCGATTACTACAAGTATTTATTTAGCTCATTTTTTGAATTTTTCAAACGTTTTTTTTGGGAGAAGAAAAACTACCAAAAAATGGCGGAAAATAAGCAAAATTACGATTTCTTGTGTTTTAATTTTTTTCATTTCGTGAAAACTAATTGAATTTTAATCGCAGAGACTCATTTTCTTGATTATTCACATAAGTAATTTACACACGTGGACATAGTAAAATTTTACCGCGGATTTTTTGGTTAAATATAGAGCTTTGTCAAAATTATTAAATATTACATGAAAATTTGGGTATAACGGTTTGAAAATTGTATAGGAATTTACTCATATGCTATTTTACCTATTTATAAAATATTTTGAAAATTGAATGACAGTTTTTTTTTATAGATCTTAAAACTTCAACATTTTATATCGATGTTTGATTTTTGTGTTTTTAAAAGTCTGAAGATACTTTTTAGGTAGCAAAAGCTATCCACTTACCATAACTAGAGTACGTTTTTAGTATAAATTTGCATGTAGATGATACTTTATTTAGCTCAATTTTTAATTTCTCAAAAGTTTTTCCACGAGAAAAGAAACTACTAAAAAATGATGGAATAACGTTAAATTTCACGGAAATCGTAATTTTGACAAAATTGAAAATTAAATTTTTTTTAGTATTTCTCATAGGTAGTTTACACACGTGATAAAATTTTGGAGCAGCTTATAATATATTGTATTATATTGAGTTTCGCTCAGAATCGTATTATTAATACAATATTATTCCAAATCTTAATTATAATCAACCACTAATTTCTCCGAGGACCGACGGGACGGAGGAGGAACGTCCAAAACCGACCTAATCGCTTTTATTTTATTATATGGTTGAGATAATTATTATTCCTATTAACAATATATTAAATTAATTGTATAAATATCATATAATTATTATAAAACATGGTATAAACTCAAATATATTACTTATGTATTCCATGTGTATGACCATAGTTTTGTAAACAGTAATATTATTTTTTTCGAAATCAAAAAATGACTAGGCATAGAAAATTCTCGTGATAGCAAATAAGTCGTCAGTCAGACTGTTCATGAAATTAATGTACACCTAAAACTCAAAGTTTAAATAATGTTTTCTTCATTCTACTTAACTAATGAGTACTTTCTACGAGCTATGATATACGATTGTTCAAAAACTCAAGCCAGAACAACTTGGCAACGAATCATGTATCTATCAATAAAAATACTTAACAATCTTACAATCTTAATTGTATATTTTTATAATCTAGTTAGACACCAAAAGGTAATGTTTAATAACGGTAAAAATAACCATTAAAACAAAATAACATATTTAATGTGTATAAACACTTGTATTTATAATTTATTTATATCATATAAATTGTGATCACAGTTTCGAGTAAAATAAATTATGAAAATTATTTGTAAATTAGATTTATCCATTATTGTAACACAATATTTCGATCATCCTGTATATGGTAAATTTGGTAAGTATATATTATTTTTTTTTTAGATTTTAAATTTTTCCCACAAATATAATTAGCATACTGTACTGGAGGCTGTTGTTTTTGTCATTTGGGCCTATAAGGGTAAACTTATATTATAGTATATTATGGTGTGAAATTTCCATAAAGCGAATAATTTATATAATATGGTAGTTAAATAAAACAAAACCAACGTTTTTTTTTTTTTAACTTGATACAAATAAAGTGCATAAACTTATATAAATTAGTTAATTTCAGAATAAATTTTTACATCGCTTAGATGATATACGTAGTATTTAAATAGTTCAATTTCAAATGTAATGCATACACTTAAATTAACGTTAAAATGTATTATTACATTTAACAAAAATAGATTAATCCTATAATCCTATAATCCTATAAACCTATATTATTATATCATCTGAGTAAATAATTTAAATTAATATATATTATTATATTTTCTACCTTTTCATTCACAGAATGAAAAATGATTGTAATATCTAGGGGCTTTGCCAATGTGAATGTAATAAGTGAAAACAAAAAAAATTATTCTATCATTATTATCAATTATAAAGTAAATAAAGTAAATAATATTGAGATAAAAATATGTTCACTATTAGTTTTAATGTTATATTATTTACTCGTTTGTAAAAAACTAACTATTACATTGATAATCCACTAAATCAACTATTTTATTTAACCGAACAACAGGTCACCGATTTATTTTTCTTCAATATTTGCTCGAAATATAACCAAACTTATTTTTATACAGTATTTTAAATTTTAACATTGAAATATACTTGAATATATTGCTTGTATAATATCTACCATTATAAACTTATATTAAATAAAACGAAATATTTTCTTACCATATGTATTATATAATACACAGAGTAAACAGAAATACGTGTTACAAAAACGTGCACTCACTATTATTTTTGTAACATGTATTTCTAACCAGCTGTATATATTCGAATTATTCTTTCATAATTTTTGTTTGATAATGAAAATCCATAATATGTTTTTTTTAAATTAATATAATGTATAATATATGGTTCATACGTATAATTCTTTTCATAAAATTAATACCTTATTTTTTTTTTTAGTATAATATATTTATATATAATTTTAATAATTACACAAATTTAATAATAATGGTAATAAAAATTTAAAAATTTATAATTAAACTAGTAATATACAAATAATGTTATTTATTTACCTAATACTATATTATAATTGTTTCTTTTTATTAATTATTAATGGAATCTGGAATTCTTTTTTCCTTTTAGATATACATAGAAGTAAGGAACAGATATTAGGTATATTAAAAATATTTTTTCAATACCTAAATAATAAACTATTATTATTATTATTATTAATTATTAGTTAAGTACTTATTATAGTTGGAAACTTTGTATTCTATATTATAACTTAAAAGTAATAACAGCATATTATATTTTTCATATAACTAAAATACTAGGTAAATTTATATTTAATTAATATTTTATAATTTTGTGAGTGCACATATTATTTTGTGTACGTACCTAAACTAATTAAGATGTTTTTAATACATAAGAATATTGTAGTTATTTTATTTACCTTATATATTATATTAATCACATAGTTGTTGTACTATATAAATGTTTTTAACTTATTTAGTTTTTATTATTATTACATTACAACTAAGAGAAATTTAAGTTATTAACATTAAGATTTGTGATTTTATGCAATATGACAATCGTATAACTAAATGAGCAATAGTTTCATATAGAAATTTTTTTTACGTTTTTATAATCTAAATATTAAAAATAAAATAATAATTATTTAAAAA
This sequence comes from Eriosoma lanigerum, assembly GCA_013282895.1. Lineage (NCBI taxonomy): Eukaryota > Metazoa > Arthropoda > Insecta > Hemiptera > Aphididae > Eriosoma > Eriosoma lanigerum. The sequence goes on from CM023358.1 coordinate 40,718,390, forward strand.
TATAATAAGTGATATATTATATGATAATTATAACAGTTTAAAAATTAAAAAACAATTTCACACCTTTATAAATGTGCCGTTTTCCATTGCGAAAGATTTTTCAATTATTTTAAAATGTATTCTTACTAACTATAAAATATAATTGAGTAAATTATAGAAAAATAATATATATGATAAATTGCAAATATAATTTATTATAATTTTACATTATATATATATATATTATTCCAAAACAAATTCATATTCATAACTAGTTATATAATTGATTTTCTTATGCTTAAGATAAATAAATAATTTACATATTATAATAACATTCATAAATATTTTACCTACAAGTTTTCAATAAAAATAAATATACACTTGAGTACACATAGAGTTCTAGATATTAGAATATAATGCACTTTACATTTTTTAGCGTGTTTAATGTTTAATATAAATATTTAATTGGTAGGTAATATTAAACACAAATTTAAATAAATATATTATGAAAAATATTTATTATTTACAATTTACATACAAATGAATCACGTTCGACTAAATCAAATATTTTAATATTAAATGAGTAATTAGTTAGCTATTAATAATTAAAGTTTTAAGAAAAAGGTAGAAACTACGAGAAATACAGAAGTTTCTTCAAAAACTATATTTTCCATAACATTTTGTCTTATCTACATAAACTTAAAACTTAAAAACACTTTTATCTCAATAAGTGTTTTACAATATGAAATTCCTACTTTGGTGTCAAATTAGAAATAAAATCATATTTACAATTAAGTCAAAATTATTATTTTAAGAAACAAACATTAATCAATTTATAATAATTTAAAGTGAAGAAGAAATATAATAGTTTATTATTACTTTTATATTTTACAATTTTATTGTCTATATATAAATATGTGGACTCGAAATTTATTTAAATATTAATTGTGTTCATATTTTGAATAGTCAATTTAAAATTGTACTTATGGTATTACGACTTTGCAATAATATATTTGAATTTTTTCACCATATAAATTAAAGTGATTAAAAAAAGAATAATTGTAGATTTTACTAATTTTAGGGAATACCAATAACTTATAGTTGTATGAGTATTTCAATACTCATATTTGTATGAAATTTAATGTATTTTTTAGTCAAATAAAATGTTTAAAATTTTATAAATAATTATTAATTTTTCTGTAAAAATGAGATGAAAAATGATGTATCTAATAATTATTCTGATGGTCACAAAATATTAATAAAAATGTAAGGTTAAATACGTTATATAAATTAAATTTTCGTCAATATACGGGTACCACTAAATAATTAATTAATTTAAATACAATTTAATTTTTCGCGAACTTTAAATATTAATTTTGTACTTGTTAATTTATAACTAACTTACTAATTTATTACTGACTTATTACTTGTTATTAGGTAGCCATTTACAATTATATTTGGTTTCCATGTTAATTATAATTCTATAACTATTTATAATCTCAACAATAAATTGTACTTAACATAAATTTGATAGTATATATTGTATACATAATTTGTATTACTATCTACCGATTTATTTTAATATGAGACGATAAAAAATGTGTATTTATTGAATTAAACATTTAAAAATAACGAAATTCGGTAGTTGGATACAATTAGTTTACCTAATATTATTTATAAGTATTATTAACGGTGTAACCAATATTATTAACTTAACATTCTGAGCGTAGCGAATAAAGTATTAGTTTTACAATGATGTTTTTTATATAATATGATAATACGATTTTGGGTAGATATAATGATTCGCTTACCATAAATAGGGTATGCTTTTAGTGGAAAATTACCTTGTTGGTAGTTTATTTTGCTCATTTTTCGAATTTCTTAAAAGTGTTTCTTTGGGAGAAGGAAAGCTACCAAAAATTGACGGAAAATTGGCAAAATTACAGTTTCCGTTATTTTGATTTTATTTATTTCTTGATAACTACTTCAATTTTGAAAATAGGAACTTGAACATTATCTTATGTATTCACATAGGTGTTCTACATATAAGAAAATATTTTGGAATAAATTGGTTTATTTTCTGAATAAACATAAAACTTTATGATCCAAAAATATTTAATTTTACTCATTGATTAATTATACATGAATAATTAATCAATGTTTTACCTGTAATTTTGGGTTTATTATTTTGAAAATTTTAAAGAAAACTAATTAAGTACTATTACTTTATCTATTTACAAAATATTTTGAAAATCGTAAGTCAAAATATTAATATAAGTTTTTGAAGTTATAATTTTTAGTAGAATTGAATATTTTGATGATATGTTATGTGTTTTTAAAAATCTGAAAACATTTTGACGGGTAGAAAAAACGATTATAACGAATAGGGTATACTTAGGATATACTTCAGTAAAAAATTGCATAATGTTGGTATTAAGTTCATTAATTTCTCAATAGTTTTTCATTGAGAGAAGAAAAATTACCAAAAAATAACGAAAAATCGTCAAAATTTACAGAAATCGTAATTTTAATGAAAATAATTTTAGAATTTCATGGTAAGTAATGTAATTTTTAACGTATGGACTTAAGTTTATTTGAGTGGTTTTAAAAGTACTTTACATACGTATTAAAATTTTGGAATGGTTTTTCAAGATAATACTGAGTATAATCAATATATATATGTATAGGTAATTAAAATTGTATTATATTAAATTTTGCTCAAAATTGTATTTTCAAATACAATGTCATTCAATTCATATGTTAATTATAATAAACTACTATTTTTTTCGAGGACCGAAAGGACGAACATGCCCAATAAAAACCAAATATATATTATATTATATAAATAATATAAATCGTATAAATATATATAATCTTAATACTATACATTGAATGAATAATATTGTTTTTACATTAATTAATTACAAGTATAAAATATAAATTGAGGGGAAAATTGATACTTTGTCAAAAGAGCTATTTTTCCATTAGGACATTAAATGTCATATATTTAGCTTTAATTTATTATACAAATTAATTGCTTATATTGTCTTACTGCGATGTTTATGGTTACGGTTGAATCGGTTTTAAGTTTAAACTTGTCAAGTTTTGCGTTCAACCGAGATATCGAGTCTAGTTCGAAATAATTAAATTTGTTTTTGAACCATTGATACGACAAAACGTCTGTACATTTCGAAAACTGTTTAGTTTGTATGCACTGACCTAGTGGCTTTTAAATGCTTCTTCTAAACATCAAATTCGAATAATAAACGACATTCGAAGATAGTTTCATTCAAATATAATGAAATTTGTTAACAATTACAATACAACACAAACCTATAGTAAGGTCAGATGAAATCGGTCGTTAAAGACAAAATTAAAATAATTAAAAATATTCTTGATATTTTAATATTTTTATACAGAGTGGTCCAAAAGTCAGTTTTCATTTTTTATAACTCGGGCTCACTTTTATTTTATACAAATATGTATATGAAAAATCGGTCTGCGACTTCATATACCTTGCCGATCACCATGATGAATTGTTTACACCCTAGATAAGGTAAATGTATTGCCTCACTATCAGCTGATTACACTAATCAACATAATATAGCACGTTGAAATGATAAGGATAACACATATTTTTGTTTTTACCCCCTCCTTAAAACTCAAGATAACTATGATAATAGCACGATTATAATATTTAAACGAGATAGTATTGTTTGTTATTACCTTCAGCGTGTTTTCACATAATTCAAATTCCAATTCAGATATTAGATGACCGATAGTAACGTGATATCAGTTATCGTGAATTTTTGTTTTTTTGTCATTAAGGTATTAATTTTTGAATTTATATTTTATATTTAAACATGTTGACCATAGAAGAACGAGTGTTTATTATAAAATGATACTATATAAATAGCTGTAGTGTTTGCTGTACCAAAGTATTGGATTTGTGATCCACCGTTGTAATACAGATCCTTCAAGTCGTTGGTAAATGAATAAAATTGTTCTATAATGGTTAAGGCTTCCACGTACAATAACGTAACTAATACGCTTGAAAATCGAGAAATGGTCGCTACTATGTTGGTCAATACACCCATGTTATCGTCGCGTATAGATCATTTACAGGAACCATCGAAGTTGAGGATTTTCATTTTGAACATTTAAAATAAAATAAATTAATAAATTCTGTACATTTTTCCCCCTTTTTTTTATATATATTATTTAATGTTTAATAGTATATGACCTAATAAAATACAAATTTCACCAGAAATAATGATAATACAGTGATAATATTCATTGTTTGTAGTGAAATAATGTGAGAACTGACTTTTGGGCCAAAAGAACTGATTTATGAGTCACCCTATATAATAGAGACTCTAATGCAAAATTCGATTTCTCCTAATTAGTTAATACAATTTTTAAACTTAAAAGCCAGATCATTTTTATCATACCTATCGGCTGCATTTTATTATATTAAATATATTTTAATTTAATATTAAATTTACGATGTATATACAAATAAAAAAAAATATCGAAGAGAGTAACGTTAAAATAGTTTTTTTTTCTATCAATATGGTTTTTTGAAACCTTCAATATTACCAATACGACATTATCTGGTTATTTAAATTGTATTCTTATTTGATTGAATCATTTCATATTCTAAAAGAAATTAAATCCATATGAAGAGACGTAATATAGCTAATATTAATATTGCCGACTGAAGGTTACACTTACGATAGAGAGAGTCTAAAGTTATAATGGTTAGATTATAGCTACTTAGTGAGTTGTTATTATATTATATTGCTTTATATTATAAACAGTGATGTATATTTAATTGTTACATAAAATCTAAATAGATCCATGACAAGAATATTACATTTACATTTATTATTGTGCATAATATTACTAATTATTAAACAATATCAAATTACAAAATAAAATCCGTTTGGAAAATTTAAATACTTATCCTAGATATTTTTTATAAATATATCCTAGAAACTCATATATTTTATGAATAACTAAAATTGTGATATAACTTACATAGAGAATTAGGGAAATAGGATAAATAAAAAATCATAACTTTTTCTATTTTTATTAAAACTAAATATAGATAACTATGACGTAAATATATTTTAAATTAGTTCAATATTAGATTGAAATTTTAATCAATAATTGTCCGCAGATTGTTATAATAAATTATATTTAATTATATATTTTTTTAATTTTAATAAATAAAAAATTAGACATTTTGTAATGAATTACCTATATTATATACCTACGTCCTACATTATTACCTAAATAAATTATAGCTTATAATACTTTAAGTGTAAGTACAAAATAAGTTTTATCAGAATAATATGAAAAATTGATAAATTAAGTAAAAAAATTAATATTCAAACTATTGAGTTCTAATTTTTGCATAATCGTATTTTTAAAGAATATTTTTTTTAAAATATGTGTTCAAATATTTTTTTTAAAATATAAGCTATTTATAAAATTGTATAGTATTAACTACTTATAGTATTATATAATAAATATTGATTTGAGTTTTTTATGGATTTTAATTAATGTTATATAATATTTGTTTAAACATTTTAAAATTATGTATTTTAATTGAATTATACTAATGTTAAATAGATGTAAGGATATTTTTAAACTCTTTTACTTTGTTACCATTTACTAAATGGTAAGAATGCAAAATGGTTTATAGAAAATAAATACAATTTATTTTTTCAAAGTGTTAGAGTAAAAAATAATTTTTAGTAGATAGCGAACATATGATTAATACTTAGTTAAAACCAAACTTAGTTAGAGACATAATTTATGATATTTTAACAATTAACTAGTTAGAAAATTTACATAGTACGTTTTATGAATAACAGATAGACGCGATAAGATTTTGCTTGGACGGTGGCAATAATATTCAATCGGGCAAATAATAATTGAAGTGAAAATACTTTTTTAACTAATAAAAGTATAATAATATAGCGTCAACGATATTGCTTATTTATCGTGTGATTATAACATCGTATAGCTGTACGGTCTTTTTATATAAGAGAAAAATGTAGAGTATAAAATCAAATGAAAAGAGGAATCTTTGCAGATTCAGACTCTATTTTAGAATTTCGGTAAAATAGCCAATTTTATCATATTTTACAAATATATTTTTTCTATGGTTTCTATAAAAATGAAATATTATACAATAAATTATAAATTGCAGAATTTTATGTCAATGATGTACATTTATTAATAAAAACAAATTTCAAAAATGTATATAAAAATTATTATTTAAAAAATAATTCGACGATCGAAAAAAATGTCGTTAAACCTATACATTTGTTAAACATTGTTGTATAAATTATATGCAATTTTAATAAAATAAATCATTGCTAATAAATCTGTTAATAAATGTACAATATTAGACGTTTATATTAATTTTATATAGTACGATTATATACCTTCATTTTTATAACTAAAATTTTTATAATGATAAAATAATACGACTACTCGTATAATAATATTATATAGGTACTTTTAATACTTGTATATTGTGAGTCGATACAATGAGGGATGATTGAAAGATGTATTTTACTATGAATATGTAATTTTAATTTTATGAAAAACTTGCAAAAAACAAAAACAAAAAAAACAAAAAAAAAAACAAAGTAATTAATTAAAAGATTTGTGTACTTTTTCAATTAATTATAAAGTTTTATAATTTACGTGCACGAAAAAAAGTAATCACGTTAAAAGATACTAATTATTATCTATATCTTACAATACTTATGTTGAATGTGTAAAGTATTTAAAATTAATTGCAATAATAATTTACAATTGTCCTACTTGATTTATATTGTTATTTATTATATGTCTTCATGTGTTCAAATTAATTACCGAAACAAAGGCACATGGTGCAGGTACTTGAGGAAAATCCAATAGTAAACAAAGAGAAACTGAATACCATCATAATCATAAACTATATAGCTATGAATAATAGATTACAATAAATTACAACCTATTTGGGAAGTCTAAACATAATTTATTTATTATATAAGGTGGCAAAAGTGTATTTGCACATTTTCAAATTTCATAAGTATAAAATGCATTTATGGTTAAATTGTGTTTATGTTAAAAACAGTTAAATTTCATAATTTTACTGTTATAGTCGAAAATTAATTACATAGATTTTTGATATTTATAGGCACGATTGCGTCGATTTATTGTAAACTATATAAATAAAGTATGTGAAGAAGGAAAAAATAGATAAATGTAACGTAATTTGTAAATTAAATTATTTTGATATAACTCCAAATCGATTAAAACTCAGATTATAAGCACACGCATAGATTTTAATGAATAATAATATTTTTTTTAATGTTCGAAAATGATTTAAACAAGTGTTCTTGATTAATGAAAACAGAGAAATTAATAAAATAATATCGAATAATTTATAAATAAATCATTACTATTTTATATCTTAAATTATTTAATTGTCGATCTTGTTTTAAAGATAATATAAGTATAAGTTTACTGTCAGTTAACATTCCACACAAAAAAAACTCGAAAATATTCTATTATTTAAATTTGATAATTATTATTTAATTTGTAAGTTTAACTCAAAATTTATGTTTCAAATGACTTTGATTTGGCTACATTACCTATTAAATACTGTTTTAATTCCTGTTTATAGAAGAATATAAGATATAGTCATCATCTTAACATAATACATATTTAATTATTATTGAGTTTTATGTATAATATTTTAATAATATTTTTCTTTGTAGTTTTAATTGATTTAATCCAAATTTTAGCGACCCCTCCCCACAGTTTAGATTAACTATATGTGTACAGCATAAGTATGATTCAGTGCTTATTCTAAAGCGCAATTGGTCCTATTTTGAGTATTTGAAAATACTAGATATGAACCTTGATAATCGATATTTGCCCAATTAATTTTCTTATAATATGTGTAATTAATATTTAATCGATATTATTTTAAGCTTATAGAAATAAAAATAATATAGTTAATCGTCAATTTAATATAATACAATTTTGTTTCATGTGTAATGTAACTTCGATAACAGAATACAGTATAAACAATATTTCTATATTATCTACAGTTTATATGTTTATTTTAAGCCATTATATGTTGTTTTCGAATAAACCGTTATAGTGTAATACGTTGCAGACATAGAATAGAGATTGTTGTTGCAATGGTGTAATTAGAAATTTATCTTGAAGGGAATATAGATTTTTTTTTTTGTAAATTTTACTTATCATATAAATGATTCTGGTGGAATCTACCCCCTCCCCCCTCACCTACACAATAATTACGCGACTGCGCAGTTTAAAAAATCCTTAAAATAAGCCCTGGTACGATTTCTAAACGCCATCTCTCGATCAGTGGCGTAATTTTAGCAAAACTTCTGAGGTTGAAACTTGTAAATGATCGTAATAAATTTTATTCCCATCACATAGTTATCCCCTCCTCCAATCCTTTCTTCACAAACTATTATTTTGATAAGTATATAGTATTGTTTGTTGAATTTAATATTTCATTTCGCCAAGTTTTTAACACGATTTATTATAATATTTAAATATTTTCATGCTCATTTTTCGGAACAATACATCTTGTACGTATTATTATTATAATATAAATTTGACAAAAAAAAAAACAAACCTGTTTTTTATGAACGTGAAATAATTATTTTTAACTGTTAATTAAAATTGTTCGCTATTTTACAATTCGCAAAATCAAGCCATTGCGACCCGTAAATTACCCCACCGTTTCCGATAATGATAATGATAAAGACACGAGGCAACGCGGTAACGCAGTTTATATTTATAGAACTCGGTGGTTCGCCGCGGTTACCTGATAAGCCGGTTTGTTGTAACCATCCGGTCTGCTTTTCGGATCTCTGTCCAGGAATATGCAAGCCGTGTGCTCGGCGCTGGAGTACGTGTACGTGACTTCGCCGTGTCTGGCGAGAACGGGCAGCGCGAGCAAAACGATCAGCACCCACGTGATCATGATGGCGGACGACGCGTTGCGTTCGGTGCGCACGTATATGGACGCGATCGGATGGACGACGGCCAGGAATCTGTCCAGCGACATCAGCACCAGGGTGTAGACGCTCGCGTACGCGGTGACCACGATCAGGTACTGCACCATTTTGCACCACACGTCGCCGAACGGCCAGTACGGCAACATGTAGTCGACCGCGGTGAACGGCACGCAGAACACGATGAACAGTAGGTCGGCCAGCGCCAGGTTTATGATCAACAGGTTGGTGGTGCTGCGCATCTGTTGGTTGGCCATCACCACGATCACCACCAGCAGGTTACCCAGCAGCCCGACAATAACGATGATCCCGAACAGTATGGGCACGACCAGCGATACGATTTTTTCCACCTGTTTACGATAATCAATTATTGTATTAATTAAATACCACGTGTTATTTATTGGCAATAATTGTAAATATCGATAACAATTGTTTTGTTATATTATGATAATATTACGTTTTAACACGAATACGGTTGCGAAACATGATCGACTATAAACTATGGTCATTTTAAAAGAAGTCATGTTAATTGCTGAGTGAAAGGGACCGACACGGATAGAGTACTTGGACCGGAGTTGAAAAACGATGTATTTCTTACCGGAAAATTTTTCACCTCAAGTAATAAATTTCAGGGGGTATAAATTGCCTGTTAGAGCCAGTATTTTATATAATCTCAAATAGAAAGTGTATAATATTAATTTATATAAAATGCATTTATTTGAAAAGTGCATTTTATGCCAATGTTGATCAATAATTAATTTAATAATTATTTTGTTATCTGTTGGAAACAGCACGTGTGTGATTTATTGTCGTCATTATTAATTATTATATTGTTTATTTATATAGGATAATTCAACACCTAATATAATATATAAATGTCTCGTATTTTTTTAAAAATATTTTATTTTTAAACAATTTAAAATTTAATTTAATAATAATTTTTAATTATACTAGAAAATTTAAAAAAACGAAAAACAATTAATAGAAAAAATATTTAAAAAAATTAACTTCAAAATGAAAATAATTATGATAATGCAATTTTCATAGAAAAAGTAAAAGATCCATTGTCTATAATTCAATATAATAATATAAATTCTAAAGAGAAACAAAGATAGGTTAATTAAAACTTGAAAATCAAGCAGTTGAAAACACGATCAGATAGATATCAATTTTAACCCCCATAAGGTGGTGCTAAAGTTAGAGTTCCAATACCTGATGTGGATAAAGTCGTGAAGATATTGAAATATTTTAGCTTTCATTGTAGAGCAAACATAAAATTATTCATAATTACAACACTTTACTACAATTGATGTGTATTATCGTTCAGTAGCATACACAAGATTTTTTTCGATGAGGGGAATTTTGTAGAACATACAATAATATGGTAAAAATTTTAATAGTATATATTTGAATACTGTAAATTTTACGCCACTGCAGGCTTCAAGTATGAATATATACTGAATTTAGAATCAAAATTGAACAAAAAAAGGAAGATTTAGGCAGGGAGAGAGAGGTTGTGTAAAAATAGATTATTAAAATCTTTATACTCAATATTTCAAAACAATTTAATAATAATAGATTAAGTTTCAATGGAAAATCTATTTAATTTACGAGTAAAAGCAATCCATCAGTCAATAGGAAATAGATAAAGCTAATAGATAATGCATAATTTTCATTTAATATAAATTAAAATGTCAAACCAAAAAATAGTTGTGTATAAAAAATTAATATTGTTTGCTGTTCAAAATGTAATTTATTCATCAACTATTTGCTGCAGTATAAATAAGATATATAATTAAATAATAAATATATCTAAAACTAAGTTAAAATAATTGAATTATTTTTATAAAACACTATTTAAAACTTCATAATTTACCTAACATAGTATTGGAAATTAGGATGCTATAGAAATGCTAGAAATTGTACAAATTCCCTAGGTATAATTTAAAATTGTATTATAATTTAGTACATTACCAAATAGGACAAGGGATTCTATAAAATGCATAAATATATAACAATTTTCCGATAAAATATACGTAATAAGGATAAATTAATAGCAGGTTCAATTCAATGGGCCAAACAACTATAATACAAGAGCTGAAAAAGTGTGGATAAGAAGAGAATAGAAGTGTCATTTTTAGATCATAGAGGCTTTATAAAGAAGATTAATAACAAAATTCGAATTGTTCTATAGGTGTAAATATACTGTTATTATTAGGGCTCGGTTCTATATGTACTAAAAAAATCACGAAATATGCTATTATACACCGAAAATAGATTAATATGAGCTAAAATATAACCATAAAACTATAATAAAAAAAAAACTAATATAGATTTTTGCATAAACTTATATCAAATAACTAATTAATATTCATTAATTATCCTAATTCTAATTACCAAACATTTAGTATAAAAAATAAATTAAAAATGCAAATCAAGATTAAATATGTAGACTTTGAATAATAACATTGAAATTGTCTACTTGGGCGATCAAAAACCATTTGAACTGTAAATAATAATATTCAAACCTAACCTTAAATATTTGTTTTCTGTAAATTTTACCAAAAATTATAATTAAAATTCACGTTTAGTTACAAAATAGAGCAATATTCCACACAAAGATCAAAAATGATATACATTTTTAAATAACATGCAAAATATACACTACAAAATTGTGTATTTTTGATCATTATGTTTTATGCACTTAGTGTACAGAATAATTGATAAAAAAAAAATATATATATATTCGGATCCATTGAAATCTAAGCACTAGTTATAACAAACAAGTTGAATTACAGTACGTCCAATGTTAATTAAAGTAAAAAAAAAATGTTTTTTTGAACAGTAAGGTATTTTTCATCCCGTTCACTTTGAGTGATTATACCGAATCAACTCTATTGTAATAATAATCACTTTGTTATTTTATTTAACGTACAATATTATTAAATTCATTTTTATTTTTCTCTTAAATAACCACCTAACCACTCTGGTTAACAACCACATCGACCGTAGACCGTTTAATGGAAAATACAATTTTGTTTTTATAATTTCATATACATATTATAATAATATAATACAATATAATATACATATTATATCTTATTTAAGTTGTTCGTAGATTCGGTCTCTTTTTGCCTTTCTCCATGTGTTTAAACTTAGTTTCGTTGAAGGATTACGGCCTGTTTTCTACCTGAACTCAAACTGCAGGCCAAATCAGAATCTAAGACCGTTCACGTTTCGGTTCTTTTGGTGTTTATTATATTTTTTTTCGCAGTTGTAATTATAACTTTTGATATATTATTCAGATAATTAAATAGGTCGTGTATAACCATATTTAGAAATATCAGTTGGCTTAAATAAATTTAATTCATTTCTAAAAAAAAAAAAAAAAAGCGTGAATGTAGATTTTGGACGTTTTTCCTTCGTCCCGTCTGTCCTCTAGATACAATTTTCTACCGAACTCTACCCTATTCATGGTAATTGGACCATTATTTCTACCCGATAAATTGTCTTCAGACTTTAAAAAATACAAAAATCATAAAACAATGTAAAATGTTAAAGTTTGAAGATTTATAAAAAAAATAAATGATTTTCGATTTTCAAAATATTTTGTAAAATATAAGTATGTTTCTATATAAATTTCAAACTGTTATGCCTTAATTTGCAGGCATAACATTTTTGTAAAAAGCTCGATATTTAGTCAAAATATCAACTAATCTGCTCCATAATTTTACTACACGCGTGGAATACTATACTTTACTACTTCAATATTCAAAACATTTTTCAAGTCTTTACTATCAATATTATATTATATATCAATATATCATATATGTATCAATATATGATCAAATCAAATATCGATATTATGTATCGTATTAGACGAATTCATGAACAGTTATTGTTCTGTTTTGAAATATTATCAACTACTAAATACTGATAATATTAATAGTTATCTTTATATATCTCAATTATTCTACACGTGAATAGACGAAACACTAAAAATAAAAATAATTAATTAATTACATTATAATTATACAACGTGCGGCAATGCCGACTGAAGAGTTTTTAAGAGCTATGAATAACGAACGGTAAAACTTGGAAGAAAACAGTTTATAATATTAAGATGAGTATGAAATCACATTTTTAAAATTATATTTTGAAAATGGTATATTCAAGATGGCGGCCGTCAGTATCAATACACTTTCTTAGACGATCTCTAAAGTTCACATATGATTTTCGGCACGTTTCAATTGGTATGATTACGATTTCCTTAGTAATTTTCTCTTTTAGGTATTCTATGTTATGGGCACGATGCCTGAAAACTTTATCCATTAGGTGGTCCTAAAGAAAAAATCACACATGCTTAAATCAGGGGAGCGTTCTGGCCAGCCTATGTCACCCCTCAGAGAAACCAACCATCCGGGGAACATTTGTCGCATAACAGCAAGTGAAATTCGAGCTGTTTGTGCTGTAGTCCCGTCTTGTTAGAAAAACAGATTCGGCTCGTAGAATGCGAAGTGTAGATGTAAAGCTCTTTGTGTAGCGATCACAGAATGGTTATTCGCGCTCACGACGAAACCTCGATATACACCTGTCCAGATCATAATTACGACTGAGAACATCATAACAGTGGAATACAAAATATATCACTAATAAAAGTCTGCATTTATCTTATCTCAGGCTAATGACCCCATTAAACTCGTCAGTCAGCACAGTCAGCATATAATCGAATATGTATTTCATAGATTTATTTTTAAAAATATTATAATATTGTAAAGATAGCATAGATTAAGATAGGTGTAGTTTAAAAATAAGAATTAATTATCCAAAATTATTAATTAGATTTTTATTGATTAATTATAACCAGGATTAACTTCCAATAATTCCAATAATTATAATTATTAATTATAATATTATGTCAAATGATGAGTACATTTGACCGTTTGACATCATTTAATAAATATCAATGAAAAATAATTGTTAAAACTATAGAAAAGTCGAGTATTTATAAATAGTAATTATCATTATTATTTACTGAATCTTGTTAAGAACCTATATATATATATATATATACTGTGATTATAAATAAAGTTTACATTAAATAATTAATTATATTTATAAAAAAAATTAATTTTCCAAACGTTTGCAAAATGTAAAATGACATAAAACATAATAAATAAATAAAGTTATATTTTATCCTACAATAATACATGACTTCAACAAAAATAATTGCTTTATCTTATGATAAGAATATTTCTGGATGAGCACTTTCCCAATAAAATTTGTTACCTATATTAGATTTATCTTATTAATCAATGTATTTATTTATTTTTAATTTAATATAGTTGTTATTAAGAACAAATAATATCATTGTATATCTACGGTTATTATTTACAATTGAAAAACTACTATTTTTAAAAAGTAACTGTTATTAATAACTTGAATATTGTAGTTATTTTCTTTAATTTAATAAAAACTTTTCAACATTTAATTTGTATTGCTAATTTTTTACTAACTATAAATGTATTATATTATTATACCTACGTAATTTACAAATATAAAATTTATTTTGACATTAGTTAACTTTAAAAATGTATTTAATTATAAATAAGGACACTATTTCGAATATTACGATTACTAAATTATATTATACATTATTATAATTAAAATTAATATAATACTACTACACTAATACTAATACTAATACTAATACTAGACTACTACAAAAAGTATTAAATTTATATTGATTGATCAATTATATGTATTTTAAATGTTAATTTAAATTCATTATAAATAAATTAAATTTATTAGGTAGGTATTATAATTAAATTTACTATTTTTAACATTTTGTAATGTTTTAATAATCACATAAATGTAAAAATAAAAAGCTTTTATATTATTAGTTATATAAAGAGCATTGTTTTTCTGTATATAATTTAATAACAGGTTGTATCATGTTGTCTACATTGTTGAATCGTCTAATTCAAACCATACCCTTTAATTTACTGAGATTAATTAATGTTATGTTATAAAACTAATTAAGATCCTAAACTAATAACACATGGTTCATGTCTTTAGAAATAATATAATAACTCCCAACAGAGAGATTACAAACTTAATATCGTATAATGTTATAAAACGGTTTGATCTTTATTTTGTTAAGATACACCGGATAAGTTCAAATAAGTTTAAACTAGTAAATTTTGTTTTGAAAGTTAAAAAAAAAAAATCAAGAAAACAATATCTTTATTATTTATTTCTTACGAAACCACTGATTATCAGGATAATATTAAATGCATCTTGTATAATAATATTAAATTATAAATTGCTAATTCAATGAATATACAAAATATAATATTTAATTAATATTTTAATATAATATAATAAAACGTACATATTATATTTTATTAGTGATTAACAATAAATTATTAATTGATTGCTAATTATTAGTTAATATTTGTTTATTAAAGAAGTTTAATAGTAAAGGAAATATTTATGGGTATATCTTGTTTAATTGCTAAGTAGTTAACCAACAAAACAAAAACAAATAATGAGCCCAACCTTTATATCTTACAAGTTACAATTAAATAATTATTATTATTACAAAATCGTTGTTGGTTCATATACTAGCCACTAACAAATCTCATCTTGACTACTATCTATTAAATTTAGATTTTTTAACCATTTTAATATATTTGTAGTAAAATTGATGTTTAGTATTTTTAAATGTGTTAGTTATTTCCTCCGGGAAAAATAAAATGAACTTATAATTTTAATAAATTGAAATTATAATTATATAATTATTAGTTAATATGAAAATCTATAAAAAAAGTTTTGCCTCCACCTGAAATTTCCCCTATAGGCGCCCATGCCCATATTCCCTAGTTCATATAAATATTAATAAAAATATATATTATTTCAGATTGGGATTTGTATTTTAATTAATTTCTCATTTGTATGTTCAAATTTATTTCTCAGTCGTGTTATTGTAGTAAATACATTATATTAGAACAATAATGGTAAATTTAAGTTTTTTTTTTCAGTTTATATAGTTTAATATATGATCAGAAGGTAATTAAATTACCGTTTAATTAATTTTAATTTAAATTAAAGTTCTGAGGACATTATTAATATTCGTTAAAATTTAGCATACTAATAAAGAATGATTACCATTATAGTTCAATCGTTTGGTTTTAATTGAAAATTAGAAGGCAAGTAAGAATAAATAGTAAAACTATAATATAAAATATTAAGTATAAATGCGAATTGGAATGGATTTATCTTACTGTTATATACAGATAAACTATTCAAATTCAATCACGCATTATACAGATTAATCAAATAACTTTTTGAAGTTTGAACTGTTGAAATAAGATAGAGGTGAATAATCATACATTTTAAATGAATTAAGACCGGCAATTTGATATTGGTATAATATCTATTAGTTTATACTAATATTTCATGAAAATATTATGTTGTATCAAAAATTGTACATCATATTATGTTGCAATACAAACGTGTCGTATCGTATAGGTTTAGAATAGTTATCATAAATAAATATTATCATAATACAAATATGAAAACTCACATTTTTAATGGCATAAGAAACTTTCTACTAGTGTTTATGTTCACTAAAACAAGTATGTGTGAAAATTAGATAATTTTTATCTTTTTGTGTCATTTACTATATTTACGAGACCCTATTTTTTAAATATATTTATGTAATAAGAACAATTGTAGTATTTATTGCAGAATTTATTTGCATAAATGTAAATCCAATATAAATAATAAATAAATAAATGATAAATGGATAAATAATTTTTTTTAAAAAAATGATCAATTTGTAATATTATTTTACATTATAATATTGTATAGATAACACATTATAAGTAACTTAATAACCTTAGAATTTCAAACTTTAAATTTGTTTGCTTATTTATATATGTAAAATGGTATAAATTTATAATTTTTTAAACAATTTTGAGTTATTTGGTTATTCAATAAATAATATAATATTTATATTTTAAGCACGAAATTATTTTACTGGAATCGATATTGCTCAACATTATTTATTATTGTTAATTTTAGACATGGCATACAGGAAAAAAATCCGTACATCAAAAAATCGTTAAAAACATATCCATCATCATATTAACAAGTATTATGGATTAATTTTTTAAAACTGAACCCTTACCTCATAAACACCACTTAAATCACTGTTGTTATAATATATTTTCTAAAATACAATATATTATTATAATCAGGTCATTATCATTAATGCATATTCGACCCCAAACTGTTTCCTAATTCAGCATAAAATGCCCATCTTCACCCTATTTTAAATTAGCACTTGCGATACTCGATGATGCTCTTAATGGGAGCTAGTTAGCCAAATAACATTTCCGCAAAGCATTTGTATAGGTACTTCCTTACACATTTCTATTCTGCATATCTCAAGTACACTATATATATATATATAAATATAATAAATATAATATATATATATATATATATATATATATATATATATATATAAATATAATAAATATATATATATTAGTTCTAGATATATTTATAAAACTTCAGTAAATATATAATTATTTAAAAATCACTTGGATTATGTTATTACAATAAAGGTCATAGTTGCATTTTATACTTTCCTTGCTTAATTTTTATTTGTATACATCAATAAATTATACGTGTCATATTATAATGTGTTAAATATCTTAATCATATATTTCCATTATAATTATAAATTATATTAAAATAATGCCAGTTATAGTATTATTAGCAAAGTATGCCTATGTCAAATAATAATTGTAATTTATTATTATGATTTTTTTTGTATGCATTTTATTTTACTATTTTAATACGAATAAAATCTCTGATAGTTTTGCTTTATATAGTGAAATTTGTACTTCAATTTACATAAAATATGTGTTTTTAATATTTTCACTATAATACGTAGTAAAACGTATTATATAAATATTTCATATTTATTATTAATATATCATATTATCTGTTTACTTTAATGTAATGGGTTTTCATTAACAATATAATGTCATATTTATAAATTAAAGTAAAAATGAAGTTCATACATAATATGGATAATAATTCTTACATATTTCGTGTAATAAAAACTCGTATTTGTTACTTTATTCATATCAGAAATATTTTTTACAATACCTTTTTTACAAAGCGAATAGGATTTTACGAGATTACCATATTTTTCAGAACATATAGGTTCTTTATACAAAATAACACTGAAAATCTTTATATTTTATTTTTCACCGAACATGATTAGTAATTTTTTCATGTTATGTCATATTATAATTAACTCAATACTTAATACTTTAAGATAATCAACGATATATTTTTATTATTGTTTTTTTGGAATTTCGTATAAATATTTCTAATTGAATACTTTTTAACTAATTTATCTAGGTAATAGTAATTTATATTACTTTAATTGGTTCGAATTTGTTCAATAAATAAATACGTAAAAAATATTAAAAATGATTAAAAAACTTATGAATATACATTAAAAATTATAATTCTCCTGCTAAACACAGGTTAACTTACCTTTGGTATTAATTTTACAAACAAATTAGGTAGTTTATCTTAAATTGAAATATATGACAAAAAAAATATGTTTAAAAAGAGTTGTAATATATATATATATACAATGTAGGTGTAAATAAATGTAATTATTATGTTTAAATAATTTATTATTTTTTAGTTTTTAATTGTTTGATAAAGGTTATTAATAGTATAAAAGGTAATTATAAATGTAAACATTTTTCTTGTGATACTCTTCAATACCTACCTCATTTTAAAGTAATTTTGTTTAATTTTGAGCATAATAGAGACTGTTTAAGTATTTTAGAAAATATATTTAAAATTGTATAATAATATGTATTTTTACGATACATGTAAGTTATATGTTATATAAACATCTTGCAATAAAATAAAAAAAAAAGCCAAACATTTGTTTTCAATTATTGTTTTCTTAGAACAATATTAATATATTATAATAGAATTTTCGGAACTTTCACCCTTAAAATAATTAAAAAAACCATGCAGTCAATTCTGGGTATTCCTTCTTCGTCTCTTCGGTCTTCATAAAGATTATTATTGATGAAATTTTATTTATTATATTATAATTACGATTTGAATGCAATAATATTGTGTTCGATAAAAATGATTCTGAGCGAAACTTTTACTTTATTTAATATAACTTGTAAGAAAAAAATTAGTTGTCATAAAAAAAATGTCAAAATAATTAAAATTGCATTTTTTGCAGTTTTTCAATCATATTTCGGTCGTTTTCTTATTCCAAGGAAAAATTGTTGAAAACTTCAAAAAAAATGACTTTTATAAAGTATTAACAATATTCTACCAAAGGAATACATTACTTGTGGTAATAGCAGTAATTTTCTAACCAAAACTATATTTACACGCCTATCATGTTTATCGATTTTATTCAAAATTGCATTTTTAAATGCTTATTAAAAATAATTGAAACCGTCATTTTATATAATATTTTAATACAAAGATATTAATTTTATGATTATACTCATATATATATTAAATTTTCAAACTGTTTAACCTAAAATTTAAAATTATATTAAATATTATTTAGAAAAAAATTACATTTTTGTCAATCAATGTAATCAAGGTAATATTTCCAATTTTTTTTAAAGCAAACCTATGTCCATGGCTCATGCACAACATATTTTCAAAAGACTTCGTTGAAAATTGAATTAGTTATCATTAATTATTTAAAATTGACTTCATTAAAATAAGTGTTCGTAAATTTTGCCAATTTATTGTAATTTTTTTGGTAATTTTTTTTCTCCCAAAGAAACTTTCTTGGGAAATTCAAAAAGTGAGCTAATTGATGTACCAATTATATAATATAATTCTCTACTGAATGTATAACATACTTGTGTTTATCAGACCATTTTTTCTACGTGAAAAAGTAGAAAAAGTTCTACACATAAAAAAAGGCACATCATAATAAAACCAAAACGTTGTTCGCTTTACTCAGAATCTACACTTTATTGTATTAACACAGTTAACACAATTTTAATTCCACTAAAAAACATAATTTTTTGCACATCATTAAAATTTAATAACGATTAATTCAATAGTATAATAACAATTAATATAGGTACTTAATAACAGTAAAAAAAATATCACAATATTTTAGAAATAAAAAAAAATATTTATAATGCGTATTTTTTAGTACTATAAATAAATTGTACGGTAAATTAATAAATTAATTTATAAATTATTAAAATCTTTTTTTTTTTTTATATAAATAGAATATTGAACAATTATAGTACTATATATATATATAAAAACATATTAGACAATAATTTATAAATGTTACCTATAACCTATAACATGAATTGTTTTCTCAAACATACCAAACATATATATAAAATATAAAACGCGTATAAAATTATATAATCAATTAGTCAATCGATTGATTATAACATTCTTGTTGAATAAATAAACAAAAATATAATAACGTTAATTGAATACTGTCATAGAAAACAAATTAATAATACCAATTACGGAATGTTAATTTATATATTATGTATTCATTTTTTAGATTTTATGCGAACAGGGTCTGTAATTATATTGATTAATCAATGAGGTGTGATTTTTTTTTAATTTCTATATAAACACGTTTCCAAGTAGAATGAGTGGCTCGATTTTTATTAAAGCAGTTAAGTTTCTATTAGATCAATTTTCCAATTAGGTAGCTTATTTTTCAAAAATTTTTACAGTAGAACAATTTTTTTTTTTTTAAAAAAAAAGACAAATTAAATTGATTAAATCGGTTTTATATATTTTATATTTTTATGACAGTTAAATTAAAAAAAAAATCTAAAATAACAATACTCACTGTA
This sequence comes from Eriosoma lanigerum, assembly GCA_013282895.1. Taxonomy (NCBI): domain Eukaryota; kingdom Metazoa; phylum Arthropoda; class Insecta; order Hemiptera; family Aphididae; genus Eriosoma; species Eriosoma lanigerum. The sequence goes on from CM023358.1 coordinate 40,739,352, forward strand.
ATATGTACAATATATTTATATATAGATAATTTTTATGTAAGAAAAATATTGGAAATTGCATACATTTTTAATATTATCTATATTATTATTATTACTATTATTATTTATTTTATTTTTGTATTAAATATATATCAACAAATCAGGAAGGTTGATTCTGGACGTTTATTCTTCATCTCTTTGGTCCTCTGAGAAATTAGTGATTTATTATAATTAAGATCTGAATGCAATGAAATTCATCAATGATATTGAATTCGAAAATACAGCAAAACTCAATACCATACAATATAATAAACTGATAAAATATTTCAAAATTTTTCTGCGTGTGTAAATCTCAAGAAGATATCATGAAATAAAATATTTTTAAATAACAAAGATCATAATTTTGCCGATTTTTGCCTTTTTTTGGTAGTTTTCTTCTTTTAAAGAAAAACTTTTGAGATTTCGAAATATGAGCTAAATAAAGTACCAACTAGGCAACTAGATGCAATTTTCTACCAAACACATACTCTATTCATGGTAATCATTATTCAGACCATTATTCCTACAAAAAATCATGTTTTCAGACATAGAAAACAAAAACAAAAACGTAATTTTAAAATCAATATATTCCTTGCTTCGCTTAGAATCTAAAGTTTATTACAAAAACTTAAACATGAATATATTTTTTATTATTTCATACAATGTTTAATAATAAACTATGAATTACTTTAATAGTAGCAGGATACCTGTGGGATAGCCTACCATTGTTTTATATGGGACTTCCATCGATAACTTCAATAAGATACCTAGAGAATCCCTTAGAAAATTATTTATATCTAATATAATTATATAATATACCTACAACATATAATATATATATATATATATATATATATTATTTTACTAATTTATATATTTATAATTTGTAGTAAACCATTATATGTAGACCATTGATTATTGTTTATTATATATATATTAAAATTTTATCAATAATATGATCAATTTACCACGATAAAATAAAATGTATGTTACAAAATAAGTTACCTAATAATCTTCAAATGATTTCTTTTTTTTTTTAAATAAGTTAATAAAAAGGTATATTATGTATGTAGTCTTAACTCTTAAGTCATATTGAATTATTAAATAATATAAAATAATATTACTTAAATAAAATATGAGTTTATTAATTTGTCTCTGCGTCTTTGATTAATTATAAATAACCGTATTATAATAATAGGTACTATGTATATATTTTTTATTGATACAGTTAATTTTGTTTTGTTTTATCAAAGGATATTTTCAATATAGAATCAACAAAAATTATGTTGTCGATATTTTTCCGTACAAATTATGAGTGTATATAAATATTTTTGTTATATATTACTAGATAACAAAAATATATTATATGGCATGTCAAAAGATATTACACAATTAATTATTTTTACGAATAATAAATATTCAAAGATAGAACTGAAAATATGTAGATTATAATTTATGTTCTTTTAACATTATTATTGCTTATTGATTTCAATTTATATATAAAATTTTGCATTTCCTATTGGAAGAAATATTTTAGTTCGATAATATGGCATTAAAATGGTTCTGAAATGAATACATAAGTAATCGATAAAAAATTGTATACAATAAATTATAATTATAGATACCATAATATTGCTTAAGCTAGAGTACGTTTTTAGCATAAAATGTTGTAAATTTGTAGTATATGGATCCAACCACTAAATTATAGCACTTTAAATATAAACACATTTAAGGATTTATTGGGGAAGGATTTTTTAACGAAAAAACAAATGTCCTAAAATACAAATATATAATATGAAATACAATATCGTATATTATGCATTCTAATGTTAATTCTTACACATACATTTTAAAGTAAAAATTATCGAAACATAATAATATTTGGTAGTATTTATATTATTTTATGAAATATGATTTAAATTTTTTTTTTATTGGACATAAAAAATGATTATAGAACTTCATAATTTAAAATGCATATAAAATTGTTTTATGAACAACATTTAGTAATACTTATATTTAATCATTGATATTAAGTCATTAAAATTATAAACTATAATTTCTATTAATATTATGGTTTTAAATTAACCATTAGAAAAATAAATCATATATAATATTAAGATGTAAAGTATAAAAATTAAAAATTAAATCAAATGTATTATTTAATATTTCAAAATGTTGAGATTATTTGTAATTTATGTATTTCAATGTCAAGTTTTTGCACAATTATTTTTATTACGCTTACATGTTTGATCATAATAAGTTTAGTAATTAAGATAAATTAAATAAATGAAACCCTAAGGGTAAAGAAAAGAAAATTAATATTTTACAAAACTAGTCAAAATACAATATGGAGGAAATATCGACGCAGTGTACCGCAGGCACCAAAATATATTTCTCAAACAACAACTATTTTCCCTTTTAAGTGCACAGTATTATACTATTTAAAACTGAAAGACAATCATAAGTTTCTCTTATATTATTATTAGGTATACTCTAAGGAAAATGGTGTCTGTAATAAGTTAGTGTCATATTTAATTTAAAATTATAGTGATTTATTTTAAAATGCAAAGTTTTTATATATAACTTCAAAAGTTTAAAATAACTGACTTATCTTTGATGAATAATTAAATTAAATTTTATCGATTATCATTATAACATCTAAAAGCTATGGAAAAGGAAATAACAATAATAATTCAGTTCCATAATGCAAACTAAAATCTATAATATAGGTTCAACCTCTAACTAAATATGATTAGAGAAAACTATATTCTAAAATTGTTATCTTTGGTTAAGTTAATAATAGCACTGATCTCGACTGCATAATATTAATATTATATATGAAATATTTTAATTATAATGGTAATTTCTAGTTCTCACAATTTAATAAAGTTTTCAGATTTGCAATTTATATCTATAGGTACACGATACTTGCATATTGATATCAAACATAAAATAAAATAAAAACGTAAATATCGCGAAAATAATAAAATAACGGAACATTCTATATAATATGATATTGTATGAACATAAAAATAAAAAGTAGGATCTAATTTCAATTTATATATATACGTCAGTATGAAATATCAATGTTGAAAACGACTCTTTTTGACAAAAGTATTGTAATATAATAATAATAATAATAATAATAATAATAATAATAATAATAATAATAATTATAATAATAATGATGGAACGTCGTCAATATACAGAATGATCATAATTTCCTGTTACAAAAATGTGAGGAATTACATAAGTTTTTAATGTTATTTTCATTATAAATGTAACATACATTATTTTGATCACATATATTATATATGAACCATATATACTTAGATTATATCATGAAAAATGTTTTGTTCTATTTCTTTTACTATTGAAACCTCTTTTGAAATATTTGCAATTTTAATAAAGTAGGTACAAATAAGACGTACAATAATGTTATGTATATCAAATAAATATGTAATGTTGAAATGTTCGTTATCTCACTTACAAAGTGATAACATGCGCAATAGAATAATTGATTATACTTGTTTTTATAATTTTATTTATGTCATGAGAGACCGCTGTCGACGGTACATAATATAATATGTCCATCGAAAACTACAGTATATACGTGAGATACGAAATATAATATTATCCAGAAAACAACTGCAAAAGCACCCGTAAACTGAATATATATTTATAATTTCTATATATTATTATGCATAATGTATAAAATAGTACCTATATTTTATTATAATCGTTAAATTTTATGACGTATATAATACAAAATGTGTATGAATTTCACGTTTAACAGATCGAAACAGGGATTTCGGAAACATTGCACGACGACAATGGACAGAACAGTAACTTTACGTTTTTCTTTTTTAAACAAGACGTGTGTTTTTTTTATAAATACGTACGAGTTGTACACTCGTTTAAATTTATTTGTATATTATATCGAAAAATGTTTATATATCGCGCATCCAAAATTGAGTGTAACAAAAACAAATATTTGCTTAAATTGTATGTATATTGTGCTGAAAAGACCCCATTATTATGTCCAATAGTTTTTTAGCTATGTTTTATTTTTTCCCTTGGCTAGTTGAAGAAAATCCAGTTAATATATATTTAAGTACGATTTATGAAAACAAAAATCGCAGAAAATATAAACTGTAATGTTTTTAGAAATAGTTTTTCGACCTTTCATTTACAAAATCAAATATTATAGTTAAATATTTTACAGATGATTCTATGAAAATATTATATAATAATCAATGAAAATCGGACAGAATTTTCAAATCGTAATAATAAGTACATCCAATTGTTTCTACCGAAATAAAATCAAATAATTTAATTAGTATTATAACGTACTACACTACTCTAATATTTAAAGATTAATTTTTGTTTCAAAACAAAATAAAAAGTATAATACTTCGTAATAAAAATAATTTCCAAGTAAAATAATACAATTTTAATACAATGAAATCAGTAAAATCCAAAACGTTCATAATAATTAGTATTTATTGTTTTACCAAAAATAAAATAATAGGTTTATAATTTGTTACCATGCTAGTGTATACAATGTTTATACTGTATGTTCTATGTTTGAACAAGTGGAAAATAATGTAATCCCATAGGCCATAGTTGTACGAATAGTTTTTGTCGTAATTATAATGTGTTATTATGACTTTGACATGTAATTCAAATTGATCCTTTACAAAGAATGGTGATCAATTCATTTGGTTGATTAATTAAAGGACCATAACACAAAAAAATTATATAGTTTAAATTGATACATTTATCATTAATAAAATTATTTTAGTAACAAATTTTGTTTACGTCGATGTACTGATCTCATAGATTGAATAAAAATGATCACAATAATTTTATAATATTTAATATTGTTTTAATAAAATGTCAATATCAATTCCAAAAAAAACATCAATTTTTTTCTCAAGATATGTTAAATTTTCATTTTTACCAAATGAAACACATAATACAAATTAATAACTTGAAAAACATCAACGACTACCGTGTAAACATAAAACGCATGAACAACTGCCGTCAAACGCGTGATATTGTGACGTCACGCATCATTTTCATCTTACGATCGCCCAATCAGTTATGGTAAACTACAACCCCAATTTGGTGTTTTTTGTTTTATAGTTTTTTAATCAATTTAAACTGTGCAAACCTAATAATTTAAACAAGGAACATATACATATAATACGAGTGACCCTTACGAAATGTTGTTTTAAAAAATTCCAACGAGTCTAAGGACCAAAACAAATCGGTTTTTGTCGTCTTGTAAAATGTCGTCCAACTTGTAGTCTATGGTGTTCAAATCTATCTAGTAAACAAATAAAGAAGTTTTTTTTTTGTCGTTTGGAAGATTTGACAGTTCCGGCACATTTTTCTATCGGAGACTTTTTCCGACTGTTGTCGGTATACGTAAAACACGTATAAAATAATAATGTGAGTGAACACACAGAGGAAAGTTTGCTGGACGGTTTTATTTCATTTCTTACATTATTTTATACATCATAATATTATATAATAGTGTTTTACGACTGCATTATTCACGTTTAGAAAAATGTATTTTTTTTTTTTTATAAAATATATTTGAAAACTAAAATTTTTGACAAAAAATTGAATTTTTAAGTACTGATGGTATCAACTTATTTATATGCCTTCTATAATAGTAATTCAATCACATATTATTCGTTTAAATGTTCGAAGTTATAATATATAAATATCGTATTCATTCTATTAAGTTTTAATATTTTTGTATTAAATACTATAAATTTCCGGTCGACAAACAACGGTCGTGTGTAGTCTTAAAACGAGTGTAAACAATTAGATTTGAAATAATTTCTCCTTTTTCGCGGTTTCGACGGTCTACGATTCGAAAAAATATATCAATATAATATTTAATCATATCAACACGTTTAATAAATCCACCGACCTGAGTGATCTCGTCGTCGGTGCCGTTGTAGTCGATAAACTCGGTGTTGTTGCGACACAGTGGTACGTCGACGAACGGATCCGCGGACAGGTTGTTGCACATTTCGTACCGGTAAGACGCGGTGGGTTCCATGGATTTCCGACGGGATCGAGTGCGTACGACGGACGTCTGTGGGACACGGATTACTGTGCGTGTGTGTGGGTGACAGGGGTAGAGGAGGGGAGGGTGAATGTCGGCGAACGGGTCGTTGCGGTTCAACAAGTCATCGGAATAGCCGACAGGGACACGAAGGGCGGTCACGTCCCGAATAGAGATGTCCTTCGTGTCGTCGTGATGGCAGCGATTATATTATCCGATCGAACCATACGACGAACGCGTTCGACGGTGCGCGGCGACAAACTAACTTGGCGAACACGCACCGTCGTTCGGTAAAGTGTATACAAAACGCGACGAACACCTCGCGCACGCCCCGAAAAAAGCGTAGTCCCCTCTCCTACCCCTCCCCACCATCCCCACCCCACCAAACACCATCAACGAAAACACTACTGACCGCCACGCACAATTACGGCGATGGAAATACGACCGCCCGCCCCTCGACGCAACACCCCAACGTCACCACACCGGATGTTTTTCAAACACGTATTTTAAAATATTGTCATCTCTAAACCATTCGATTATGAATAAGATAAAACTTAATTTCATATCGCTTACAATATTATATTAAAATATTACTATCGATTTTCGAGTTTATTTTTAGCTTCTATTATTATTATTATTATTTATTTATTTATTTTTTTTAATACCTAATAGTACATAAAATGGTGAATTATATTATCGTATATATATATTGTCGAACTTAGGAAAACATTAAAGTATAATATAATATATACCTATACAATCCATAAAAAAAAAACTCAATTTTATTATAATCAAACAAAGTGCAATAACAATTATTATATTGTATTTTATGCATTTTGTTTTTTATTATAAAAATAGCTACAAAGTGCATATAAATAAATTTTTTTTTTTTATAGTAAATATTTAATTTTTTTTATAATAACATTGTATAAGATATGAAAGCGACTATTTTTGGCGACTCAAATTAAGTAAAATACATTTTTTAAAGGGACATGCCACAGATAATAATTGTTTAATGTACTGATTATTTTATTTTAATTTATACCCGACCCTATTATGGTAAACAAACTACATATACAAGAGTTTAAACTTTTCTATCAACACCACTTGATATTACATTAGGTAAAAATAATTGTATTTATTAAAATTAATAATCGTTATGATTTGGATTAAATAAAATAATATATTAATATAAGCTATAAACAATTACATTCTTTAGAAATACAAATCAAAACATGCATAATTGGACACCATTGATACTTTTTAAAATAAAATTCTGAACAACGTTAGTAATGAAATCATATTTTTTCCCAACAATGATTTTTTTGTTTTATCTTATACAAAATATGAACTATATTATTATATTTTTTTATTGCTATCTGTGATATTGAAGTCAATACTTGATTAATATCATCAATTATATTCTTAGTTGTTGAAGGTTAAAATTAGTCCAAAGTAAGTTTTATTTTTTTAATGTACTTGTACATTATTTTGGATTATGAGCGAAGTGAGATATATTGGTTTCACAGGTTATATACCTTTTATATGTACGATTTTAAGGATAGTAAAAGGCTAAAAACTGTCTAAAAATGTCTTATGTGAACGTTTGGGTTAGAGAAATGCTTTCAAGTAATACTTTGGAAAGTATACTTTTCGATTTTCTTTGTAGTTTTCTAAATTATAAGAGAAATCACACAAATTAATTTATATCACAATCTTTATTTATTTTTATTTTTTAGACGGGTTCTTTCAATATAATTCAAAAAAAACCTTTTAATATATTATTATAAATAATATAAGAAGGAAAACAGCTTTTTTTGTTTAAAACTTGATACATTTAATACATATAAATTGAATATAAAAAAAATTTAATAATTTTACACCTTTTTTACTTCTTAAAACGACATGATGTACAGTTTGGCCGGAACCAATCCTATGTCAAAGAGTCGAAGATTGTTCTTAGTTAATTAGAATATGACGGGTTTAGTTAATCAAATGATTGAACTTTTTTGAGTAATTAATCACATGCAAATTAAATAATGTTTAAAATAAAATCCTGAACAATACATATTTATTCGTATTTTAATTTATCATAAATACTTGTATGATGAAATCTGTATAAATGTATAACTTTGAATTGAATGCATGCTTTACGTTAATAGAATACAAATAAAAAAACAGGAAAAACTATATATGACACATGTTTATCATTTGTATTTATTTGACCATATGGGCACTACGACAAATTATTATTATTATTTGCTATTCGCACACATAATTTTACGTAGAATACAAAAAGGTTATAATTCTACCAATTCGTATTATTTTCAAAATGTTTTGATTCATCCATTCACACAATATCTGTAATATGTATTGAACTTTTCAAAAGACACACGTGTGGCGATAATTTTCAATAAATTGATTGTTGCAATAAACTACACTACAACACCAGTCAAGAAAATAACAAATTGTATTTCGTTTTCGGACTAAAACGATAAGAAATAATGTTTGAGAATTACTTTAAATGAAAATTCCCTTTCGCTATTAACGACTGTAGGTATTTTAAAAACACGTGACTATACAATACATTAGAAAATAACCATACACACGGCAAAAACATAAATATTAAAACTGAACAAACAATACAAAAACCGCTAAATATCTAAATTATAATATAGTATTAAGTATAAAATATTGATGTCATTTAAATTAGAATACAATAGTGCACAATTTTCATCATAATTTGACATATCGCATTCCAATAAAAAAAATGTTGGTATTAATAATTATTAATAAAATGTGTTTTTTAATTATATTAAATATCATATTACATAATAAATATAATTGCACCAAGTTGCACTGGTTACATGTAAAATAAATAGACATGTTATAGTTTTTTAAAATACTAATTAATTTCACCAACAGTAAATACCTACGGTATAATACGCATGCACATCTAGATTTACTTTACACGTTGCCGAGTAATTAGTATACTTATAGGTTGCAGAATTGTATTTACATTTAATTCGCTCACGCATATAGATATATGCTTGATTTGTAATTTATATTATTTTATTGATAAACTCATAATTTATTAAATTTAGAAGCATTTGATATAATGTTACAAAATACACAAAAAGACAAAAGTAAATTTAATAGTAATTTTATCTTAAAATTTTTGTAATTATAAATGTTTTTCTTTTCTTTTCAAACGTTTTTATAATTGATACCTATTTTAGTCATGGGATATAATTTCCGTACAGCTTACGAATTAAATCTATTGTTGCGTTTATTTATTGTTTTCATACTTTGTAAGTAGTTATATTGTATATTATTATTATAATATCATAAAGATTACAATAAAGGATGCGGTTGCACTGAAAATATAATTTAAATTTAGCTGAACACAATTAGTCTCGAAGCCCCTTTTCCTCTTAAATAAATAATTGAGATAAAACTGGGAACGCATGTTTCTCATCATTTTTATTATTATAAAATTGTAATCAATACTCACCCAATATCGCGGAGTTACAGGATTTTACGAAAGGTTTAACTTATACCGATAATATTTCGAAAAGTAACATATTATTGGCCAATGAGTATTAAAATACTATTACATCAATAACACGAACATTTTTTTTTTAATTATATCAACAGGTGACTATATATTTCTAACTACATTGATCCAAATATATAATACTAAATTATTATTACTCAATTTTATTCACGATCTGCATAATGCGAGTAATTTATTAAAGATTATTTATTTGTAACGCATTAGTAGTTACAAAATGGTATCTTATTTCATAATTACAATTCTTTTTTTATATAATTGATTAAAGAAACATGATTATAATTTTTTTTTTTTAACAATTATTTAAATGAAATAAAAATACAAAAACAATACATAAGCGTGTTTTTTTCATAAAATACAGTGTATGTGTTATATAGACAATTTGGGGCAAATGTGATGTTTTTAAATTATTATGACATCAAAATGAATAGACTAAAGTAAGTTATTATTATTTTGTAGTTTAATTTCCAGAGTCTTTGTTGTAACACTACCGGAGAATATATGCAACTATCCTTTGTACTACCTTAATATCTCATCATCACTTAATGATTGTTTTAAACTATTATTTCAAAAACTAAATGTATTTATGTTTTATGCTGGTTTATTGCTGTACAATTGTACAGCAGTTAGGTATAGTTTCCTATACAGAATATTATAATATTATATAATTTAAAAATTCTTACGTAAAATTTAATACATTTTTTTTATTATATTATTATATTATAAATTAACAATAATATATAAATATCTAATAGGTATTATATTGATACCTATTATATTATAATAGAGCGAGTAATGTTATCATGAAGTGAATTGTTTAAAATGTGTTTTAAAAAATTGTAAAAATTAACATTTCGGAAATAACTTGGAATTTGGATAAGATGGTGGTGCACTGGCCTAAAAAGTTTTTTTTATTATATACACGTATGAAATTATGGTCAAAATGACAAACTACATTATTTCGACAAACTCGTATAAAATTGATTCTAGGCGATCGGACGTCAATATTGTAAATGTAATTAAATAAAAACTTACACATATAAACTCACCGTCTCGAAGCCTTTCGACAAAATTATATTTTATATACTTGTAGTTTATGCTGAGGTTTGTCGTTATTCGTCACAAATTATATCGACACAATACCATTTTTCCTCGAACTTGTTATGTTCTAAAAAGTTTTTTTTAAGTACATATACGTAAAAGTATTATATAAAATTGCAAACTACAAAGTTATATACAATTAATAAATACAAATGTATACAGTTGTGTAACGATATTATCTATACAATACGCCGTTTTAAATATATTTATATATTATTATAATATTATTCTTACAAAATTAATTTTATTATTATTAAATATATAATTATTAAAAATATTAAGTTATAATTTAATCATATATTATAATATTATTTAACAGAATATTTTTTTTTTATCATTCTTTAGCGAATATCTCAGAAAATATAAATAAATATTAATAGTCTATGTTTAATTTTTGTTAGAGACATTATCACACGTATATATTAAGTTTTTCCAACTTTTATATTTATTACCCCCATTATTTATCTAGTAATGCTGTATCAACATTCTTTTAATTTTAAAATGATAACGTATATTTTATTCTCAGAAAAAATATTTTTATGAATATTTACACGCACTTGTTTTTAAATTCCAGTAAATTTTTCTGAGTAATATGACTTTAAAATTATAGTCATGGAAAGTATTGTTGTATATTGTTGATATTTTTTTAATTTTCTATTTTTTGTAATATCCCTACTATAAACTTATATATTTTATCAAAAAATTAGTTTCCTATAAAACTAATAGATATTTAATTTAAATATCAATTTTACTGTTTTAAATTATATAATAATTAATTACCTATGTTTTTTTAAACATATTTTATAATTTATTTATTTAATTTATAATAATTTATTAAATTATTGATCACATTTTATAACTTTAAAATGTAATAATACTATATGACATTACATGCATTTAATTATACTCTTCTATATCTTTCAAAATATGATAATATATAGAATACGAAATAATAGCATTAAGAATTACAACAACGAAATGCACTACAAAAATACTAAGAAAAAAAACGACTGCATAAAAAGAGAATGTTCATAAAAAATTATTCATCTCTGTTGGTAGGGTCGGGAAATATGTAGATTTTTGTATATAAGAGCTATTGTAACAGGGAAGGACGATAGATTTTAACGATAGCTGTAGAACCGACTTTAAAAAAAATCATCAATAAAGAAAAACTAAAAAATGTATTATTTCAATAATTTTTATTTTATACTATTTAAATTTTTTTTTATGTCTAAAATATTTTTTTAAATTGTTTGTTTATCAATAAAATAAACACAATGCTTTCAATTTGTTTGTTATTTAATAAAAAAATAGTCTACGAAATTCTAAATAAAACGTATATGATTTTATGCAATTAATTATTCATACAGTATAATATAAACTGTTTCCAAGAACAATATACACAAAAGTGATATATAAACGAATTAAAATTTAAAACAACATTGATCCAATCGTTTAATGATATAAATATTTATTTTCGTGAAATGTGATTAAATATTATTCAGTGAATCTTTTTTTAAATTTAAAGTATTTGTTATGTTGAAGGTTGACATATGCAAATTTTATAATCAAAATCTTGACGTTTAGGTTTATTTTTTTGTAAAAAAAGCTAGACATTTCTTATTTTATTCGCGTATTTATAATGATATTCTAATTAATATTAATATTATTTGACGGAATTATAATTGTATTATAAATTATAATTCATAAATACCTACTTTGTAGGTAATTTAATTTGTTTTGTTTTTGTAATAAATATCCTTATTATTTTTTACGTGTATATTTAACAAACATTGATAAAACGATATTTTATATTTATATGAATGATGATAAGTAGTTAACAAATAGGTTAGAAATTGAATACTTTATGAAATTATATTATGACTTTAGTATTTCCTACAAACGTTATAACGAACAAATCAATATTATTTGTCTAATATTACAATGGTTTTAAAAAGTAGATCGCATTTAAATTAAAAACATTTTCATTTTTATCAATATCATACGTTTTATTATAATATCATGATGGTAAAACAGTCGATGTAAAAAAATTTTCAGTAATTAAATTTTGTTACAATTTTGACCATTATGAAAATAATTATAGTAAAATTAATAAACCATTTATGAATGATATCTGTCATTAATATATATGTGTGCTCTAAACTTTAGCGGTCGTATATTTCACACGTTTAAGTCGTAAAAAACAGATTTCTATAATGTGCATAATATTTGCGCATAATTTACACGCACGTTACGATTCGGGATACGAATTCACTATATTGATTATATTTTATCGCGTAGGCGTATATTCTTCTTGTTATTATTATTATTATTGTTATTTAATAATGATAATAATTCAAACGAGGACGTCGTATATTCGCACACAATATGCTATTTTCTATTAACTGCTTCCCGAACGATCATCCAAGAGAAAACCATCTTCCGGAACGTCTGATTTATTCATCGTGAAATGTTTGCGTTTATAAATTCTCTTGAATTTTCAATAATCGTGGATGTTGTACACGTGACGGCTTTTGTTTTTAGTATGTGCGTGTGCATAATAATTATCCATACAATACACGTTGTTTCATGCCAAACTCATCAACGAAATTTAGTCCTTTTCTGAAATATTCTTAGTAGGACGTCATGTGCGACAAATTATGGTGTTCAGTATTTATTATCTAAATATTGATATTATATTATTATTATTATTACAAAATTACGAAATTGTAATATCTACACGAATATTATGCAGTAAGAGCTTCAAAGACATACAAACTGAAATATATAGCGTACTAACATTCCGTATTATAATGTATAAACTTATAGTTCAATGTTATTTGTAATTAGAGACAATTAGAAGTAGTAAAATGTTTCTAATTTTGTTAAAACATAAAGAAATATTAAAATACAAATTTAAATACACTATTGAAAAATAATATATTATTTAGTATACTTAATTAAATTGTGCCAATTTGAAATAAATATATACCTATAAGATATTAAAATCTAAGAAAAAATTGCATTTTAAAATTATTTTCTCAATTAAAATACATAATAATTAGTTACGCGGTATTATAATTGAGTTGACTTTTGTTCGACATAATTTTTTGTTTTATTTACTGGAATACCGATTTGTGTCACATCGTATTAGTATTATTCATTAAATTCTGCCGACTAATAAGAACTGTATTATTACTCTATAATATATTTATATTGTTTTCAACGTGGAACTAAATTTGTAATTATTGGATGATGAAAAAATATATAATAATAATTATTAATACACTTTATTCATTTAAATTCCAGTAATATTTATAATCAATATTTTTGTATAAATATTGATATACTTAACTTATCTACGTGGACATACATATATGTCACATTTATTTTAATACCAACGTCAATATTATTAGGTATTCGTGCTGACTAGCGACTAGCGAAAATGGCTAACTATACTTTTTATATAATATTTGCTTTAATTTAATAACCGTCATTATTATTATTTGAAATAAATATAAGGTTATCATGCATAAAGTGCTGTTGAAAAAAAAAACGTTTGTTCATTATGCCCTATTGTACTTTAGATGGGGTAGAATTTATGAAAAGGACTTCCGATTAAAGATTAAAATAAAACAATAATTAATAAAGTATAATATTATAAAATACACATAAAAAACACTGAGTAAGAATTACACACTAATTAAATTATCTTTTATTTATAATAATACTATTATATCTTTTATTATTTTTATAGGTTTTGTCATTTAAATTGTTTTATTCTTTAGATTTTGTTATTTCTATTTATATGAATCTTAATTGTGAATATGAATCACTTATCAAGATCTTTTAATAAAAATAAAAAATAAAAACTTATAAACTATAAATATAACTACCTAAATATGAATTATAATTATAAATTATATGTATTGTAATCATATATTCATAGCTTACAATGCATAATATATACCATTATTATAATGCCATCATAATATATACCTAAATGTGTAGAGTAATTTTACGTCAATAAACAATTCCATAGGAATGTTATTCCTAATAACATTCATTAATATGAATTTCTAAATAAATTAACTAAGTACACAGATCTAATAGCTAATAATAATAAAAATTATATCTTACTCTTATTTATATATTGATATATTGAAAAAAAAATCGATTTGTGGTGAAAATAAATATCACAGATAGACAATAAAAATTATTTAATTTATTTTAAATTAAACTATATTTTAATCGAATAAACTACTATGTATATATATATATAATAATCTAAACTATAATATGTACACACTATACAGTTAGATAAGTAGATAAGTGATTGCCATAAACCCATAAGGATATAATATTACATTTTAATCAAAATGTTATACGATTATTAATAATAGCCAACTTTAATAAAACTCAGTGGAACGAAAAACAAATAACAATCAATGCATTAACATTACAATTGCTATTATATAAAAAATATCATGTTTAAACTACTAAGAACTATGCATATATAAATTATATTTATTGGTGAATTGACATTCTTTTATATTAACAAATGTAGACAATTTATGAATACAGACGTATTACACTATGTCCATATGCTATAATATGTCTGCGCAATACATATACATGAGTGTATTATTGTGATTCATTTCATTTATATTTAAAATATATAATATTATATTTAAGTTATTAAATAATAAAAGTCTTTCGACAAAAATTTCTAAAATTAAATTAATCGATATTAACTTGCGATAAATATAAAATTCCTGCTTGTATATATAAAGCAACAATAACATTAACTATAATGATGTTGGCAATTGCCAAAATAAACGTTTATAAGTATTGAACATCGGCTGTAAATAACAAAAACACGAGTCACATTATAATATATTGTCAATTTAGATTGGACGATGAAAAATAATAATATTTTATTATCTAAGAAATTAAATTTTAGAGACCTCAAATGTAGCTGAACTAAGCTAAGAGTTTATTTTATTAATATTATTTTATTATTATAGAGTGATATAAATTGTACCTAAATATTATTATGTTTTGTCCTAGGATCTTTATATGACTTATGACTATTTAATATTGAAAAATGAATATTAATTATTATTTGTATAAGGTGTTAATACTTTTTAGTCATTGTTGAATATAAAATTATTATACATATAATTGTACAATATTATCATTTGAATAAAACCGATAATATAATATTTAACATAAATCAAATGAGATTTAAATTGTATTAAAATATACATCTAGAAAAAAACAGATAAAGTTTTTTCATTTACAATAAAAAAAAACTATATATATTTATACATTAATGTCACGAGTATGCTGTGACCTAATTTTAAAAAAATTTTGATGTTGAATAAACATTTTATCTTTTTGTGAATTAATGATATTGAAAACGATTTGTATACTTATAATATTGTATTATTTATAAATAATCATATTTTATAAAAAGTTGCTCTATTTCGAAGATGAACACCTTATATATGTTCAACAAACATCATAAAAAATAGTTGTATATTATGTAGATAGCGAAAATATGTCTGGTGTTTAAAATTTACTTATTCATACTTTCATTTTATTTAATAACAGTCGTGAATATTGGCTTATTGAAATATATAATTGTAGTCATCTTTTAAATACAAGTTGAGAAATCTAAACAATTTATTGACTAATATAAGACAATAATTTTCTATATCGAAAATTAAAAAAAATATCTTTCGAATTTCGTTTTTATTAATATTAGAGACAAATTATTAATATGGGTACTGCGTGTTCTATAAGATATTAAAAAAAAGATGTTAGGTATATCATATTATTAATGTATACTAATACGGAATTACCCGTTTGGTTAGCCTAACCATCTTAGTAATTAGTACCTATTCTACTTTTAAAAATTAGTTGTTTTTATCTGAATATTTTCGATTAGCTTAAGTAAATTTCTATGCTTATATAAATAATAAATGATAATAATAATATAAATATTTATAACTATATGATAATTTTTTTTTTATATATTTACAAAAACGCGTTTATACATGAAATGCAATGGATGTAAACATACAGCTGTTCCAACCGATTGAAATCGTCTGACGCTCACATCGATTCGATACGAACAGACCATAATATATTATATTGCATTCAAGGATAAGAAAAATTGTCACACTATTGAGGATATAGCGTAAGCAATAAATCAAATAAATATAATATTATACCTTCAAAAGTCTTCCGATTATGTTTGGTCGATCGCCGCTGTGCTAAAGGTATTATACGTGCGTTTAATGATATTGGATGATATTCTCGAGAATAGACGCGATAATAAATTCGGAAAATCGATTTTTAAACATTTTTTATTATTATAGTTATGCTTTTTACCAGTATATCTAAAATAAAAACAGGTTATAATTTGATCAATAAACATTACAAATATAATTTTATGAAATATGTACCAAGGCAATTTTAATATCAAACTTTATACAAAAAAAAAAAAAAAATTATTAGTTGATTAATATACTATAAATATACGCTTAAAAATAAGTACAAAGCATTCTGTGTTTTGGGCCTATTTTATAATAAATAATTAATTCCCCTAAAATTCTATAGTATAACATTATTATCTTAATATTTCCCGCTTAAAAGAAACTCAGCATGCGTTAAAAGCTTTTTAAATCCATTTAAATTTGTATTTATATTTATATTTAATATATTAAAAATAATTCTCTTCGCTAGTCATTAAAACCTAAACAAATTTGTAAATAAAACAAATGTATAAATTGAAATTTTTATTTCAATGTATTTATTAGCTATATTTGATTTGTCAAATAATAACAAAATAATATTACACATCGCTATTGTAATTACTTAATGAATTATTATTTATGTATAAAACCCAATTACAAATATTAAATAAAACTATTTGACGCCATGTAGGTCAGGACAACATTAATGAAAATCTAACATTTATATACATTATTATAATATTTACTACAAGTGGACGAAATGCAAATATAAAACATTAGCCATATTTTTCGTCAGTAATCGATTTTTTATAAAATTTTTTATACATATATTATTTGTACAACAATGAAACAAATTCCAAAACTACATCTGTCGAGGCGCATAAATTTGTAAGTTAATATTTCGGGGATGCATGTTAAGGGTGCCGATATGTTCAACCAAACTGAAAACCGTTTAGAAGTGCATGATATTATTCCTACGTTATTTCTTTTTAAATCGTGTGCATATTATAAATGTATATAAATTTAAAAACATACGCATCAACGCATCAGAATAGTCTATATCGAATAGATTTTAAGCCAGTAGTGTACAACAAAATTCGCGTTAAGTGTACCGTAAAATATATACGAGGTAACGGCTTGCATCAACAAAAGTATACGTTTTCTTCGTGTAAATAAATATACATTACCTTTATATATTCTTATTCTTATTCTCATTCTTCTTCTTCTTCTTATTATTATTATTATGTTTTGATGGGAAAATATTAAACAAAAACTACCCAGAAATATTTGTTCGGTGGAGTTGAAGCGCGAAATAATAGGTTTCGGTTTACATAGTATGTTATCATCATGGGTATGAAGATGTACGTCTCACCAGCCCCCCACTTTAAATTTCGAAAAAATTTTAACACCATTAATTTGTACCATAACATTCAGAATTTGTACGATATCCCTTTTCCTGCTATAACAAAATTATCCTGGGGGGGGGGGGGAGCTGGTGAGACGTCTCGCAATAACATAGTGATGGGTACTAACGTTAATTTTATAATTACATATAACAATGTTTTAAATGTTTAATGTTATGCTTTAACTAAATGTATATATTTTGCAATCATTTTAGTTATAACTTTATAAAGATCCTTATCATCGTCCAACATAGATGATAATATATTATTAAACAGTCAGTGATTAGGAAATTATCTTGAGGGAAGTAGAATTTTTTTATTTGGAATTCTGTTAATATATATATATATATAAAAGAATCTGAGGAATCTATCCCCATCTTTCCCCCTTTAATTACACCACCTAAAAACAGCCATCATTAGTCGGTATATTACATTTTTCATTGAACCAAATAACCCAAAATAATTATGAGATCTGTTCAGTTCATGAATAGTCCCTAAGAATAATTTATCACGATGAAAATAAATCCAAACTGTTTATTAAACAATAATATTTAGATTAATTATAAAACATTTTATAGTAAAAAATGATTGATTTATGAAATTCAAATCTTTTATGAAATTTAACATAT
Organism: Eriosoma lanigerum; assembly: GCA_013282895.1. Lineage (NCBI taxonomy): Eukaryota > Metazoa > Arthropoda > Insecta > Hemiptera > Aphididae > Eriosoma > Eriosoma lanigerum. The sequence goes on from CM023358.1 coordinate 40,758,425, forward strand.
TTTTAATTAAATGAATAATAATAATAATAAATAACAGCATTGACCTATCTATAAAAAAGCAAAAAAATATGTTAAACATTTAATTTATCACTTTGTTCATATTTTTTTAAGTATTAAGTAATTTTTATTCTTTATTTAAAAAAAATAAAATTTATTTTCTCTCGATGAATAAATAATTTGATTAAGTAAAAGTTTTTTAACATCAACTTTTGTCATTAATGTAAAATTTTGATAAAGTATATTTCTTCTAAAATTTACATCGTTAATCAATAGTTTTTCAAATATTTGAATCAAGTTTATTATTTAAAGTGTATAAAATTTAGAAGAATAGAAATTAGTGGAAAAAAATTATATTATTTTACACATTTGGTAGGTATATAAATATAAAAAGTTTCCATTGATTCTAAAAGTAATAACAACATCATCATAATAATGATAGTAATATTATCAATTTTATAGAATAAATATGATTTTTCAAAATAAGAACATAATACAAAAATATCGAATAATCAATGGATTATTTATTAGTCCATAACATGAATAAAACACTTTTGGATATAACTATGTGCTGTTTTAAAATTTAATATCTGAAAAATGCATTTTACTACGAGGTCTATAAATATTCATCATTCATGTAAAATTATTTTGTATTATTAAATAACATTTATAATATATTATCATTATTATATTGGTTTTTTATATTTTAATCATTAAAAACAATGTGTAGGTATAATACAAAAATTAAAAAAAAAAATGGAAACATATATCTGATATAATATTATAGTAAAATAATATGTCTAAAAAGGACGCAAAGGTCATTCAAGCTTGAAATCCTTTAGATTTTATTTACCTAGAAAATCCTCTCTATATGCACTAAATAAATTATAATAAATTGTTTTTTTAATTTATAGCACTAAGCTTGATAATAAATTAAAATACTGATTAGATAATACAAAAAATCTCTAGTAAAATATATTAAAATACTTAAAGTATTTTAAAATAGGTTGTGTAAAAACCATGAGCTTATAAATTATAGACATCTTAAAAGTTTAATATAAACATAAATAAAACTTAATTGATTAAAACGAGGTGAGATAAAAATTATATTATTTTTAACGTTTAATTAAAATAACGAATTTGTTAATTATTATAACACATACACACAAACACACACACACACACATATTTATATACATATATTATTATGTATGAATACAAAACAATGAAAATAATTTACAAAACTAAAAGTCATAATTTTAAAAACGTAGGTAATATAAAATAATGATGTTGTTATTTTATTTCATTACATTAGTGCTTTTCAAATTGTGAACTTCAGTACTCTAGTGGATCATATAAACATAATGTGAGGACCGTAATGTATTTGTATACAGAGTGTCCCAAATTTAATTACTAATATTTTAATATCTATTGTATTATTTAAATTAAAAATTTTTAAATTTAGTTTTGACTACATTATTTACTAACTCTTATTTGGCAATGAACTATTACATCTTTTATATTTTTTGAGATTTAAACGTCTAGTAAAAAAATTTAAAATAACTTTTTTTAAATTACCTACCTATGTACATTGGCTATTTGAAAATAGCTAGTTAAAAGAGTATAATTTTATGAAAACTATTTTCAATTGCATTTTGTAATAAAAAGTTAATACATATATCAATAAAAATAATATTATATTGATTATATATAACGTCAAAGGATAATAAAATAGTTTCAAAATTAAAGTGTAATATAAATCATTAAAGTAAAAGTTAGTTCCCTTCAAAAATAATATATTAACTACAGGAAATTTCTTGGATATTACTTAAACAAGTCACTAAATCTCTACAGTAAAGTAGACCTTTTATATAAGCTACTCGTATTTACCTAATAAAAACATTATGTTTGTCATAAAAAAACACAATTTTCGGTAATAATTACGGTAACATTTTCTAAATAATGTTTGATGAAAAATAGCAAATCGTACTAACTAATAACTAGTTTTATCTTTAGTTTTTTTTTAAAAAACTGTATATTAATTTTAATCTATTTTTAATCTAGGATTATTAATTATTTAATGTAAAAAAATATTATAAATTTTGAAGAGTAACTTTATATTTCAAATTACGTGCTCTAACTAACAAAACTCAAAATACTATCAGTGAAATAAAACAATTTTTAATATAATAACAAACAATTTATATCATAGAAATAAACAAATTCACGAAACGATTAATAATATAGATTTTTCACCATAACATATATCGCGTCTGAGAACTCATCACGACAACAACGATGACACTATTTTAACAACAATTATTAAAATAATACTTACACAATCATAATATGAATTTTAAACGGGCGTTGCCCTAATTATAATAAAAATACTAATATTGATACTAATTATTAATAGAATCACATCACAATAATATGATAATATGTGTTTTTGTGCATAATCGGTAGTGGCCGTTAATATTATAACTTTCGTTAGTGTTATCGGTTATTGCGTAAACCATTTTGTACAAAATGTATTTGATTATCATAAAATAGTGTGAAAACTAGTTTTATTATGAAAACAATTTTTCATTAGAATAATTGTTATACTTTTATTTTGTTATAAAAAAATATGTAGAAATTAAAAATCTACATTATTAACGAAAAATTTGTATTATTATATAATATAATTTTACTCGACGTAATGATGAAGGGTACATTTAAATTTTTCATTCAAAAGCTGATGTGAGAAAACTTTATGAGAGTGTTAATATCAGGCTTTTAAACAATTTAAAACTTTTTCATACTAATTATTACGGGGTATTGTAAGCCAAAAGAATAATAACTTTATGCTATACAATATACAAGACAAAGCTACACACCATATTTGTCCGCCTATATAACTTTTTACTTTTATGTTATTTTTTAAAAAAAATACTTTTTGATAAGATAGTCAAATGTGTTTTGTTCCAAAATTTGTTTTTGTTTATATTAACAATTAAGATATTGTCAATGTTATTTTATTGTTATTCTATTAAAATTTGAGATACACCTTTTATAAATATGATTTTACAAATATTAATAAAATAAATTGTTTCATATCTATTAGGTATAATTCTACATGAATACTTAAAGGAAATCTAAATTGTGAAAGTAAAATATTTGTTTAATATTAAATGTATAGAAGATGTAAAATGGCTATACCTAATTGTAAAGAATTGTAAAATGAAAATAGGTACATATAAATCATTTTAATTGAAGTAAATAAAAACATAATTTAAAACAAAATAAATGCGATATTGTATACATATACATTATTTGATCAAAAAACCATAATACCTATTTTATATTTTATTTAATCTATAAATTCTGTATACCTATTAGTATATTATATAATTTCATACAAACTCTGAGGTATTATTATAGTCGTCTACTTTAAAGTAGATACTTTCCTATAACTTATGTTATTCAATAAAAGGTTCCTCATGACTACAAATGATAGCTATTTATTTACCTAACGGTTTTGTTACATCGTGCACCGGTTCATTATCATTGTTTCGAAATTCTCAGCAAGTACCCGATGAAGGTTATTAATTTATAAATAATAAATTAATGTCTCGATATATTTTCCCTTCTTTGTTTATAAACTCGATACAGGTAACAATTTAGATAATATTATACTTGAACAATTATTATTGTTCTGACGTGTGACTTTACTTTATACAATAAAAAAAAAAACATACAAAATTATAATATTAATAATAATAATTTCCATGTTATATCTTATTAATTATTACTGAATATATGATGTATTTATAAATTTGCAATGAAGAATTAACGAACATTTTATTATTATGTTAGTACGGACAAATAATTCTTAATAACTAATGTAATAATAAAGCCTAAAACGTAGATATAATATTATTAAGTAGGTATCTTATATATTATTTATATATTTAATTTGTATTATACAATAACATCGTAGTTGAATAACTTTAACTTAATTAAATTCGGTATGTAATTTAAAGTTTGAACATTGTATTAAATCGATGTTCCGAATAATATTTACAATGGTGATTCGAGGTCAACAAATAGCTAAAAGGTATGATATGATCAGATACTAACTAAAAACTATAGAGACTTTAACGATCGTGATCATTGTTAATTTATATCGTATTGCATATTATTACCACAAAATAGGTTAAATTTTATTTTATTTAACCTATTCTGTGTTATTAGTTTATTACCAATACCTATTATATCTTATAATTTCAAATGTTTTTGAAATAGTTCTATAATGAATAGTTATAATTGGATAAATTTCTAAATGGAAAATATCTGCAGGTCACGCATAAATTAATATATAATTTGAATAATACAATTAAAATTTGTAAAAAAAAAATTTTATATAGGTATCTACGTATATTATGATGATTATGAATGGTGATCATGAATACCTGAATACCTATTCATTAATTTTCATTATTCAGACATTTTAACTAATTAGTCAAATTTAACATACTCAAAAAAATAGTATAATAAAGTAATTATTAAAATCATGATTATCGAGTGAAATTAACATTTTATATTATTATTAGAAAAATAAAGCATAATATTTTCTATTTCTTTGCGAAAATATATTTTAAGTAAAATTAAAAATATTTGATAAAGTTTGTGTATATTAAGTATTTTATTTTTTGAAAATAATTAATAAATAATAATTTTATGAGTACCAGTAATTGAAATAAAATAGTTTAATTGATATTTATTCATATAATTAATTTTATATTAAACTACTTTCAAACGTATCTATACGTTTCGCCAGCCGCGTCCATTTAGAAATTTGTAAATGTAAATTCTTCTAATATTTAACATGAATTTATCCAACAAATATTACAATCTTCATGATAATTTTAAGCGTTATTTTTAATATTATGGAATTTGTATTATTATATTTACTATACCCATTTGAATGTACGTTCAATTATAAAAACGAAGAAATAAATACGTTAAAAAAGAGAAATCTAAACCAGATACGTTATAGTTTAATGAAAATCAATTTTATCGACGTAAAGCACTAATTTTTCGTCCGGATAAAAATATCGACCTGGTAGTATATTATTGTCCGTATTATAGGTAAGTAGGTATATAGAATGATCAAAATGTTGTGTTACCAAAAAATGGTGGGAAATGAATATAGATTTTCAATTTAATTTCTATTATATTTCTCACACGATCCTTAGATGAACTTGTATGTTTGTGAAAGAAACCAAAAACCATTATCTATCGACACAGTATAATAATAATAATAATAATATTATGTTGCAGTCTTTAGAGCCGTAGACATTTTGTTGGCTGCACTGCGTACATGAAATGATCTCACTCCGGTCGGACAGGTAGGACCAAACAGGTATGGTGAGCTATCACCGTGATACTGCCACGCTACACCAGATCCAAAACAATAACACTGCCCAGTCAGGCATACGTCCATTCTTGCGGCAAATATGCGGGCGCGTCCGTTTGGATAAAATATTATCGAAATATTTTTGTCATTATTTTCTTTATAATTTTGTTTTTGTTTTTGTTTTAATTTGTTAGTAATTGTTATTGTTTCTTTATCTAAACTTCATTCGATTCTTGTATGGTACACGCAGTGATAGTGATGAACATAATAACACATATTAGTCGCCATGAACTGTAAAAGCAGCCTACAAGTGTCACGCATTCAACAGGTGAGTCTTTATTTTTTTTTAAAATTTTTTTTTTATAATTCCCGATTTATAAAAAGTTGAATTTTCTGGAAACTATAAATTAATATATATGTATATATATATATATGTATATTATATATGTGTGTGTATGTTTGTGTAAGTAGGTATGTATTTTTTATTATTTGTCTTATAGTAAATTTAATTATTTAACTTATTTATTAATTTAGTTCTTTTTGTAATGTAATGTTATAATAATGTAAATTACTTAATAATAATAATAAAACTCAATTAGTTATCATGAAATAAAAAAAAAATTTGCCGATTTTTCCCCATTTTTTGGTAGTTTTTCTTTTCCCGAGAAAAAACTTTTGAGAAATTCGAAAAGTGAGCTAAATAAAGTAACAACTAGATGCAATTTACTGCAGTAAGCATACCCTATTTGTGGTATTTGTGGTAATCAGGCCATTATTTCTACCACAAAAAAATATTTTCATACATAAAAGAAAAACATCTTTGTAAAACCAATACATTATTCGCTTCGCTCAGAATCTAATAATGTCATTAAAATATTTTAAAAGTTTGGAAATTATTTTTAGTTTATAATGTCATACTTTTGTGTATCATTGCAAATTAGTGCTCATATAAAAAACCGTATTTAATTTTTCAACTTAATAAGTGCTAAAAAAACTAAACTTAATCGTATATGACAATACGGTCATAAAAATCTGAATACTGAATATCTGAATACTGCGTATAATTTTTTGTTGCTAACAAAAAACTCGTAATTTGAATGCGTGGGCACGAACATTAATTGTACTTGGTATTGATTTTCTTAATTGTTGTTTTCGTTATTATAGTATAGATTTAATTAATAATTTACATTTGTAATTGTATAATATAAACAGCAAATGAGGTGATTAGAATATAACGTAACAGATAATTTTGTCGTTTTAATAGATCAAATAGTGAAGACCATATACAAATTATAATCAGTAAATCAGACTATGTAATCTAAAACTATTTCATTATCTCTTAAATTAACGCCCTTATGGGATTTTCAGAAATCAATATTATATGCAATTGAAACCTTTATTTTTTTGCTTAGAAAAAATTACTGATCGCCTGTATATATATACCTTTATAATGTCTACAAATTAAGTTTACACGAAAGCATCCTAGAATAATATTATATTATTATATTTTAAGCCATATTAATTATTAACTTTGCTTTAATATTGTAAACATTAGTATAATATTAATTTTAATACTGATAATTTTATTTCTACAACAATTTATAATAAATAAATTAAATTCATGAATTTATTTATTTTACGTTTTCGTCAAACATAATAATTATGCTAATTTTTAATAATACACAACTAAAAATGATGTCACAAACGATGAATATTTTTGTCTTATTAGTATTATTTGAGTTAAGCTGACTCTAAATATTAGATTTTAAAATTGAATAACAGTATAAAATAAATTCTTAACGAGCATTACGAAAAAAAAAAAATTCAAGAAAGTCGAATTGTGTAAGTACATATAACTATATATACATTTGTACATTATAATTATTAACACTAATATTATAGGCGAATATAAATAATAAATTTATTAAATTAGTATTCATTTGTATATTTATTGTGAGAACTAATGAACATTAAACAAAAACTATTCAATATTTTGAAACAATTGTTTAAACATTGGTTTACAGGATTGTTGGTCCGTTTGAAAATTTATTTTCTCTTGCTTGTTCCTTGTTCGTAATATATTACATTAAACATTTACAATATATGCATTAAGATTACATTTAGAAACAAACAAAGTCAAATTAATTATAACTAATTGATTATCCCCTTTTATTAAAATTAAATATAAATTTGCATTTAATGTTTCTAGTATCTATAGTATGGATACATATATCATAAATCATATTATATGGAAATATAATAATATAATATTTAAACGCATAAACAATTTTAATTGAAAATGTAACTCAATCAAGTAACATTGAATTAATGAAAAAATTATCTGAACGATAAAATGTACATATACTACTACTACGAATAAAACATAAATAATTTTTTCAGTTATTTTATTGTTGATGGAACATAATATTAAATATTATTGAACGATACACATGACGCCTATAGATATTTACCTACCTATATAATACATTTGTTTTTCATTTCAAAATTCTCTGTCGTTTTGGACATAACTAAAAACAATGGACATTGACGTATAGCGATTTGTAATCGTCAAATAATATTATTCATTAATTAAACTCGTACGAGTCACATTTTAATATTATACTTAGTCGTATGCGAAATATTTAACAAATAATCATTTATGTCGCGCGATAATTTAAAAAAATCGTACTATAGATGACCGAATACTATTTTTTTTTTATAGATAACCGAATACTATTTTTTTTTTATAGATGACCGTATTTTAATATTCTTATTCTACGATCACTAAAACGATAAAACCACAACTAATACACCGGAAACAATAAGCGTCCAAAATAATTTTGTTTTTATGAAAACGTGTGAAATCCGATGCGTTCTGATTGTCGAAAAGACGACTAAAAAATATAAAATAATCTACTCGTCAACGTCAAATAACCGTTTGATTGTTGATATTGATATTTTATTATTAGGTATTGAATCGGTGCGCGGAAGATATTTCATGCGATCGTAGTATAAAAATATTTAATCGATATCAGAATGTATTATGATGACGTTCGGTATATAATTTTTGTTATTCAAAATACACCACCGCGATTGAATCAACAAAACGTTTTAAAATTTTTTTTTACAAACTACGTGAATTCTAGGTGATCGATTCGGGTCGGGCCGACAGCGACGGCGACGACGACGTTGTTATTACCGAACATTTCACGTGACTCAAATTACAAATCGCCCGAGGACTGATCCTCTACCGTACCTTTATTAAAATATTATAATAATAATAATAATAATAATAATAATAATAATAATATAATATAGGGGAGAATGCGTCTTTTGTTGTACGTGTGCGATTGTCTGTTGTCTCGTGTGTACACAATGAGCACATTATAATATGCCATCGTGTATTGCTCATGTTCAAAAATATGACAATTACTTGTTTTTATTATTATTATTGTTACTACTGGGTACTTTATTGTTTCCCGCGTCTGCACGTCGAACGTTAATATAATGTCATTAAACTATCACGGTGGCTGGACTGTAAAAATATCCGGAAAAATTAGTTTAAATTTTTCTTCAGTTTTAGAATATTTTTTTTTACTATTTAGTTTTGTACTACTTATCTTTATATTTATTAATGTTTACACTATAGTCAACAAAAATTTTCAAATCGTTACGAATAATATAATTGTTTTCTTATTTTCAATAAAAAGTTGTTAATATAAGTGTCAATTACTGTAAACATAACATCTAGATGATAAGATAATATTTAAAATAAAAAAAATAAATATTTTATGTATTTAAATACTCAATTTTTTTTTTCGTGAAATAGATAGTGTTTTTTTTATTTTTGAATAATTTTGGCCAATACTTTCTCATATTATACTTATTTGAAATTATAATTAGTTAGGTACTATAATTATTCAAATGGAAATACAATGTTTTTAAAAAGTGAAATAGAATTTTTTTTATTAAATCTTATCAAGATAAATGTTATTATTTATTAATTCACTTGTTACTCATACATTAAAATCGTATTAATATAGATATATTCAAATCATTCACTTTGTAACAAAATCAATAATAGTAAGTATCTTATCTTAAAATTTGTATTTTAATATTATTAGGTTAGGTCATTTGGTTCAGTATTTTCTTATGATGGACGTAGGTCAATTATTGAATACCGAGAATATATTTGACGTCGAAAAATTGTGCAGAATTAAATAATTGTCAAACACAGCTAAGAAAATCAATAAAAAATGATAAAATCAAAAAATATATTACACGGGTATACGCTCCAATAAATTTTAACTACATCTTCATCTTATTTGTTAATAATAATTTTGTTTGCATTTTAATTTTATCGTTTATTCACTGTGTAATCGTTACGAACGGATATTCGCATAACCCATTTGACGTCCAAAGATTCCGCAGACTTTTCTGTATAGTTATCGTTGAGACGAATAATTTCTCATCGGAATTTATCAAATCCGGCGTAGTGAAATCTCCGAGCACAAAAATAGAAAAATCCACTAAAAACTCTCAATGAATTACGACAATTTATCAGCCGGTACCTCTAAAATATTATTATATAACGTAATGAAAAAAAAATATTATACCAACGTCGTTATAATGAATAAGTATTTGAGGTAGGTAGGTAGAATAATATGCAGAATATTATAATAATATGGCATACAATTTAAAACTCGTTAAGTAAAATAAACTACAACCATACACCGATCGATATTAGCAGTACCAAGGTAGCGTGCAATACCGTGTGAAAACACGTCTAAATAACTACGACCATTTGGGCTATTTCTTCATCAGTCCTAAGTCTATTGTCTATTTACTCATTAACCTATTTATTAGTAATTATACCTATATAATTCCATCGGTCTTAATTACTGTTTTAGTGAAATAATATAATAATAAATTTAAGTTAGGGCAGGTAATAATAAACAATTAACTTAATTTTTATGATTTTAAGAACGGTATTAATACACATTTTATAATAATATGATAATATAATTTTCCCGTTTTTGAAATAATCTTAAAATTAAATTCTTCTATAAAGCTCTAAATTAAATATGTTTTAAGTAAATAATGTATAAAGACTTTCACAAAATTTAAATATTTATATAGTTTTAATTTATAAACTTTTATGTACATAATTAAATGATTAAAATACATTTATAATCGAATTTATAATTTTAGTTTTAACAACGTATTCCAAAATTATCATACTTTTAATATTTAATCATTTATTACATTTGTCAACTATAAATATTTTGTTTTACAATAATTATAATTCAAGTAAATTTATTATATTTTTCCTACCTTGAAAATAAAATTAATTGTGTTAAACATGGTGTAAATAATTAATTTGACGTAAATATTAATCTCAATAAATTTGAATACATTGATTGTGTCGATTGAAGCTTTTAATATAAAACTTTAAAATCAGATAATTTATTTTTCAAGGGTCAGTGATTTATAAACAATTAATTAATTTGGAAAAGTATAATATAATATAATATCATAGGTACCTGAAAATATCATAAAATGTCAAATTTAATTTATAAAAGTCATATTAATATTTATTAAAATTTAAAAAGTATATTTAGTATATAAAGTCAAATTATAATAAAAATTTGGACGTTATTCTTTTAACTGAACGCAATGGATTTATAATAACGATTAATTACATTTTTTTTATACAAAATTTAATTGATGTGAAAATTGGCTGCTTTCAATTGTCAAAGTATTTATGGTTAAGGTATTAAATTGTATATTACGTTAAAACATTAAACACTTTTTCTCCTTATAGTGATTCGTGATCCTAAAACCTACACTTTCACAGATTAATCGTATCTGATTTATTGTATCTATAAATTATGACTATTGAATCGTCTAATGAATCAAAATAAGAAATTGGTTTCTCTTAATGCTGATGACAAATAAATTTTATATTTATGTTTACTATTAATAATTTAATAGAACAATAAATTAAATTTTAAATAGTGATCAGATTTTACAGGTTTTACTTTATAATTTTATTTTTATTATTCAATATAATCTAAATTTAATGAACCATTCTACATTTTGATTTTTGTCATATTAAATTTATAACATATTTATAATGAAAAACATTTTTTTTTTCAAATTATATTCAAGTGATTCATTTAGATTTATAATTAGAGGATATTCAACTTTCAATTCAGAAAATTTATAAAATAACATGGACTTTTAAATAAAATATGGACTAAATAAAAATGAAATTACAATAATATTTAAAGTATAATTTCATAATAATATTATTATGTTTTTTTTAAAATGATAAATATAGGTAATTCAAAGTAGGTATTTTCACTTTCAAATAATAATCTTGAGAATAATGTAATTACTATAAGAATAAAATTGGAAAATTGTTAAATTACATATTATTATCCGTGTTACAGCAAAATGTGATAAAAAAACAAATTAAAAAATATATTTACTTTTTTTACCATCAAAGAGAATTAAATTGTAAATGGTACATACCATTATACATATTTGTAATTGTATATATTTGTTACTACTATGCTTAATTATTTAAATTAATTTTCTTTTAGTTTCTTTGGTTTCTACTTCTTTATAAAAACATTAACAATTTTCACTAATAAGACCTTGGTCAACTTACCTTTAAAATTTACTATTTATTTCAAATCTTAGATTATTTTTTTACTAAATAGTTTTTATTTATTTATTTTATTTTATTTCTTCACGCCAAACGTCAATTACAGAGGGGAAGACAATTTTTAAAAAATATATATTTTTCTTTAATCGACCTCGTATTCTTTTCTAATTTTCAGTCTATTACCAATATGCTTGTCGTAACTATTTTTCCATCGCTGCAAGTACTAATCATTGAAGTTCCTAGCTTTTAACAAAGTAATTACCATCATTCCCATTTCGGTCTGCAGTTTTCTGTTTAGTATTAATGTTCTAGTTATACGTATATTAGTAAATATGTAAATTAAACTATTAAATTAAAATATATAAGTTTGATTAATAAATAAAAAAATTATCGACATTTACGGTTGAAACAAATCGTTTTTAATTGTTTTAAAAATAAAATAAAACATAACAGTGATATTTTACTTATTTTAAATGAATACCAATAAATATATCATTATTATAATAGTAAAATAAACTACATACATAACTAAAATATTTTATTTATTCATATACATAGACATAGGTATTTTATAGATTGAAAATTATTTATTCCTCATTTTAATAAATATTATACACCTTCGCGTAACATAAATATTTATATTAATTACAGTTTTTTTTAACGTTTAGTAAACTATTATTATTATTTAATACCTCATATCGATCAAATGTTATACAATGTTTATTTAAATATATTAGTTTAAGACAAAATATTATAATATTATTAGCACATAGGTACTGTTTTCGTGTTATTAAAATAAAAATATGATATTATGTGTTCTCTATTATATTAATTGTAATATTTAAATAAGGTATTATATTGGTATGAGAGTTATAATGTTATTACATTTAAATACATTTATACCTCATTGTTTATATTATTATTTAATAATATATTAATGAGTGATGTTCACGATCATATTTATGCAGATTTACAATATTTGTTGTTACAACTTGTGTGATTAAGATTTTTATGATGCGTGTTACATACGTCGGACCATCAACCAACCATAAAGCCAATCATCATTTTGTGTATTTTTATTTTAAACTCATATACATTTCTCTGACGATCATACTTTTAGAATTTTCAAAAATATTGAATTATTTCAATTTCATTTGCCTCTATTTTATTATGAACTTATATAATTATGTCTTAGATATAATATACATTAATGAATAAAAAAATAGAAAATTATTTCAGTGTAAATCATATTGAAAAAATAAAATAAGTGATGATAAACGAGTAGCGAATATTGTAGGAAATGCAAATAATTAAAATGGAAGAAACGTTTCATAATTAAAAAAAATCAATCCTGTATCGATGGACTTTCATAGAATATATAATATTATACGCAATATTTACAATTTATTTGAATAATTAAATACATTATATAGTAAGCTTATGGTACACGTGTACAATACTAAATATAAATAACAAACTTTATTATTTATATTTTTCATACTTTTTTCGAAATTTAAAAATAATTATTTATTTTCCTATGATTTTAAACAATAAATATATTTCATATCTGTAATATATGAATAAATATGTAAATGAAGCTAAAAAAAAATTAATTAAAAAACAGTTAACCTGAACTCAACTGTAGAAATTTGTATTTAGTGTTATTATACTCCCATTTTGGACTTATCCCAACTCAATAAAGTAGATGTTTGAGTCCCCCGAGGATCAGTCTTAGGACCAATCCTCTTAAATATATACTGTCATGGCATTGCTGAACTTAATAACTCCCAATTGGCATTATTTTCTGACGACATAACATTCCGTATACAAAACATCTCTCTAAAATTATCAATACAAAAACTCTAATCGTCCCTAAATGAAGTTACCACCTGGCTCAAAACTTGGAAACATAACATTAACTCAACTCAAAGTCTCACAAAAGTGTTTAACTTAAAAATATACAGTTATCCCCATCGAATTCATAATAAAACTAAACTATAGAATGCAGCAAGAAAGATCTCAGTAAAATATCTTGTTGTATAAACAAAAAACTAACCTGAAAAATCCATATCCTAATGAAAATTCATTACCCATTAATAAACTACAAACCGACACTTCAAATAAAGTCTTCACTTCTATTAAACACTTCATTTAGCCGGTTGTTAATTACTAATGCCTGCCCAGTATAGGTGTCAATCTCTATCACAAAAGTTAAAAATCCATCAAAACAAATTCCTATGGGTATGCTTAAAGATGCATGTGGTTCATAAGGAATAAGAAGATTCAAAACAGCACAGGAATAATCCTTTTTAAGGATTGGATTAAAATCCAATTTAAAATTTTTTATTAAAACTGTAAGCATCGAAGGTTCTATAGGATTAGATCAAAAACAAAAAATTGACCCCATCGGCCTTGGCTGCCACAATACATACACTAATGACACTGAAAACTCATACGACGATGACACTAAAATCCTATGAAATATAATATAATATAATAATAATAATAAGGTATAATATATATATAATTTTTAATTTTTTTGTTTTGTTTTTAAATTATCTGAATTTTATCAATACGAGATACCTGCTATTATTTTTTATTTATGTACAGTGTTAACGTATTGATTAAAAAACAATATTTATACATTTTTATTGGTGGGTAAGTATCATATTCATTTTATATTTGTGTTTCATCAAAACTTCAAAACTCATATAGGGACCTAAAAGTTAGTATTGTGTTATTTGGTAGTTTCTATATTACTGCATAAATTTATTGGGTACTAAACTACACCTTACCAATAACTACTATTTTTAAATTCTTAGATATGACTAAGATATAAATATAATTATAGTTAATGGTTATTTAACTAGGATATTGCAGCATATCATATTCATGTTTCTGTAATATTTTTGAAATAATATGTATTAAAATGACATTGATAAAATAATATTTATATTTTAATAAATATTATTTTTTTCATAAATTGTATGAAATTTTAAAATAAAACAATTAAAATTTCAGATTATAATACGAATCGGTAAGTTATTAAAATTGGGCATAATGATAGAAAATAAACTAATCACCGATGCTATTTTTTATAACTTTATTACTTCATTGATTAATTGTGTAGTTATAGACAATAAATGGGAAATAGAGATATTGCTTGTTATTGTACGTATATTTCGATATCTTTACATTAGAAACACGAAATTCCCCTCAAGGTATACTAATGGTAACTGAAGTTTTTAATGAGAAGATTTTGATGATTTTACGTAGATAGAATATGTGACTTCTATTTAGACACAACGTATTTCCAAGTATGATTCTATTAATGTTCAATAATTTCATTTTCTAACCGTAGAATATTAAGAATACCTGTAGGGTTTACTTTTAGTACTTGCAGTTTAATACCTTAGGAATATCTAAAGTGATGTACGTTAGACGTTATAATTTGCCTAACATACTATCACAAATGATTAAATTCATTGATTTTTAATATAAAATATGATTTTACAAAATATTATTGCAGTTTAGTAAAACGTATTGTAATGAGATCACAGAACTAGTTAGCGATAGGAGATTATTTAAGTAAATCACGTGAATGAATCATTTTTAATAAACTAACAATTAATATTGTGTAATCACGGTATTTACATTACATGTGGCAATTTGCATAATACATAATCACGTTGGAACAGTCAGTATAGAACAGTATTTTTGTTATTACTACAACATCGTTTTATTTACTTTAGATGTACTTACCTAATATTTCAATAATATTTTTTATTGAATAAAACGATCATGTTTTGTATGTGACCCATTGCCAAGGTTAAGGATGATAATATCAAGTTTTCCAACACTCTTTATATTTTAACAGTAGGAATTTAACAGTACAAGTATTCTATCGATATTATAGAGGTATGGTGAACAGACTTGGCTCGATTATTATAATATGTTAGTAATAATCATTATTCGTGTTATGCGCTTTGACATTATTTACTATGCAGAAGCTATGGCAATAGTAACGGTTTCGGAGATGTCCCAAGATCCCGCGAGTTTAGTCGACGGTTGGAAATTCTTTTAATATTTTTAACACTCCTTCGTGAAAGGAATGTCGCTGTTGATAAGTATGTGTATGTATATATATATAAACCGGTTCCATGTATGTGTGTGGCTTGTACTCTCTCGTCTCTGTCGAGCCTACTGACCTTGTTTTATGAATGTTCGTGAGTGTATGTTACCGCTGCCGTCGTACCAGCCACGCCAAACCGGCAATTATTCCGAAATCGAAAGGGAGAAATTGTTCTCAAGTACATTTGCGTTTTTTTTTTTTTTTTAATCGCCGTTTCTTTCTTTTTTATCAGCTTTTACTTTCTATCCCCGAGGGCTTAGTTTCGTTAAATTCCTTTGGAATTCGTTTGCTTTTAAATTAAAATAGTATTTTCAATTTCCATCAGTTTTCTAACGCGCGATGAGATATTTTTTAGGCGCATGTATGGCAAAACTATGTTATAATAAAGTCACAAGTAGATATCGTATACTTAATATGTAAATTTATCATAAATTATTATATACTGGATTATTAATATCAAACAAAATATAAAACCAAAAACGTGAATGCATATGATTCGCATATAATATAGTATTATAGAAAATAATATGTCATTGACCGTTGTACCCTTTCGGATTACTTGTTCCGGTCGATCCAAAACAAGTAATGGGAATAAAATTATATTATAATGAACGGTCTAAAATATGTTTGTTACTTATAAATGTCGTTTTTAATTAAAAACAAATTTGTGTTTGTATTTATTTAAATTCTAATAGCCAAATATTTCAATAAGTCATTGTTCTACATAGATAATGATAAATATTACCTGTTATAAACTGAAAATATTACGAAAAATATGTTTTGCAAGACGAAAATTCCATTTAAATTGTTTATTATTTAATATTTGACATTTTACTACATAAATCAGTGGAATACACAATATTGTGTGGGTTTGTTGTTTTGTTTTTTAATCGCTACGCAGTATATACAAGAAACACGACCCGTAAACAATCTTCGAAAGTGTTTTATTGCAATGAGAACTTCAAACATTTATCCCGCTTTAAATTCCACGTGCACATAATTGATAAAGTTCATCTGTGAATTCATAATAATATAATCATGATTTTTTTATACGAAATTTAATCACAGTCATATTTGTTTGTTTTTTATTAAGTTTTTATTTATAAAATAGCGTTCCATATTTAAGTTAAATCACAATTAAATAAAATTATATCATATATAACGATTCTGTACTAAAGTATACATGAATGTTATACTTCTGATATTATATTGCAATTTTATTCTATATATATTTTTTTTATAATCTATGTATACGTATAGCAAATGAAATAGATATAAAAACACCGATGATGAGATCATAAAAAAATATAAGAATATTATTATTTCGTATTAATATAAATATATTTACATTAACTGAATAAGAAATATTTTTGAGAAAATTACAAATTATAATTTTATGTTAGACAATTTAACCGGATATTTTATGACGCAATTGGTAACTTAAATTTTACACTTTATGTTTTTTCTTTCAAATATTCTAAAGATGGACAGTATTTTTTATTTTTCCCTCCCATAATCATAGTAGTTTTTAATGCTTTTATTTACTTCCAAATCATTGAATGTCTTCCATTTAGTTTTCTAAGTAAAATCAATTTTGCACCCTATCATATTATTGTATTTTATTCATTGGTCGTCAATATATTAACAAGATTGTTTTCTAACACTCTATATTTTCAATTGTTATGAATGAATACATATAGCACTACAAATAAAAAACTTATTTCTAAACCAGACAATCTTATAGTTTTCCTTGTTCGTCAAAAACAATATTTTTTTTTTTACGGTTAAGTTAGGTTAGATTAAGTTAAGTTCATTGAATTCTATTCATACAAATAGAAGAATGTAGGTATTATTTTATGGAAAAAAAAATATATATATATTTTTAGATAGCTATCTAAAATATTAGATAGAACATACTTCATAGATCAATTTGCATTATCTTTTAACTAAAAATTTGTACAGTTCAATGGCTAATAATTTGAACAGTAGTTCAATATTTATTTATGAGACTACTTTTGTTAAATAAACACGCAATATTTTTTTAGTATCAATTTTAATAAAATAGTAATATTATTTTTAATACATATAGTTTTATAATATAATTATATAATTTTTAACTATCTTATTTATAAACCAAATTATATTGTGTATCATTATATTTATTCTGTCATATACAAATAGATACGACCACGTTGTAAAAATAAAACCTAACTATAAAATAAATAAAAATAATTACCATTCATAGTATAGATGTATGTTTTTTTATTAATCATACTATACGAAACTATATAACTTAATTGTTTATATTTTTTATGATTACTCAAATTAATATTATAATGCTCCTATTTCATAAAATATAATGCATGTTTATGATTATGTAGATTATATATTTGGATTTATTAATTATACATAATTTTGAAAGTATAATTATTATTTATTCATTAAAAAAGACCAAGTTCAGTATATTTTTAGAATGTTTGTTTTAATATTTCTTTTTCATAATTTTAATAATAAGTAAAATCAATATGTATTATATTCATTATATATATATATATTAGTTATAAATAATTTTAAATAACTAATTCCAAATTATAATATATATATAAAAAAATAATAATACCTAATTCTAAATTAAATATTGTTTTTAATATACTTTTATCAAATTTTACTTGCTTAAGATATATTTATTAATTCTAATAACAAATTACGTGTTTATTATAAATATTGGACCATATTTTACTCCACAAATAATAAGATGAGTTGTTATTGTTGATTTGGAAGTTATATTTTATTTAAAACAACGAACATAAATAATAATAATAATAATAATATGTTCAACATGTTTTGAAATAATTTGCAACACAAATTCTATGTAAATAATGTATAGTTCGGGGAGGGTGTTATGTCAAATACCGAAATGTTCAACTACTCGTGGGTTTAAAAGTTTATTGACAATATTCTGGCGATTTAGGGTGAAATAAAATATTATTATCTCCCAACGCTTTCATTGATATTAGAAAAGGATCGAATTCGACAGTCCTTTGTGCTGTTCGTATAGAAATTGTCTCAGATATCTACGTTATTGCGTATTTTACGATATTGAATGATTATACGCGTTTAACACTTGACGTTTTATTTTTTCCCAATATCTGTATAACTGTACTATTTGTAGGTTTTCACAGTTAATCGAGTGTTTTTTAATTTTTTAGTTTCTTTCGATATTTCGATCGATTATACGGATATTTACTAATCAATAATACAAATTATCTTTTTGTTTCAGATCAACAGTGTCGTGATGTCAAAATAGTATGACCGGAATTCAAGTCACAATGTCCACTGCCCAACCCACGCTGACACTCAGTGAACTCCATAAGGTACGGCATACAAAGTTATTTCAATGCGTACACGCATAAAGGATGTTACATAAATTATGCAAAAATTGACATAATTTTCTTTGAATACAAAAAAAAATATATAATTACAGTATGTTGTTCACGTAGGAGTGACATGCATTATGATTGCTTATTACCAAATGTGGACCTAATATAATTCAAATTTAAATCGTATAACCTAACCTAACCTTTACACAGTGCATTCTCTTGTTTTGAAAACAAATTATACATTGTGACTTATTTTAAAGTAAATGGCTATCCTTTACTAAATAAATAGCTTTACTTATCAGATTTAGGGACCGTCACAGAAACATTTGTTTTCATTGCCTCCCGTTCTCCAGACTAAAACGTGTCTACGCAAACCAAAAATAATAAATTCGGTATAAGCGTAAAAAGTAAAAAATGCCTAATCCCAACGTTAAAAAAAGAGCAGAAATTTTTAAACTGATCCCAGTTCCCTTTTACCTTTGAATTATAATTAAAATTCAATTCTGGATAATACTATTTGTACGTATTGATTATAATTTATTATTAGATTTTATTTTTACAATAGGAATAAACTTTATAGAATAATACTATATAATATTATATTATTGTATATCTATGTTAGAAATGAACCGTTTTCTAAACGAACTTATTCTAAAAATATTTATTTTATAATATAATTTATTTATAATAATTCTAGGTAATTTAAAACTTTTTTTAAAAAATTACTACTACGACACTGACACTCATCAATTATAATAAGTTAAGGATTATTAAAGAATAGAAAACATGTAAATATTTTATTTATTTAAAAACTTCTTTAATGTACATTCTCAGATTTTGTTATTAAAGAAGCTGTTGCAATAATAGTTCATTATGATGTATTATTTTAAATGTTTTACGGATTTAAATACATATAAAATAAATACAAATATACAAATTAAAAATTATAATATAATAATTGCATGTTACTAATGTTTGATAAGAAAAATAAAGGTGTCCTTATCATAAAAATAAATAACGAAACCATGGCTTAATATTTAATTAATTGTTAGTTTATATAATATTCAAATCACAAAATAAATCTTGTTTATCTAAATGGTCAAGATATTATTAACAATCGACACTCAGAAAATATAATGTATTATTATTAATATCATCAAAAAGGGATGATTATTTTATATATAGTTGTCACAGGGAACCTTTTTTTAAGAACATAATTGCGGTAAAACAAAATAATAATAATTGTCTGTTTGATGTGCGACTAAAATAAACGAGGGTAAATAAATCTACACTACATCCTCTAATCGGTCAATCCCGAGTTAAATGTTTTTAATTCCAACTTAATGCGACCGTGTAAAATTGTAAACATATTATAAAATAAATAAGGTAAAATATTTATGTCGAACAACTTATAATAATAAAAGTTTAATATTTCAAATTTGTATTTTCCAGTCATTTATAATTAGAATAATATGAGAGTAGATACTTGATAATATTTGAAAATAATTTTAATGGGAAATAATATAATTATAATGATTTAATCAGTTATCTAAGAAATTATATCAATAAATTTGTTAATATATATTTTTGCTCTTCGCCTGTCATTGGTAGCACTGATTATTTATCATATTTGGTCGTACGGGGTAAACATTTTCCAATACTCAAAATACTATTATAATGTCATTTAATTATAATTTATGATATAATTAAATTTTAAACCTATTTAATATATTATTCTTATTATGTAATTATATTTAGTCGATAAAAAAATATATATTTATAATGTAAACCAATCAGAACAAATTTCAATTAAATGATCTTAGCAAATCAGTTTTACACAACGAAAAGTATATCTATTCAATTTTCTAATTTTTTATTGTACCAACTATAAAATGGACCGAAGTTATAATTTACTATTTAGTGGCGCGAAGTAAATATTTAAAACATATAATATAAAACAAGGATCTTCTTTTACACACGCGGATGCGGATGCGTTCACTAAACAAATTAAATAACATTTGAATAAAAAATAATAGATATATTAAAACATAATTTTGATAAGCTATTGTGAATTACAATGTAATATTACCGATAACCAGGTAATTACTTAAATCTAAAAACACACTGGAAGATATTTACCCCACGTAACCAATGATGGGTTAAGTGTAATTGTATTAATCACTATTAGATTTAAAAATTTAAATTGTAGTTGTTTTGTCGTATTGTGTCTAATCCAACCAAAAACGTAATTCTCATAACTAATAATATTAAATCTCGACAGAAATGAAAGGCACAAGGTAATTTTTTTTTTTAATTAACAACTACTATCACTCGTTTTTTTTACTCTTGTTGATTACATTTTCTGTTTATTTTTATTTTTTTTTGCTTAATGAGAAGTATTAATATTTTGTACAAGCAAACACAATTTTCAACCTCTTGTAGTTTGTATTTTATTTATCATTCGAAATATATTTATATAAATTTCCATGAAAAACGTAAATACATATTAGTAGTTTCCTACATCTCTTCGTTGAAATATATGCTGTAATGTGGTATATATTTTGTTTCTGGAAGGTATAAAACTAATTTTAAATTAATTATTATCTAACAATGACAATATTTTATATATTTTACTATGAATGCAGTATAAGTTTTATACATATAACAAATTAACATTAACATTGTATACATTTAAATTTTGATTAAAATTTTTTAGATAATATAATAATATACTATTTTAACAAGTACATTTTCTTCCATAGAATATTGCGGTGTTATTGTGTTAATGATTTATATTATTTAAGTTTTTATGGCCTTAAAGTAGATTAATTTAACATTTCGTTCTTTATTGTAAGTATCTATGCATAAATCTTATTTTCTAGTATATTGAAATATTTATTACCATCATATGGTAATAAATACATGATTTATTATTATTTCAATCAATATTTTTGTTATATTTTTAATGTAACTCATTCGCATAGTAATTAGTAAAATAGTATTTCTCTCCATTGGTTCCAAATTTGGATTTATATAAATTATACCATTATAATAGTTTAAAGGATTAAAAAAAAATTAAATTGTTCGTCTTTAAATACGTAGATAGGTTTTGATTTGAAATATGAATATTAGCGAAACTTAACCAAAATATGTTGAATATATTATGTTATTATTTTACGCGATGGAAATACTTACAATCGAGAACACGTAGAAAATGTATCAACAAAGTAGGAATTATATTTAATTTTAAAACAGATTTTATTAGAAAATTAAAACAATACTTAGATACGTTATAATTACATGTAGATTTAATGGTCTGATGAAGACAAATATCTATGCTCAAAATATAATTATATTACAATGTTAATTATTCATTTTATTATTACCTATGTTTTATTGTTTTGCAAAAAAAAAAACACAATAATAAATCAACGAATCGTTCGTTGACAACTGATCCAATATGCATATAGAATATCATGACATAATTATAATATTCTACCCAATTAATCTTCTCTCTCGGAATGAACGCATACATAATTGGTAGCTTGCGTTAACCCATACATGAGAATGATTACCTCGCATGCCATCACAGTCGATTTATATCTAAACAAATAATAATAAAATTAATATTACAAATGTAAATTTTCGCATAATTTGATAAGTCAAATGGAAACTAGAGAATATTAGTTAAAAGACGAGTGAATATATTTTAGAAATAAATGGTCGAAAGTTGTAATGGTTGTAATGAGCCGATAACGACTTTTAGTTATAAGTTTGTAACCCGGTACCGTTTATCTTTATTAATTAATTAATCTGTGACTATCATTAGTGATATCTCATCCGTTGGAGTCATTTGTGAGAGGCTAACTGTGTTCAAAGGGTACTCTATATTAATACATTATATGTATTACAGTAATCAGTATATTTTAAATTCAACGATCGATGCCGAACAATATGTGAAAATTGACAAACATATTATATTAACATAAAGGGTTGAACAATAATATATTTGTTTTCAAAAGTGACTAGATGAAAAATACGTTCAAATTTATTGCATATTGTTATAACACTAGAATCGTAGAAATATGACGTCACTACATTTTTCAGATATAAATCATAATATACTTGAAAAATCGAAAACTAGTCCTATTTATCGTTTTAACGTGAAACGGAATTTATTGATATGTTATAATATTATTTTACTTATTGTAACGTCCTTTAGTATATAATATGTATAAAAATGTGTACTTGTTGTTTATAAACATTTACGAGTTGAACACATTCAATAGAATACTACATTTTTAATCGAATGATTTTTGTTTCTTCGTCGTTACAGAGAATCTCTCAAAAGAGAAATAACAATCACATTGTGAAAAAATAATTATCGTTTAAAACAAGTTCAGTGTCCCTCATAAGACATATTTTTAATTTTTTTCTTATGGCGTTCCAATGTACGCGACGAGGGGTCATCATTGGTACTTGTACCTATAAATAAAAATTGGGAAATCTCCGTGATACTCTATATTTTTTTACATTTTTACATTGATATACTCAAAAATGTCATTTCCATGTGATACACGCGGTTACATCTTATAATATATTATACGGGTTTATGATATACTCGATATTATGCAAAAGATAAGTTTTTTTTTTTGTTATATAGCCCGCACTGTTCTACAATAATAATAAGTAAATATTATAATGTAATATCGAATTTGTTAAAAAAAAAAAAAAAAAAAAACCGTACTTTTTTTTCTAGTCGTTCACGCTCAACGTACCATGCTCTATACCAGTGGTCTTCAAATTTTCGATACTCACGACTCACTCTTCTTACGAATCATATAAAACAAAATATAGTTTACATTGTGTTAATAAAATTATTGTTAAACTGATCAATTTTTAACATTATACGAAACACATTTTTTCTGAATTGTTTTTTTTTTTGTAATTGTTAAAAATAAATCGAAACCCGCCGGTTACAGACCACTGTCTTATACTTAATGTACGCGGACCGTACTCCACCCCCCCTTCCCCTCACGCTGTCGCCACGAGACCCTTGGATGATTGCTAGGCTCGCGTATATAGAAAAAAAAGAAAAAAAAAAGAAAGAATCGGGCTCATTAACAACAGGTGCGCGCCCACACATGCCCACCTAACATTTTACTCATCAAAACGATATACGTATACGCCACATATAATACCGTGTATGCATAGTGTTAATGATAACGATAATTATAATTGTGTTATTACGGTTCGTCGTACTTTACCGTATACCACTATACCACAATAATTCGTGTAATATACCGTAGTTGTCCGAAAACCACACGTACGTGTAGGTACGTCCGCGTGTGCGGTCTGAACCGAAATAAAATATATAATAACGATCGTGTGTGTGTGTTTTTTTTTTTTTTATCATCAAACGAAAATCCCAGTTCTGTTGCATTTTTCGCGCTTGCATTTCTCGTGAAATACCTACCGGAATACGATATAATATTGTTATATTATTATAATATACCGCGTTTCGGTTCTAACGGAGTACCTAATCGGATTTCGTGTACCTAGCTGTATCCTCATCGCGAACCTAACGCGCATTACCATATTTTATTACATAAATACGTACATAGTATCGTATCAATATGGAACGAAGAAATTAAACGATATCGCTTCTTATCGCGAACGTTATTATTATGATATTATTCTCAACGGTATTCACAGTGATTATTATTCACAGTAACTATGGATTCGCTTCCGAGTTACTATAACGGTCACGTATAGTCTATCCTACTCGTTTGACGTTAATTTAATTATAATATCGCTGTCGGTCTTGAAAACGCGTGCTATTCTATTGCATTATTAAACACCGTATTGTACTATCATTATTATTATTATTATCTCAATACTATTTCTTAACAGTCTTCATCGTAATATTATATGATAATATGTACGCAAACCGTGTTAGACGCAGTTAGAATGTGAGTTATACGTTAATAAGATTTTCTAACATATTGCTCAATATTATAAAAAGTTTCAAAAATGTTTTACATTTTCGCGTAGATCAATATCGATCAGAGGTCTAAATTATAATTTTTCGACGAACCAGCCGATTCGCCAAACATAACATTAGGTTAGGTTACCACGAATCAAGTTATTTATGTTGTTCAGAAATTTTAAAGACCCTTTTGTACATCGCAACAATCAGATATTACCATAAAATATACTTTAAATACACGATGAAAAGTAATTTCTACTATATTCCCCGTGTTTTATTCCATCTATCATAATAACTTATAATATAAACAGTTGCGTGTTTTTCTTTAAGCAGTGCGAATCATCTATCACGTTCAATATAAATTATATTCCAAACGTAGTAAACAGTTTTTCAGAAAACTTTAGTTTATCTTCCCTAAAAGTAACAATATGATTTTTGAACATAATATCGAACAACAAACAGCCGGGTAGGTATACACTATACCATTAACGAATGCACTGCGTTGTTGGAATTAAAACGAAAACAACAATATAATATTTTGCTGATAAATTTGTTTTTTATATTTAGATATTATATTATGGTGTGTATTTTGAAACTATAAATAGTAACATGATGTCGAAAAATTCGATCTATAAAGTATACATGTGAAAAATAAAGCTTGTTATATCATTTGATAAACTATGAACATAAAAACATTTCCTTAAAACCTTTATTAAGCTTTTTTTGTAACAGTTAACTCATTTTACCCTAAAAGAACACGTATTTTTAAAATACCGGGAATAATAATTATAATAATATCGTTTTTCATCATAAAATCCCACCTTTTTCATTATAAAAGTAAAAAGCATTTGACGCGATATTAAAATGGGACTTCTTTGAAGCCTTCTCCTCTTGTATCACTTCGGAATTCCAGCATCATTTTCCTTTTTAGTTTTGTACATATTGTGTTTACGACTAAACCGTTTATTTTAATTTAAAATTGTATGACGTTTTTATTCATAAAATGAATGTATTTCAAGTTACGTTCGTAGTTAGATAACGTACATGTATATTCGGTTCAATAAAATATTCTAGTGCTTTTCGTTGAGCACAACGTTTCGCTGGAACATTTAACAAGAATATTAAAAGGTAGAAACGTTTTTGCGTAGAAATTTTCGCATTTCACAGACGGCAAAGCGAAAGCGAAACCGTCGCGGGAGGAAGGAAACGCGGAAACGTACAGTCCAATACATAATAATAACGGCGTCTACTGTATCGCGTCACGGACGTTTGATTCGCTCTTATATTGTTTTTCCAACCCGTCCGGGTTCCTCGAATTAAACACGCAAACGCACACATTTATATTATAATAACGATAGCTATACGATTTGGTGTCGTTAAGTATCCGAATAATAATCACGAACGAACGGAATAATTGGCACGATTTCGTCAATTCGGAAAATTACGAATAAAAATCTTGTCAAAACGCGAAGTTAATTATTTTGATTAAGTCGTCTGACGACGAGTTTTTTTCCGCAACACCGACATACAACTAAAAAATAAAAGATACTTTTTTAAGTTATCCCTATATATCCCTATTTATCCTAACCTATTTATCCCTATAAATTCAGAGTTATTTCTGTTAAATAACACAAGTTCTGTTGAAAATGAAAATGTTTATCATAATTTTATTTTTGTTATTTGAGAAATAAAATTAAATGCGTATCGCCCACATAAATTCCAAGAAATTAAACCGAATTATTGTTTTAAACTTAAATTATTATTTTATTTATAGTTTAAGTAAATTCATAACATTATTGACTCCAACAAGTATATATAATAAAATTGTTTTCCAGTCATAGTGATCTTTATCACATTTTACAATATTAAATTTAATTGCACCCCGCAAAAAAAAAGTCAATTCTCAATATTTAATTCACAGAATTCGACTTAACCTAACGCGCAACATTTCGAGAGATTTTGTTAAATAAACGTAAAAAAAAAAATTAATAATCCATCCTAACCTAACGTAATATTCATATGTAGATCGAGCGAGATTGACAACATGATCGTGGATCATGATCGACAATTTAATGATAAATTCGGCGAGCGTCGGAAAATATAATAATATTGATAGTATTCTACTGACGAGCACAAGTTTAAGCTAACGGTTTTTGTAACGACGTGCTAAAAATAACGCCAATAAATAATTTTTATCGGACATACAAACCGGAAGTACGTGGCGGCACGTTTAGCTTGTGCGCGTTATGAAACGGAACGCGGTCAGCCAATGGGAACTTTCGGATCATTTCTGGGCGGAAAGCGATCCACCGGAACCATGCGTCCGGGCGTCCAAGAGCTTTTTGCAAAAATGCGTTCGCCGGTTCGACCGGTTGACGGCCGACAGACGGGTCAAGTACCGGTTAACCGACGGCCGTCGGAGCGGCGGCAACGGCGGCGGCGTCGCAACGTCCGAGAAGGCGTCCGCAACGGATCCTCGTCCTCTGCCGTCGACGCCACGGCCACTGTCGATTGGCGGCGGCGGCGGCGGCGTCGTCCGCAGTCGGACTCCGGACGATAACAATAACGACAACGCGACAATTGTTATTGTCGACGACGTGACGGTACTGCCGCGGCCGACTTGCGTAATCAAACGGGCCGACGGTTACGACGTTGCCGCTCGCGGAACAGAAACAATCGCGAGCGTTCCGTACCGCGAGGTCAGTACAATTCCAGCACAACAATTCAATACAATAATAATCGATATTTTAGCATCGCTATTATAATAATATCTACGAATTGTTTATCAGACTTTGTTAATATTTTGCCGCCGAAACACAACAGCTGCATAAGTTTCCGTCGTGTTCGCACAGACGGTAATAATATCGTTTTCAATGTACCTACCTATTTATACATTGTTGTGAAATTATACGGTAGTCGTTATACTTGTCGGTCTAATAATTTTTCGTGTCTGATGTTTTGATGGGTCGAACAATAAATGATTAGCGTTAACGATTAAATATTTTATGTTTATTTAGAAATTCGTATAATGTATTGTTTATTACGCATGCATCGAATTTTAGTTCCTATATATATGTTATACCTGTTGAATTATTAAAATTAACCTTTTTGGAAATGTCCAAAATTGTTGGTTCCCTTTAAAACATGACGTTTCGGCATCTGTCTTTAAAGTCATCGTATATTGAAGTAGTTGAAAGTAAACGTCTCTTTAAAAATCATAAACGGAACTATTTTAAACGAGTAGGTACTCACATGTCTTAGTATAAGTACATAGAGACAGATTTTATGTGAAGGACGTCAATTTAATTCAAATAACAGAAAAGTGGATTTAGTTTTATTCTCTGGAAGAATAAACAAAACTAATATTTGGAAAATACAATTCACTATGAACCAATTCTTCGGATTGTCATATTTTCTGTAAATAGTTCGTAATATAATATTTTAAATCAAATACAACGAATTTAATATTAGCCTGTAATATTTTATTAGACTAATATACATATATATAATATGATACGTATCGTGAATATAAATTATAGGAATTTAAATCCTTAAATGAAATTCTAAAAAGTAAATATTTGAGATTTCCAATGAAGTAAATATATTATTATATTATAATTAAATTTTGATGATATTATATTACAAATAATTACTTCATATTTTACTTTACACTTTACAAATTAATAACCCGTTCCTATTTTAATTTTGTTGAATGTTAATAAATGAGGAAAACTTTTTTTTAAAAAATGTCTAATTAAATCACATCACTGATCCGTATTTAAGGGTCCTATTTTATCTACATCAACGTTCATGCCTACAGATTGCAACAACCTTCAGCTTCTACGAACAAAGAAATAAATGTCTAGTAAAGAATATTATAACCTCTGTTGAAAAAAAAAATTATAATTATTGATATGTTTAATATAATGTGTAATGAGAGAAATAGTATCATAATTAATTTTCTAAGAGTATTTATTTCGTTTGTTCCAAAATTAAAAGATTACATCATTAGATCATTAATACAAATCGGTTTTTAACTGAATCTCGAACAATGTTTGTGCTCATGTACATGAATAGTTGTCATACACATCTATCGTACTCGATTAAATGATATTTTCATAATAATTATCACTGATAAATTATGTTTGTAAAATGTATTATCTCTCTTTTCGATCTCGTCGAAACAATAGGTACAAAACTGAAGCTGTCGTGTTCCAACAATTGTGAGGTATGTTATTAAGCTTAATTTATGATTAAAATGGTCATGATAATGACAATGGCTTCGAGCGATTTTATATTGACTGTGTTGTCGTCGTTTGTTATATTCCCAGGAAATCATTGGAAAAATTGTTAACACGAATAATCATATTATATTTCATCGGGTCTGTTAATATTCTAAGTAAAAATTATCCCGAACAAGTAAGTCGAATTTTCATATAAAACGAGCTGTAGATATTTTAAACGAAAGAGAAAAATAAACATATACAGACAATACAATACAATATAACAATAAAACAAATATTTATATGACTGGTGGGTGGAAGTGTAATGACGTCTAGTAAATGTCGTAAACAAAACAATAATATATTATTTCTATTTAATATATTTCGTTATTTTAAAAATGTTATTTTTTTTACCGTCGGTTTCTGTGAAAAATGATAAAATGGTCTGATGAAGTTTCTATAATATTATGTTAAGTTTGCTTTCTCTATAATCTTATATAGATTTTACCAATTTATTTATTGTGAATCCTATTTATCTAATTATGTTCTTCGAATTATGTTGTTTAATCGATGAAATCATAATTCCTATGGTAAACTATTGGTTTGTCGACCAATGTAATAAAAAATACTTTTTGATTTCGATATATTTATAATACTTATATTACATTATCAAGGCCGTATTTGAGGGGGGTCCAAGGAGTCCGGATCCCCCGAAATTTATTTAGTATTTTACGAATATTTAAAAGAAAACAAAAGAATGTTATTTTTAATCTCATTTTAAAACCTAAATTCAGTAAAATTTCAATAAACATATTTTGGACCCCCCCCCCAAAAAAAAAAAAAATTATTTCTGGATACGGCCATGTACATTATAATATTATTTTGTTAACTACCTATTAACAATTGTATAAATAACTGTAAATAGGTGTATACATTTACTAACGTAACTATAGGCTGTAGATATATATAAAATTATTATACATTTTTGATATTTATATATATTATAAAATATGCTCCCGCCTTGCAAATCATTTAAACATATCGATCATTGCCATTGATTCCGACAATTTGTCAGGAAATCCTCTAAGAAGTCTATAAAGAGAAACTGGTGTAGAGACGTAGTTTGAAATAAAAAAACAATCGGGTCAAAAGTGTTACTGCTGGATAATTGATTTTTACTTTTATATTTTGTCATGTTATGTATATAAAAAATACTCGCATATTATAAAGATTGAAAATATGTTTATCTAAGGTATATTTGAAATAAATACATACATTTTTAAGTGGTTTCATTGTATGTTAATTATTATATAATTGGTAAAAACATATGAATTTATATTGTTTCTGGCATTAATTATGCTACAATTTATTTTTAAATTTTATTTTGGGTAATAATACTCGTATCAAATCATCCAAATAATAATTTAACAAGCTATATAAATAAAATAATTTTATTTTGAGTATTAAATGAAAATTAATCTGCTATATTTATTATTATTGTATTTTAAATGTATTGCGAGTTTCTGTAAATGTATATTTAGCACGCGCATACAATATATGATCCAATTTGGCAACAGAAAGCACAATTCAGATTATAACATTTAACCAAGTTGTTCTACAAACCGACTGTATAACAAATCATGCGTTTACATACTATTATATATTATATTTCTATATGTATGTACATATTAAGCATAGAGGAGGTTATCTCTCTAAATATAATTTAACAAATAAACAATGTAATTAATGTTTCCAACATAGAAAATGTAATTTTTTATTTTGTTTGACATATTAAAATATTTAATGATATTGATAAAATAACAAAATATTATATTCTTATTGTATTGTAATATAAAATATACCTTCGTTCTTGATTTAAAATTAAATAATATGTGTATTTTATTCGTTTAAAATCAATTAATAATCATATCCAAATTCGAAAAAAAAAATACTATTTTTGTTATTATGATTATAAAATATATGTTATAATAAACAATGTTTCTTATTAAAGGTAAAATGATCTGTAATCTGTAATTATCATTATTTGTAATATAAATATGTATTGATAAATGATAATTAAATAATGAAAATGAAGTGATACCGTAAGCGTTAGTTGCTCATTTAATAACAGTTACAACACGGACAACACTGTCCAATCTTGATTGTAGTCTGCTTTAATTTATTAAAATATTATATTACATTTTTTATAAATAACCAAAAACTATGGAAATATTAATTTATCGTTTAATCTTTACGTTAACAATATAACATTTAATTCTTCAGTCGAATTTTAACATCAAAATAGGAATTTAACTGGAGATCCTAAATGAAAAAGTAAATTTATCTTTTCTTCCAATATTTTCAGGATAATATTTATGAAATTATAACTATTACTACAAATATTATAATTACAACTACAATCCTCATAAGTTTATGATAACTAATTTTATGATTTATGAAAGTATATAAGTATATTATATTATATTAGAAATATTCTAATACTGTTTTTTAATTATATGCATTTCTTTTCTACTTGTTTTCCACATTAAAATAGACTCTTTGTCGTTATATATTAAATATAATGTGTAGCATACCTATACATATTTCCAACTTATTTCTTAATTTATAAACTTTAGAACCAAGTATAGTTTTTTAAAGGTTGTTTTTACAGCGTCGTCTCATGAGAGTTAAAATTTAACGTGAAATTTCAAGGAATCGCGTATATTAATATAAAACCATTTTAGTTTAGGTAGTTAATTCTCGAAGGGCAACTTGTACATTATAATTCAACAAATAAAGAGTTTGGTATTACATAAAATTATCTCAAAAGCATTTGAATTTTTTAAAAATTAATTTGTGACAAATATATAAAATACAATTAAATAATCACACTTTTATTACACTTATTAATATAATTATTTAAAAATATAACTAATTAGATACTTATGATAAAATTAACGTTCCATAATGTAGATTTATAAACTTTCGTTACTCTTGTCAATAATTAATCATTATAATGTGTAATTATTTACGTTATATTAGTATTTAGTTAAAGGTAAGATAATGTTGAGAATGATTAAACTCATTATAAACCAAATGAATGTACGAATAAAAATAAAGTAAAACTGTTGCATGTAAGCGAAAGAGGCGTTTAGAAATTTCCATTTGTCTTACTTATTTACTGGGTCATTAACTTTTTGGTAACTATTAAAACGTTCAATATAACTTAAATATAATATAAATAAACTGTTATTTAAAGCCATTTAATAGAAACAAATACAAATTACTACAAAGAAAAAATAGTAGGTATTATTATTGGTTCCAATCGAAAATAACTCAATTACTATTAAAAATGTGCAGACTAATTTTAAACCAATTAATGAATCAATGTAGATTTATAGTTTTATTTTAGTATAAAGAATATAATGCACAATAAGAGTAGGTAACAAATATTATTTTTAAAGTTTCTATTGTAGATAGCATATATTCTATGGAACATTATTAATATTATGTTTTGTAGTGATAAAAAGTTTATTAAAATTAATAAAAATAAAACAAATTATAATTTTTTTTTAACGTTTACGAAATATCTAAACTACTTATTATAATTTTAAGACATTATAAAAGTTTTCTTTCATTTGTTACTTCTAAGACATTTGGTGCAATAGTTCAACAATAAAACAAATATATGTTTCACAACGTTCGAGTATGTTGTATAATTTGCACAATATTATTTGTTCAATATTTTTTTTTTCCCGGATACTGTTATTAGTATCCGGTATGAAATTGTTAATATCGCCATCCCTTTATAGAATTGTTATTTTATGATTTCAAAATAAATATTATATACATATTTACATTACAAATTGCTGTACTTAATTAATATTGTTCACGATATATTGCAACGGTTTTAAATGTCGACTATTTGTATTGAAATAATGTTGTAGTAAAGAAATGCTTATAATAGTATCATTAATATATAGTTTATAGGTAGACATTATCTACACAAACTTTAAAAATTCATTTACAATCGATTTAAACTATAATACAACAAAAACATGTGATTTATTTTCATTAATTTTTTTCTGTAATGTAAAATGATTTTTTTGCTCGGTGATAATTGTATTTATTGCTAGTCAAAATCAATTGATGATGTCAATATTTTTGTTGAAATGAATAATTAAAATTAAACGTCTAAAATTTAATGAGTTTAAATCATGACATTGATAGATTAAAAATGTATTATACTCATGTGGCATATATTTATTTATTAAAATTAAAGAAATATTATATGAATAATTATTTTTAATGCACAAATCATGATTATATATATTCACAGTTATTACAAAAACTAACATTTGCGTACAATATTATAAAACAAAACAAAATAATTAAACTAATACCCGTGTACCTATTTATTTCATATTATGAAAATAATCTATTGTATAATTATTCCTTAATTATTATATTGTATTAATTATTTGTTTTTTTATTTAGGGTGAACTTGTGTGGTTCGACCCAGGTGTTGGTCATGTTTTACCCGGCGAAGTTTTGGAGTACCACAAGCCTGCGCAAGTACTCACTGTACAAGCAGTTATTGCGGGAAAAGTAAGTATAAAGTGAAATATTTACTGTTAAGATTATAATGATGTTAAACTTTATAGACTCAAATTTTCTCACTTACGAGTGCGAATGGAGTTAATCGACGCCAAGATCTTGGTCAAAATGGCATTGAAGATATGATACAACTTACGTAAGCAATACAATTTTTAAAGAAATCGATGTGGATAATATTTATATCTATATGAATGCATTTTTAGGGACTTAAACGAGGCTTCGTTGTTATGGAATCTGAAAATTCGTTACGACAAAGAACTTATATATGTAAGCAAACTTTAAATTTAAACTTAATTAAAACTAAAAACTACAGTGCACTCGGATCTGGATCAGAATTGATAGAACTAATTAATTATTCTGCTTTAAGAACAAAATTATTTTTAGAAATTATATCTTATAGTTAATAATTGTTTTTAGACGTATACGGGAAGTATATTAGTAGCAGTGAACCCTTATAAAATGTATGATATGTATGGATTAGACATGGTGAAAAAATACGAGGGACAAATTTTAGGAACATTACCACCGTAAGTGTATCAGAATGATAACATTATTTTTATTTTTCTCGAATAAACTAAAAATAATAATAATAATATAAAACGATTTATTTCTATTTTCAGTCATTTGTTCGCTGTAGGTTCTGCTGCCTACGGAATGCTTCCTAGAGGAAATCAAGTTGTCGTCATTTCTGGTGAATCGGGATCCGGTAAAACAGAATCCACTAAGCTTATAATGCAATATCTAGCAGCTGTTAATAAATCGCCATCAAATCTCATTACTGAACAGATTTTAGAAGCGTCTCCATTATTGGAAAGTTTTGGAAATGCCAAAACTGTACGTAATGACAATTCATCTCGTTTCGGAAAGTTTTTAGAAGTCCACTTTAAGCAGTACGTAACAGTTCATAATGTATCATTAAATTCCAATATAAATTATTACATCAATAAAAAACTTTCATATTGAATATTCTATATAAATACTACGTAATCTAATTCAATTTTGTTTTAATAATAATAATAATTAACAATACAATAACAATTAATTTAATTTTATAATATACCAAATATCCAATTAAAAATTTTAAGTTTTAATTTATAAATTCACTTGGTGTCAATTATTACGTTTTTATAATAATACTATTTTTTTTTTAATTATAGAGGAGTGATACTGGGTGCTAAGGTTACAGAATATCTATTAGAAAAATCACGTATTGTAACACAAGCTCCAGAAGAACGAAATTATCACGTATTTTACGAACTATTAGCTGGTCTCGCTGAAGAGGAAAAGCTAAAATACGGTTTATTATCAGCTGATAAATATTTTTATTTAAATCAAGGAGGAAATTGTGAAATTGATGGAAAATATGACGGAGAAGACTTTCAATCACTCATGTCTGCCATGCAAGTACTTGGATTCACATCTGAAGAACAGGATACAATATTTAGAATATTAGCATCAGGTTAAATATAATTAGTTTTATTTAATCTCCTTAGACTCATTTTAAATGTGATATGTTTATTTTTATGTATAAAACTAATTTAAAATGGTTCTCTGGGTTAAATCATAAAATTAACTATAAATATTATTATTCTAAAAACTTGTCACGAATTCATAGTAAATATATTATTGGAAATATTATGATAATTTATGCACATAATATTATCCACACATATTCGTAATATGATTTGTAGTTTGTTCACGAACGAAATTAATATTAATATACATATTTAAAATGTTGTATATAGTTTTACACTTGGGAAATGTGTATTTTCATCGCAAACAACTAAAACATGGCCAAGAAGGCGTAGAAATTGGGTCAGACGCAGAGATTAGATGGACAGGACATTTACTTCGATTGGATGTGGATGGAATCAAAGAAGCGTTGACAACTAAGACCACTGTATGTGTTTGATTTTTAATGATATTTTTTATTATGTTATTCGATTTAATTTAATTTATATTTTATGCAGGAAGCACGTAATGAACGTGTGCTAACGGCATTAAATATTGATCAAGCATTAGACGCCAGAGATGCTTTTGCTAAGGCTTTATATAGTTCACTTTTTACATGGCTTGTGGCAAGGATTAATCATATCGTATATAAAGGAACGAAAAAAACAACAGCCATATCGATTTTGGATATTTTTGGATTTGAAGATTTCAAAGTAATGATAAACTAATCTATTATCGAATAAAAACAACAAATTAATAAATTATTTAAATTTAAATTTTAGGAAAACAGCTTTGAACAATTATGCATTAATTATGCCAATGAAAATTTACAAGTTTACTTTAATAAACACATATTTAAATTGGAACAACAGGAGTATGCTAAGGAAAAAATTCAATGGCAAAATATTGCATACAATGTAAATATATACATTTTACCATATTATTATAATATAATGCGTTTTTTATTATATCGTATGTTTTATCATTATTTTATTATCAGGACAACTTGCCAGTGATCCAATTGCTATCGAAAAAACCTGTCGGAATTTTGCATCTTTTAGATGATGAATCTAATTTCCCCCGTGCTACCGATTCGTCGTTTCTCGAAAAATGTCATTACAACCACGCCTTAAATGAGCTATACTCTAGGCCCAGATTAAACGGTCCGGAATTCGGTGTTCGTCATTATGCTGGTCCGGTGTGGTACAATGTCGATGGGTTTCTGGACAAAAATCGTGATACATTAAGACCCGATGTTGTACAACTATTAATATCCAGCTCTCTTCCCGTAAATATTATTATTTTTAATTATATTAACTGTCATTGCGCTTTAATTAATAATATTATATTTATTACACAGATGTTAAGCAAAATGTTTAGCTCCTTACGAAATAACTACGAAACCTCGAAAACTTTGAATAAAGCCAACGGTAGATTTGTCACGATGAAACCTAGAACTCCAACCGTAGCAGCTAGATTCCACGATTCGTTACAACAGCTTTTGGAGTCTATATCCGGGTAAGTTTAATGCGTTTTGATAATCTAAATACGTTCTATAATTTTCAATGATTTAGTTGTCATCCGTGGTTCGTGCGTTGCATTAAACCAAATTGTGAAAAGGTGTCGATGAAATTTGATATGCCTACAGTTTTGGAACAACTCCGATATTCAGGAATGTTGGAAACAATACGAATCCGTAAATTGGGTTATCCAGTGCGTATGAAATTTAGTGAATTCGTTGATAGATATCGCGTTTTGGTACGAAAACGAAAATTACCGCCTAAGGGCACACCGAATAGGTAAATATTTGAATATTATTTTTCAATTGAAATTAGTTCTGGATATAGATGCTTTATCATGTCTCATAGGGAAATCTGCCAAGTTATTTTAGAAAAACATACTGATGAATATCAATTAGGAACGAGTCGAGTATTTTTACGAGAAAACCTGGAACGTCATTTAGAACGTGAAAGAGCAACTATTCTGAACACAGCAGCTATTACACTACAACGAAATGTTAGGGGATTCCTTGCTCGTACCAGGTATACGGTAAAAAGACAAAGTGCAATCAGATTGCAAGCTGCCACACGTGGTTGGATGCAACGTAAAAAATACGTAACATTAAAACGTGGTATGATTAAGGCACAAGCTACATTTAGAGGACGACAACAACGAAAGCGATATAACCAACTAAAAGTATGTGCATTGTAAAAGATTTTTTTTGATTAACTATAAATTAGTCTTATTTCTATCATATTATTGGGTAGGACGAAATGAAAAGGAAAGAAAGCGTGGCTAAAGAAAGAGCGCGAATCAAAGCTCTAAAGGAAGAACAAGAAAGAAACGCAAAACCAGTCGCGATACCGAATCTTAATACATTGGACATTCCAGCAGAACTTGCGTTAATATTTAACAAAATCGAAGGTAAACTATATGTATTATTTGGGTGAATATTAATATTATTATGTTTAGTTTTCACCACTTATTTTTCCTCTTGTATTATTTCTTGTCTAAATAAACTTTATACTTTTTAAATCTATACTTTCAACAGATGTCAATATTTCAAAATAATTTAGTGGTATTCTAATATATGTTACATATGCATTCAAATACTATCGTCAAAATAAGTTTAAGATGAATATCTTATTCAAATATCAGATATTTTCTAACCTTTTACTTTTAAATATTATATAAAAATAAACTATTAAACTTTTCATTTCTATAACTTTTTATTCCCAAAACTTGAAGTTACATTTAGTTATTTTCACTATTATTAAAGTGTTTATATTACTATAAAAATTTATTTTCTGTAATTTGTATCTATACGTACATAGAATGTTAATTAGATTACCTTCTGATTTAAAATCTAAATTATAATCATTTTACATCAAGTGGTTTCGTTTATATAATAAATGTTCTCAATTTTTTTTTTTTTTTTTTTATATAATGTATTTTAATTAATTAATTTGTATTCAACGTACATTGTTACCTTTACATTTTCCACTATTTCTTGTTTAGTGTCAGATAAAGTATGATGTAAAATATCTTTAGCGCAATCTAGATTTAACCCTTTTAGACTATATTCAAAACTTGAATGCTTCTTGTTTCTATAATAATTATAAAAAATATACTAATTTATATTACAGTAATTAAATTATATATTTATTTATATATAACCTATATTAAATTTTAATTATAGAATGGCAACCATTACACAGTGAAAGGCAGTTGGTAAAAGTTGTCGGGCCTATCGTTGAAATTCAAGAACAATATACTCTGCCAGATGATATTGATCAACATGCATTTTCAAAGTTCACAAATATTTATTTCAAAGTAATGTATAATTGCTTTGAGTAAAAATAATAAAATATATTGTTATAAGGTATCTTACCTATATATTTTGGTTTTAGTCACATGTCTGGGGAATGAAAAGAGAAGCGATAAAAACTCCATTTCTACACAAAAGTAAAGATGCCGATTACATGGATTCGCTTGCCATTTTTAAATTGATTTTAAGGTTCATGAATGATGAGTCATTATCGCCTAAAAGAGAACAAGCGCTCGCAGATTATATCATTCACAAAGTAAGTTGTTGTTATTATTTACTTATTTATTTCATATTGATCAATCTACTACTTCATATTGTTCATATCTACATACAGTTCATCTTAAAATATTAAATAAAAGATAATATTCAGATAATATAATTAACGTAATTAACTTGTTTTTTATGTTGATATAATATTATATTTTCCATTCGGTATATGTACAAAACTTACTAAACATTAAAGTTAATATTTTCAACTATTATAATGATAATTTGTTACTTTAACACATTTTTCAAAGATATAACTAACTAAGCTGTTATTACTTTTAGCATTTTTAGTAGATAATTTCGCAAATTATTCAATATTTTGTAAATAAATCTATAAACAAAATAGTATTATTTATAATTAAATTGTATATAACAGTCAAAATATCAAATTAATAATTTAATGTTATGTATTTGTATAAAATAACATTATATTAAGTTAACATGTACAAAAATTGCGTTTGCTATTAAATTGACTGAAATAATAAAACGTCAAACGCGTTTATAATGAAATTATGGAATAAAATAAGTTGTTTATAATTGGAACCAAAATATTGAAATTCACTAATAAATATTATAGTTAGGTGACCATATAAAAAAAATAAAAAAAACGGGACAGTTGTTATTCCCCTCACAACCTTCCCCTCATCCATATGCATTCACATATGTGCACACAACAATAGAGAGAAAAAGTCCAATTATTTTCTTATTACTTTACCCTTTTTGAGTAAACTAACCTAAATAATTCAAGTGTTTAAATCTGTCATTTATAACTTTGGTTTCAAATTTTAAATATACGAGTAACTGTTTTATATTTGTTTCATACATCGATATTTTTTTCATAAAATTTATATAATTATATGGAAATAACGGGATTAAAACGGGACCATCTTTTAAAAACGGGATATAAAAAACGACCCGTTTGAAGTTTATTGGGACAACGGGACATGATGATCAAAAAGGGGACAATCCCGTTTTAAACGGAACGTCCCGGGTCCACCCTATATTAGAGTATTATCACATATATATTTCAAAATTAATAACCTTGTACCAATAAAAATATCACAATTTATTTTTGTTTGGATAACGAACGATTACGATAATATTATAAAAATTAAATTGATCAGGGATTGGCTAACGAACGACTCAGAGACGAAATTCTATGTCAATTAGTGAACCAAACATGGCGCAACGACGTAGAATCAAATAACGAACGAGGTTGGCTATTAATGGCCAGTTGTCTTTCGGCATTTCCGCCAACAGGACCGTTATACAAATACTTATTAAAGTAATTATAAAACTGCTATTACAGAATTTCGCGACCGTTCCCGCGGCGACGGTCGTATTTGAAATGACGAATTTCGTAATATTATTATTATTATTATTTTCGAATCGAGGATGTATTAATGATTTTTTTAACAATTTTTTTTTTTTAAACACTGACAACTGTTGAACACAGGTACGTTTCCGATCACGGGTACGATGGCTACAAAAACATATGTCAGAGAAAATTGTTGTCCGGCCACACGTGCACGCCACCTGCCAGGTCTTCGGCACCGTGTCTATTGGAATGGAGGGCCAACCGAAAGAGATTCAACACCGCGTTGGAATTCACGATGCCCGACGGTGAGACAATGACCGCGGGTGTGGAATCGTGGACTCGGTGTCACGCAGTAGCTTCTGCCCTTTTGTCCGAACGTGGTATCGCTGAGTGTAATGGATGGACCGTAGCGTTAGACAACGACCAGAGAAACGGGTTCGACTACGTGTTCGATGCCATTTCCGAAGTGGAAATGCCACCAGGATATCCCGGCAAACAAGCACATCACACTCCGCAGCAGTCGCCAATGTCGCCCGTTTCAAAGGTATAAAACACTTTATGATTAATTAAAAAAAAAAAAAGATTAAATAAAAATCCTTTCGTTTACATTACAAAATTCTTTCGATTTATAAAACAGGGGGAACCCGTAGCCGTAAATCGTAGACCAACTGTTCCGCCACCCCAACCACCAGTGGTGATAAATCCGGTAAGTAAAAAAAAAAAAACAATATTTATGTTTTATTAATTACTAATTAGAATATAATTTCAATATGATAGAGGTTCGATATTTTTTACTCGGATTAAATAGTAAGAATGTTAAAAAAAAAATTGAATTTCTTCGTTCATTATTTATGATTAATTACGTTCATCCTTACACGACCTCTATAGCTCTATGATATAAAACACATCTTTTCGGTAAACTAAGTTTTCACTAAAACATTTTATAGCTAAACAATTATATAAACACATTTTAAAATAATTAATGAATTTCATAACATCATGGTGTTTTCGTTACATATGAGTATATGACATTGAAAGTAAAATAAGTACAACGAATCGTCTATAATAATATGAAAATTAGTATTTTAGTTCAGTTTGTATTAGGTGCGATACACGTTATTTTGCGTGTAATATTAATATTAAAACTTAAATTAAATTTTTTAATGTCCAGCAAAAGGTGCGATCAATTTCTCGAGATCATAGCGCAGAAATAGGTTTATCCCGGCAGTCTGCTTTGAACGATAGATACTTTGAGAAGACTAGCAGATCCAGAAGTCTCGATAATTTAATAACACCCGTGAGTATTATAATATTTCATTATAATGCAAAATTTAAACACGATTTAACGGTCGTATTGACATAATAATGCAGGTACCGCAATCTTCGATAACACCGAAAAAACTAGACAATTTAGGCCTATCCCACAGCAAGCTCAACGAACGTTACATGTCAATGGAACGTATACAAGAAACTGAAAAAGATTCGGACAGCGAAGACGAAGATGATGACGATGACATCGCTAAATCTGTCGACGACGATAATTTAGAATCGGTCAGTCAAAGGGGCGATACGAGAAACTATAACGGGTATTATTATCATTATAATATTTAACTTATAACGCTTCATACTACAGTCTGCACTGCTCATTAGTTGTTTGAAGTTTAAACAAACTAAATATGAATTTCTATGCCGACATTTTATAGTGCATCGTCGGACGTAATGTCACATAGCCAAATTGATTTCGATTATCCGGATATTAACGCTAGGAGCGAAGACGACAAAGGTTCCTACATCAAAGGCCATCCCAGGTATAATGAAATATCTATGATAACAAGAGCAATATGTATATTTGTTTTGGACAATAATATTACAGTTAATCAACTGTTATGAATAGCGTCTTAAATGTATAAACCAGGGAGTAAAACCGGCTTTTATAATTTCGGTTTTTGTTTTTTATTTTTCATATTTACGAAAGGAATTTGATTATTACCGGGTATCGATTTTTGGATTTTAAAACATTTTTAATCAAATACATTTTTCGTATTTCAAATTTATGAATTTTTTTAATTTCTGGTTTTCGGTTTAAAACGATTTAAAATTTTCAATTTTTTCTAGTTTTTGTAAAACATATTTTATATTTATGAGTAAAAACGTTTTAATGACAGTAACCAAGTCAATAAGGTAAAATAATAAAATAACAGTATTTTTCATATTTTATATTTTAAAAAATGTTATAAAAAAAAAAAGCAATTCTGTATAATATAAACATTATAAACTATATTAAGAATATTATGTATGGATTAGAAAATTTGCATTTCTTATAAGCAATTTAGAAATGCTGGGCATACTTTTAGTTATTATTGTCACTTACCAGTTATTCATATTTAAAGACTATAGTATATACTTTATGATCAACAAATTTAAGTATAAAAATATAAAATATGTCATTGTAATTTAAATATGCATACTTAAACTAATTGTTTATTATCTTTAATTTAACGATTTTTCTAAATTCGGTTTTCGGGTTAAAAAACGATTTCAAATTTTTCAGGGTTACCCGGTTTTTCAAACCAATTTCAAAATTATTTTTACTCC
The DNA here is from genome assembly GCA_013282895.1 of Eriosoma lanigerum. Lineage (NCBI taxonomy): Eukaryota > Metazoa > Arthropoda > Insecta > Hemiptera > Aphididae > Eriosoma > Eriosoma lanigerum. Next base: position 40,801,797 of record CM023358.1, read on the forward strand.
CTGGTATAAACGCCGTATTTTTTAGATAAAATTGCACGCCCGAGAAGTCGTAAATGAATTTATTGTGTATAATATGATTGATCAATATTACAGATTCATTAAATCACAATACGCGGGTAAACGTGGTTCTCATTCAATAAAATCGCAAATGGATAACAAAAATTCAGATAAGTCTGAGGCAAGAAGTTGTGCTATGTCTGATACAAGCGAAGCTCCTTCCTTAGGTAAACACGAAAATAAAAAAAATGTAATAACAATACTTAAAAAAACACCGAATGAGATTATCATTAAATGTATCAAATGTAACAGTACGTTGGCATTAACAATTTAGGTATTATAGAGAAAACAATTGAAATACCTACTTTGCTCATCAAAGTAATTTATTCTGTTAAAATAAAAATAACCCAATTTAGAATTATTTTTATAAGGTTAGTTTGAAATATATAAACTTATTTAAATGTTTTGAACTATTCCGGAAAGAGTACATGTAGTGAATTCCCACAGTCTGTGTGAATCCAAATAGCACTCGCGTATCTTGGCCTTGTGTTAAAATACATAAAAAAATACGCATTTTATTATTACACAACGAGTGTTGTAAAAAATACTTAAAAATGTTTTTATTAACTACGTCTGAAGAAAATATATAAAAATTATGTTTTTATTCACCCAGTCTAATTGGAATTTTTTTCCTCGCTTATAACGGTCTCGAATTTTACGGGTTATAGCATCGCACGTGAGACGTGTTCGTGTTCCGTCACAGGCGTCGGATGTAGATCAGTTCCTCGACGATTTGTTCAATCCAGTTTTAGACCAGTTGTCCGATGCTCGATCGTTAGCCGCATCCATCAAGGGCTCGTCGAAGAGCAAGTCCTTGGACGATGGCGAATCATTGGATTCGCGAGACTTTTCAAAGACGATAAAAGGCGACGGACGGACTAGCGAGAAACAACCGAACTTCAACGATGATTGTTCAACAAGTGACGTCGAGGCACATCTGGACATTGCGATGTTCGCCAAGACGTTGAAAGGCGGCGGTCGGGGCATCGCGTCGCAGCAACAGGTAAGATTTGACTTGCAATGGTCTGGTGACATCCATTACATATTATTTCGATAAATATTATATTTTTATTCTGCTGTTTGCGTCACAGAATGGCGGTTCCGGACAACCTGGAAACAGTTCGTTCGGCATGTCACCACTGATTGGCTCACCCCCGGTCATACCCATACTATCGCCATCGTCGTTACTGATGCCTGCCATGAATCCACAGATGTTCAACTCTCCGAACAGTGAGTAAAGCGATGGAGCGTATTTTTTAACACATATTTTTAATAACAATAATACATAACAATAACACGGACAAAAAAAAAACCAAACATCTAAACAATAACAGAGAGAGCTAGTTCACATGTCTACGAATTAATATAATACATAATGACGACTACAACTCCGCGGTGCATGTCCTAATTTCTCAAGACCGTTTCCTGTCATTCGACTGGCTGGCGCGTAACGTCGTTAACGCGTCGCGCACACTACCCGATTATCCGAATAATTTCTACTCGATTTTTATGATTGTTTCGATTTCCGTTCTAATGGGATTCGATTTTACCGTGGCAGGTCTTAGTGTGCCTACGAACACTTCAAATGCCACAAATAATAACGGATCGTCCGGAGACAGCATGCTCGCGTACCAGGCAAACTTCCACCAGGCATTCTTGCAATCTGCGATGGCGCAGAACATCCAAATACAACAACAGATACTTGCACAGAACCAGGCTCTCCACCAGTTGCTCCAACAACAACAGATTTTGCCAACAACCTCGGTAAGTTAATTCATTTTATACGTTTGCTTTTAGTGCACCTGGTGATAAAACTAAATTTAAATACCTAAAATTGACATTAATTAAATAAAAGGCTAAGTTTTTATTATTCAAAAATAAAAAAATCAAGTTCTGATAACTATTTTTTATCAATTTAGTCACAGTTGTAAGAATTTAATAAAGAAAATATTAAAATACCCAAAAGTAAAAATGTTGGGAAACACGTACTGCTCTATTGTCTTTATTAGTAATCACTAATATATGTATCACTGTTATTATATAAATGACTTAAAAAATAAAATAATAAAATCTAAAATAGCTAATTTATTTTTCGATAATCTTCTATATAACATGGATTATGAAATTTAGATAATATCATATTACTATAATTTACAAGATTAATATCATATTATGATGAAAAATGAATTATAATATAATATTATAAATATGACATTATTTATTTATAAGTATATATATATATATCATTTTTACATATATTGATAAAAAAAAGGTTACTATATATTTTTTTCTATAATAATAGTATTTAAATTTTTACTTAAATAATATTAAATTATAAAACCATTATGTTTCAACGTAATGAAATAAAATAAAAAATCGTTGTTAAAAATTCAAGGAAAAAATAAAACATTTTTCCTACGACGATTTGTGTGTTTTATAAAAAAAAAAAAAAAAAAATGTTTAATAACAAAAAGAAAGTAATTAATAATTTAAATATAACAATGTCGTTTGTTGTTCCGGTGTTTTAGCATTAAACTGAATACTGAATATTTTAATGGATGCAATAAAAATTGAAAATTTGCATATGAACAATTATGTGTTTTATGTGTTTGTTGTTTTGAATGAATGGTTATTATATTATTTAATTGCACGTATATGACTTTAATGTCAACGAGTTGCCGGTTAATAAAATAATTATAATTCTAAATATTATTTTATATTATTACATATCACATCATATAATACAAATTATTGTATAAATTTGTTGATGTTTTGTACAATAAACCTACAACAAAACAAATGTTTTTAATTTATACATAATTTGATTATAGGTCAGTACTGAAAACACGCCAAGTGTTTGGAATAGTTCACCCCCTAAACATAAATCTACACCTACAAATAAGACTCAAGTAAATACTCAAAAAGTTTATTTATAAGAGTAAATCGTTTATTATTTTAAAAAAAACATTTAATTTCAATTTTTAGGGACTCAGATCAGGATCACCACATTCAACGTTTACTAATGTTTTAAGTGAGTTAAAGAGCAGAAAATCATCAATGGAGTCAAATATTGGAAAAGTGATTAAAATACATTTTTTAATTTTTATATTTAACTATTAAATTGTTAACATTTATAATATTATACAGAGTTCTGTGCCTCCACCACCTCCTATGCCACCACCACCAGACTTATGCGATCCTAGCGAAGTGAGACCTTTTATGGATCCTTATGGTAGAGCAAAAACCGTTCGTATTGGTAAATGGAGGTGGCCACCACTAAGTGATGGTACAAGCAATGGAATACCAAGTGATGTTAATGGTTTTCCATCGCAAAGTTTCTTGCAATTCAAAATGTCCAAACAACAAAACCAAAGACATAAACAATCACAGGTGAATCCATACATTATAATATAATTATTATTATATTATATTTTTAATTGTATAAAATTAAAATTATTTTTTGTTTAATAATGTAAACAAAACAATAATAATTTAATGATGTAATTAATGCTGTCTAAATAAAATATCATACCGTCTGTTCGCATTAATAGGACTCAAGTCAAGATGGAGACATGAATGGTATGGAATGGGAAGAGTTTGAAGTACAACAACCCCTCGAAGCAATGAAACAGTCCACACCTAGAGAACAAACCGATGTTAACAAATCATCTTATAAATCGTTGGAAGTTGGCGCGTCACGACCAAGCCCCGGAAGTGTAGGGAAACTACGAATTAGCAACGAAATGAAACACAAGTTAGAAATGGTTACTGCTAATCATAGTCTACGATCTTCAACTAGCAAACCCAGGCCACAAGCTATGAACAATATGCCAACACCTCCCACGGGGAAACTAGATACCGATAGACGACTATTGTTACAACAACAATTAGGTAACTTATTATCAAAATTATTGTATTCATTACTGAATTCTAAAAGTAAAATCATGTTAACCTTTTATACGTACACATTGACAATTTTACACACGTTTTCTTAATATTTAACGAAAAAACATTCATCAATCAGCGCTTCTAAACTATGACTATAACTTCGATTAAATTTTGGATTTATGGCTTTATTATAATAAATATATTATAGATATAAGATAATAATATTATTAAAGTTTACATTATCATAAAGTAATAGTAAACATATTATAGGGAATTTTTTAAAAGAAAATGTACTTAATGAAAAACGATAACAGACGTTAATAGACATTTCCAGCATTATTCAAATGGAATAATATTATGAAATTATATAAACAAGCGCAATAGTATATATTTAAAACGTATTTTAAAGAAAATAGAATTTATAAATATTTTTTATTTATATGATTAAAATAATTAACTAGGTTATTAAAATTAAATACGTTTATAAACAATAAATATTATTTTAGCCGGAAGATGGGGTAGCGTTGATAGTGTCGATTCCCAGAGTATTATAGTCAAAGAAGACGCATCCGACTTACAACCAAACAACATGATACGAAATCAAGTAGAACGTATCGAAAACTCGGGGTGGCGATTACCACCGCCTCCGATTACTCCCTCCAGGTCCAATAGCTTCTACAATCAAAACATGTGAGTTTCGAATCGCTATTATAGTCTTACACGTATATTAATTTTTTATCATTTGATCTTTATGATATTTATTCGTATTTAGGAAAATGAACAGTACCGGTCCACCACCACCTATTCAGCCAGTCACGCGCGAATACGACCAAAATAATATGTTCCGGAACAATTCGGTTTCAAACAACTACGTTGAACAACATGAAATCGATAAAACTCCAGAGTTTAATGGTCGTCCCGAGCCGAGAATACATTCGCCTTTGCAAAACGAAGACGGACAAACCACAAAATTGCTTCAGACGCCCGCCAATTCTTATTTTACCTACAACCGCGTGCCATGGAAATTGAATATCCGAAAAGAAGTAAGTCTCGTTGTTACGACATTATTGTTTGATGAACATATTTCTAGGAAATTAACTATAATTATTTTCGTAGGTCTTCACCCCTAAAGAATCGATGTCTAGTCCGTTGGTTTTACATCTGATATTCTGTCAAATAGTGAGTGACATGTTCAATAAATTCCACTCGGTGCACGCCAGAATATCCTCCGACGAACGCGAAGAGATGTTAGACGTACGTATAAAACAATGACCATCAAAAAATATTATTTACACTTGTTAATTTGAATCCTTAATTCGATAAAATCGGTCTATTGTTTGACTATTATATAATGATTTTTTATGTTTTTAGTTATTGGATCGATTTGGAGTAACGTCGAGTAACATGCAAACGGGTCATCATAAAGCCAGCACTAAACGTTCCATTGTCGAGTTAGCTCGTCAATGGCCACTGTATTTTGCACGAATATTCCCTGTTTCGGTACGTACCTACCTACTTTATGATTATAATCAACAAGTTTGTAATAAATTACAGTCATTTAATTGTATTATATTATTTTCAACATGCAGTGTGGTTATCAACACAGAGATGTGGAGTATCTAGCCATCAATCATATAGGACTTCATTTACTACGTAAAGAAGAACATCTATTCCAAATAATACAAACTCTAACGTAAATAAAAATTATTTTTTATATTTTTTACTAAACATATTATATTCTTACTACATATTTTATTTTCTAATATTTCCAATTTCGAAATTATAACGATACGACTTTTTTTTTGTCATAATTCGCATATCTACTTTAAAAATATCAAAATCATAAACTATGTTCAGGTTTGAAGACGTAGCAGACGTTTCAATGGGCAAGGCAGGCGGTTCTGTTCAACTATCTGTCATGTCAGGTGATACAATACCATTCCATTCTAATAGATCCAGACAAATACATTCAATGATAAGCTCATTTTGGAAAGATGCCGCACCACTTGGACGACTCCCTCGTCAAACGGTAAATTAAATGTTATATTTAAATTTAAACATAATTCATAAAATAAAAGTTGATAAAAATATATTTATGTATATAAATTTAAAAAAATAATTATTATTATCTTTTAAATATTTAATAATTCATAATCGATTTTTCAGGATGAAAAAATCCGCGCTATTGAACACAAAGGTAAATTAGTATTTTTTTTAATCATAATAAAATTATATATGTTATGTTTATATTTTTATTTTAGGATGGCAACAAACAAATCCCAAATATTCCAAATCAACTTCGCAGTATAAACAGCATGAAACACCACCATCTATTCACTTTGTACGAAAAAAATATAAAATTTTAAAATTAGAATTTTTCAAATAATTTTTATTAAATTTATATTAAAATTAAATGTTTTAAATTTATTTGTTTATAGCCTGCAGATGACGGTAAACATTCGTTACTACAATTCGCAATGTATAATTTCAGACACAGTTCCGAAAAGTAATTTAAATTATTCGTCAACTATTTTGACATAAAAGCACAAAATATTTAACATGAAATACTTTTATGTGTTTGGTTTAATTTAGGTTTGACATGTTAAAATCTGCGAATGGCGAAATAAACGGTTCGTTAAAAGTCATACAGAATTCAAAGAAAAAGAGTGACGATTGGACTTGGAAGGAACAATTGGAGATGGTAAAATACACCAATGTTCCAATATCTGAATCACTATTAAAATTGGATTCAGAATTAGATTTACTAGCTATCGAATGTTTCGAGTGTATTATGAGGTATATGGGTGATTTGCCCACGACGCCAGAGTTTACTGAAGTAAAATGTGTATACACAATTCTCATGGTAATATATCACAACGATATTACGTAGACAAATAAAGTTAAAGATTTAATTGCAATTGTTTCGTATTTTTCAGCATTGCCATAAATTTGAAAGCTTGAGAGACGAGGTTTACTGTCAATTAATGAAACAAACGACCAATAATAAAACAGAGACTTGTCAACGGGGATGGCGTTTGCTCAGTATTGTTGCAGCGTATTTCACGTGCTCTGAAAATTTGAGACCTTACCTTCTGAAATATTTGGAAACTGCCGCGTACGACAAAAGAAGAGCCTTCCACGGTATACTTAAAATAACTTTTATATTTCTTCATGGAATTTTAAACGTTTCAGACGAAACAAAACTTCAAACGACAACAATATCTGTGAACCAATATTTTTTAGGTACCGCAAACGTATGTCTGCAGAATTTGCGAAAGACGTTGAGATACGGCGGTCGTAAAAATGTACCTAGCGTCGAAGAGGTAACCGCTGTATCAGCTGGTCGAAATTCGAAAAGACAGATGTACCGATTGCCCGGAGGTAGCGAAACCGTGGTGAACACAAAATCCACGACCGTGGTCGCCGATGTGATTTCTGGTATGTGTTCTTTGATCAACGTCAACGACCCGTTAGAAATGGAGGAGTTTTCGTTGTATTGTATCGTCGAGGGTGACGCATTCACGATGCCTTTAGCCGCTGACGAATACATATTAGACGTTACAACCGAACTGCATAAGAACCAACAGGTAATGCTAGTTTCGAAGAGAATAAATAATATTTAGCATAACATAATTAATTTATTAGTCTACAATAATTTTTACGGTGTTAGGTGTTCTATTTGATATTCTGTCGGTCCGTTTGGTATTTCCCGTTACGGCTGGACAGTCAACTGTATGTTCAGGTGTTATTCAATCAAATCGCGCCTGATTACTTGGAAGGTTTACTGTTAGTTTTACCATTCGGGCAATTATCGCAAGAATTGTTGGTAAGTCGGACGATTATTATTATATAAAAACAAAATTACATTTATTTCAGAATTCCCACAACTTGTATTGTCGCAAATAATTTACTATTTGTGTTTTTTATTTTCAGTTTGAAGTGTGCAGATTAGCTTCTCTATTACATCGAGCGGCTGATATGGTTCAACCTCCGACATTAAAAGAAACCAAATTCCTTTTGCCCAAACCAGCTCTTATGCAAAACGATGTGAATCCTCAACAGTTAGTGCAAATGGTTCAAAACAATTGGCCACAAACGGAATCACTCCATAGCGTAGAAGCAAAGGCCCAATTTTTAGGTAATTCCAGAGTACATAACACATATTTTGTTTTTAAATTGTATACATTTCAATGCTAGATAAATTAAAATTAAGCGAATGACTTCGAGGAGAAAAATAAAAATAATAAACTTATGACCGTTATACATAAGTACATACAAGTATATCTTATTAGTACGAGTATAATGTTCTTTACAATTATATGACACGGACACATATTTTGTTATTTTTGTAATTAATAATTATCATCCAATTTCTTGTAGTAAATAAATTGATAAACTTTTTTTAGTATAGAAAAAGCAAAAAACTCTTAGTAAACAGTTGTTGATTATTAAGTTATGTTTATTTTTATTTTTTGTCATTCGCCTTTATTCGACATAAAATAACTTAAGTAGAAATATTGAATTAGAAACATCACATCTTGCTATTTACATAAATTTACTTCTGAATTTTCAACAATCAATTTTTTAAATAATATTATGTAAATATTTCATACGCATATTATAAGATAACATTTAAAAAATACACTTTTATTTTTAACAATTATAAAACATATTCAAAAAGTAAATAAATTTCTTAGTCTCATAGACTTTCTAGTCAACATGATACTAGCAACATTATGAATTTACAATATTAACGGGTTATATAATTAATATATATTTACTGTCTTTTAACAATAAAAATTCTATAACTGGCATAACTAATATTTATTTTAAACGTAATAGTTTTCAATTAATAAGTTACTATTGTTTTTGCATTATAATCAAAACAATTTATTTTAAATAAACATTAATTTTTTTGAAAATTATGCTACATATGTAATTTTATAACCGTCAAAATCTTCAATATGACGATTCATTGTACAAATGATTTCTTATTCTTAATAATAAATAACTAATTTCGATTTCAAGACAGCCTGCATTAATAGTGTTAGATTTGAAGCATACCATATTTAACAACAAGTTACTACCTAAGTATCTATAATATTTAATTTTTAGTTTTATAGTATTATGATTCTGTCGTAAGTTCACGTAAACTATACATATGTTTCTATCACAAAAATATGGATTTTCACAGAAATATTAAGCAAATGGCCGCTGTTCGGATCAAGTTTCTTTGCTGTCAAACGCAACGGAGACCAACAGATATTAGCTCTGAACAGAACCGGTGTCCATTTCCTTCATATTGTTACCCATGTGAGTGTATATTATAATAACGCAATAGTAACATTTTACACATAGGTACACAATACCTACACTGAAATATCGAATATGATCAACAGTAATATAGTAGGTATAGTTTGCAATTATCGATGTTTATGTTTTCTAGAAAACTTTATCGACAGTGCCATTCAGTGAAGTGATATCGACTAGAAAAGTGAGAGCCGGTGAAGGTGCCACTCTCTATTTGGAGCTGAAATGTGGAAACTTGTTCCAACAACGAGTGGCTAGACTACAAACTGACCAAGCCCACGAAATCGCAAGGCTTGTTAGACAATACATAACCATGCATCGCCGTAAGTTTATTTTATAAATATTACTATTCTGTCAATAGTCACTTATTTTTTGGAGAATATTTTATCGTTGATAATATTTGATAATTTTATACATACTACGGGGTAATTTTAGTGTAATCAACGCAATACGTCAAAACTATTAATAAAACAATGTCATAAAAATAAAATTGGGTAATATATGTATATAATGTATACATTTTATGTATATAAAAATATATTAATATTTCATCGACAATCCAACTATTTTATTTTATATATAAAAAAAAAGTAATCGTACCATATAAAGTTGTTATTTTTTTCGAAAAAATAATCGTATTTTATCCGGAATTGTAGTACAAATAATGCAATTTAAATAACACCCATCAACCAGAATATTCAATTACTTTGTTATTTTTACTTCGTTTATTTTTTGGTTCAAATACTGTAAGAACATAATCGATTATCAAACACGAATAACTATGGATGAGAAAACAACAAAATATTGTTATAAATTTAAAATATAATTTTTATTAGGTACACGTAAAACGGGTTTTTCATGCATGATTTGAATTCACCTTTATAGTTTACATATATATTTATAAATATCTTAATTTAAACCATCTATGTTATTTTTAGATAATGTCGGTGTTCATTAAGAAAACAGCTCCATTGACGAAAGCAAACATATTGAAGTTGTGCTCAAATATTAGTATAGTAATATTTAAATGTTTCCCAGATATATTTTATACATCAATTGTTGACTAATGACTATTTATCCTAAATAGACATGCTGATTTTGAAAGAAATTACCATGCTAATTTTTAAAAGTAAATAGACTATTAAGTAAAACAACTTTAAGACTAAATTATATAATAATATAACAATTATATCACTGTTAGGTAAATATATCATAATTATTATTTAAATTTATTTATTATTTTTTTCCCGGAAAATTATATCATTTTATATTAAATTACACATAATTTATAAATATTAAATATAATTTTTGTTATTTAAATTTTTTACCATTTATATAATAAACTTGAATAGAAAAATTTTAAAAAATGTTTTTTTAATACTCTTTTATTTGGTAATCTTAAAAACAATACATATTTGTATGACGTACACAGAATATAATGGATTACGTTTAAATTTTAGTGAAAATACTAAAATAAACATGATGAGAAAGTTAACCATTCGATGACAAATTTGAAGAAAATGATGAAATAAATTTTCTCTAAGACAAAACATATTTTTTTTAAAATTTCATGATTGTTCAAAATTAATTTACATGGTAAGTATTGGAATTTTTCCTCTCCTTCCTTATAACTTAAGTTTGAAAATTACTACTACAACCATTGACAACGATGTTCATTGAATATAAAATCTAATAATTTATACTCATACATTATATTATATACTCGTTATTTTATACTAAACGGTTTGTAGATACTGTTAGAACACTTTTATTATTGTTATTAATAGGTAGTTCGTAGATCTATGGTTACGAACTATATTGTAATGTTGACTTTCTCGAAGTATTCGAAATATAATAAAATATTTAGCAATATTTTGTGATCAACTGAAATAGCAAAAATTAAACACATTAAGAAGTTTCAATTTGGCCACAACGGGGTTGCAAGTAAATGTTTAATTCAAATATAAATCAATACGGTTTATACCTAATGAGCTACATAAGTTAACGAATAAATTTCCGGTAACTATTTATCAACTAGTTTTTGTTCATCCTTGGGCTATCCTAACTGTAACTCAACCTTTCTAAACTCGTCTTATTCAATATTAAATATATATATATATATATATAAAATCAATGCAAGATTATTCATATTAAGGTCATACATTTTTGCAAATGATACATATACGATCAGAATCTAATAAGATCTATCAACATCATAGTTGAACATGATTTATAAGATACCTAGATAGATAATTAAATTTGCATTTAATCATCAATTGAAAAATCAATGATTAAATAGTTGTATGATCTTATACACATAGAAATTTGTATTTTGTTAGGTTGTGTAGAACATGTACTTTCCTAATATTAAGATGAAACACGTTATTAAAATATAAGGTAGATATATTTTCTAATATTACAAAATCTATTCATAATTTAAAAATTAAAGGTATTAACTGGTTGATTTTGAATGTTCCTTTTTCGTCTTATCAATCCTCGGAGAAATTAGTGGTTTATTATAATTAAGATTTGAATACAATATTGCATTAAAAAATACGATTCTGCGCGAAACTCTATATAATACAATATATTATACTGATAAGCTGTTCTAAAAGTTAACCACGTGTATAAGCTACCTATGTGAATACTCAAAAAAAATCCCTACGATCAAAACTCAATTAGTAATCATGAGATAAAAAAATTATATTTAACAGAAACCGTAATTTTGCCAATTTTCCGCCATTTTTTGTTAGTTTTTCTTCTTCCAAGGAAAAATTTTTGTGAAATTCGAAAAATGAGCTAAACAAAGTACTAACTAGATGCAATTTGGTACGGTAAGGGTACCCTATTTGTGGTAATCGGATCATTATTTTTAGCCGAAATCGTGCTTCAGACATATAAAAAAAAATAAATAAATAAAACATCATTTTAAAACCAATACAGTTTCGCTTCGCTGGGAATCTAAAATAAAATCCAATGGTAATAATTGTTTTCTTTTACTTCGATTTTGAATTTATTTTGAACCGTGACTGATTTATATTAAAATATAATTATTTGTATAATTTTAAATAAATAAAACGTTCTCAAACATAAAATTGTACTTTATACTAAAAAACTGTCCAATAGAGTTTGTTTTTAACAAATGACGAAAAACTTATGAAGGTTAAATAATTTTGTTTTTATACTAGATAGGTACTTTAATTGACTTTAATGATTTTACTGAAACTAAATGATATAAGATAAATGGTTAATAAAACATATTTATCCACTATATATTAAAAAATATTAGTCTCTGTTTTAAAATATTAAATATCTTCTATTACCAATTGGTATTTTTTCATTATAAATTTATAAAATAATAACGGAATGTAACATCTCATTATATTTTCAAAAAACTAAAAATTGAATATAAGCAAAATGTGCGGCTATCAAATGTAAAAACATGAATAATATAATACTATTAGTATTACCTATAGAGTTATGTGTATTAAAAATTGAATATAACGAATACGAAAGTTTAAAATATTAATATATCAAAGACTTACATAGTTATGTGCAACATATAACATAAGTGAATTATATTTTAAATATTTATAATACAGGAAAATTATAAACAAATCCGATAAGATATAAAACGTTGCATAATAAGTTTACAATATAAATTGGAATTTCAACACAATGGGAACTGTGGTCTGACAATGTTTATTTATTTTTAATGAAAAACTTGATAAAATTTTACATTGAACAAAAATGGCTTACTTGTTATTTTATTTTAAAGTTTCAACCGATTTGAATCGATTTATCATTATTGTATTAAATTAAAGTAATCAATGGCAACTGATAACGTTATTTATTTATTTATACAAACCAAACAAAAAAAAAAAAAAAAGTAAGTTTACTAATTATAATAATTATTTATACAATAAAAATAAGTAAACATACTATAAATATACCTATATGTGGTCATGTTTTATTTTATGAACTGGCTAAATATTGAAGTATAAGCATGTTCAGGATTTTATAACACAAAAAATGACGACAATGTTTTCATGACTATATATTATGTTATAGTGAATATACTAATATCGGTAAAACGTAAGATTTAAAAAGCCGATTAAACCTAGGATTTACTATCTGTGCATGGTAAAAGACCGAATTGATCCAATTAACCTTGGTTCAATATATATTATATAAATATATATATAATATTATACAGTATTACTAAGAATGATTATTGTAGTTTGGGATTTTGTAATTTATACATTTATATCAATATCGGTAAAGTCTGGAAAACCTATTGCAAGTAATATTAATAATAATTATTTAAATATATACCTAATATAAAATTTTGTTGTTTTTTAAATAAACATAATGCATAAAATAAAATAAATAAATAGTGCAATAATATTCATTTTATATTTTGGACTTCTTTTGACTGTGTATCCTAACATTTATCATATCAGGCATATCTCATTTGTAAAAGATCGAACCGCAATAATCATTTTAAATTTTATCGTGTAATTTTGAATATTCTAGAATATACTAAGAGGCTAAGATCAATTAATAAATGTCTGAATTTTCAAAATGTTCATAATTTTATATTCGCATATGGTCCAAAACTAAACAGTAATGATGAGTTACTTAAATGTAAGATACGAAATTTATTTTAAACCTCTATTTTATTTTCCACAGAAACAAAATATTAACTTCCATTTGTTAAATGACTTAAATATAAGAACGAATATTCATATTTTAGAATACTTTTTCGTCTAAATCTTAAATGTAACTAAACGTTATACATATTATATGTGAAATAAAGTTTCGATTGCATATTTCGTTTGTATAAATATAATATTAACAAGTACACTTTCTAACATGAATATTATTACCTACGCTAACAATAACCATTACGCGTAATTGAATATGATAAATTATTGTTTTTAAAAAATTGTGTTTTTATTTTTTTATTATTTATTTATGATTATAAACGGTCGTTTAATGCAAAGCATTTTAACTTTATGTAATAAGGGAAATGAAAATTTGGGAAAAACTCTCATCGATTTTATCGTGACAGAGCCAACTTATAAATTCGTTGGGAAACTATAGGTATATGTTTAATATGCCATGCCACCATAATATATACAAATGAATAATATGAGATCTCGTAAAAATACGATTCGGGTTGAAATCTTGTATTCAAATCTCTGACGTAAAATATATCTTTTTCTCGCCACCACATTATAATATGGTATAATAGAATAAAATAAATAGTATTATCTTAGTAACGCGTCTTTCGAGACCGTCAATCGATCAAACACATATTACACTGGTTGCGTTCTTTGTAGAAAAAAAAATATATATATATTGTAGTACATACACATCGTACACATTAGTATAATGAATTTAGTTACAAAACAGTAAAACTTATTATTACAATGTGCGCGTCATATTGTATGTTTATAAAGTTTTTTCGCGGTTTTCCACACGCTCGTTCTACTGCCGTAATATGTCACAAACACGACGAGTCTCCGATTTTACAGCCCACAACAGAAGTGTGCGAGAGATTAGCCGAAACACTTTCCCTGACATTGATTCGCATGCACGTTTCGTACATGCATGTTACTTTAAGAAAATTCGAAACTACATAACCATTAAATTGCATTTGCAACCGCGTTAGCAAGAACGAAAGTAACCGATCGTGATATATTGTATTTTCGCTTTTAATTATAATATTATTCCGGTGTGCGGTTTTTGCGAATATATATAATTTATAATAGTTTACACTTATCTATAAAATTACTACTTACTCTATTTAAATCTTTCTCTGTATGGTTAATTTTGATATTATCCCACAGTATACACGTAAGTACCTGCCTGCTAAATTAAATATTATTATCCTTTCTAATAAACATGTCCATGAAATATAATTTCATACGTTTTAAACATATGCAAAAACTAAAGGGGGACAGCGATTCCGGTATTGAGCGTTCGTCTTGTTCAATCCGCCACGGTCGATATTTATAATGTCGTGGGAATTATTACGATTTGGGTAGGTCATCATTTACAGGTAGGGCGTGTTGGTGGTATGTCGCCTTTTTTTTTTTTTTTTGAATCTCAAAGCAATAATTATTCACCGTATTCCACAAACGACCATCAGATAAACACGTTGCTGTGTTGCGTTTTTAAGTTTTTATTACCATTTCCCATTCGTATACTTGAAAGTTATTCGTATTTCGTAATAAATCGAACTCCACCCGTCGTGCACGGAGAATTGTTTAACCGTGTCCAATGGATTTAAACGTAATCGTGTTTGGCTGCAAAATAAAAAATTTAATAAAAACAATGTCCGAATGATGCAAATCATAACGTATTCAAAGGGCACGAGATACTACAGTATGTTTGTACATGAAAAGGTCATGAAAATTACATGAAAAGTTCAAAGCGTAGTGGACGGCCAAACTGTTTACACGCATGTACAGTGTACATACAAAACAAATAAAAATTAGATGAAACAACCAATTTTTTTTAATATTTTTTATTATTATTATGCAGGAAGTAGGTACATATGAATTTTTTTTTTTAAAAAAATCCTCTACGTGAGTATTAAAAAATTGAAATATTATTGACTTTGTGTGAACGTTGTCGCGAAGAGGCTTCAATAGGTTGATATTTTATTATAATTAATAAGACAAATTGAGAAATACAATCATGAATAATCAACTTAAATGATGTTGGTAATTAATTATTTTCCTAGATATACAATTTTAATAATGTAGGTATTTTTTTTTTTTTTTAATAACTCCAACATCAAATATGATTCGTGTTATCTATGCAATTTATTCGATGGAAATTATGTTATAATTTAATTAAAAAACATATTACATTTTTTTATTATTTTGCATTAAAAGAGTCCTTCGTAATTAATTAAAAGAAGTATAATTTAATTAAATAATAACTCTTTCCAATTAATTACTGTGGCATTTGTTTTTCTGCATTAGTCTTTAAAAAAGAATCCCATCAATAAATTACTGACAAAATATAGTTCACGTGTAAATAAATATCACGATTAATTACAATTGGTATAGTCAGTAGTGCGATAATTATTAGTTGGTAAGAGAAAAATAAATTAAAGCGAAACAATTATAATAACCGTTTTATTTTAAATTTAATATAGTATTATATTATTTCTGAGAAATATTGATTAAACTAAAATAAAAAAACCGTTGTAAAACATAATTCTTTAAATAATATAAAGTTTTTTTATATTTCAAGATTTAAATTTTCAAGCAAATATTCGAATCGTCTAATACAATATAATGTATATAATATTTTAGTAACTGTATAATACCAGTTATTGTACAATAGAAACTATTTAAACTGAGTATAACGTGTGTATAATAATATACCCCACAAAATTATGTGCGCGAATTAGGTTATTTACTAGTAATAATAAATACTGATTTTAATATTATAATCAATGGTAATTTTCTAAAAAATAATTGGCTTATATGGTTTCATAAATTTGTTTGACTTCCTATTCTGATAATCTAATTTTTTTTATATAAAACAAAAAAGTACTTATATTCTTTAATTAACTTCACTTTTGATCTAAACCATAAAAAAATAAATACATAATAATATAATTTCCATATAGTATTTAATAGGTACAGATATAATATTGACCTATCATTTGAAATTTCCAATATACTCATATAATCTATATAAATACTTATATTATAATATATTATATTATAAAACACTAATAATTCCAAACAGAAACGTTTAAGTTTAATTTTGTCCGACTTTTAACATAAACATGTTAATCTTTGTAAAGTTATAAAAACATATGTAATAAGTAGGGACTATATAGGTCGTATAGTAAAATTTAACATATAATATTATAGTTAATGAGTCATAAAGAGTAAAATTGTAAATTAATAAATATTAATTAATATCATACCAGATTAAAATATGTTTATACCAACTACCTATACCCAAATATAACCTATAAGTACCTATACCTACCATTGACAGGTTAAAATGGAATATTGCTAATGGAATAATTTAACATAAATCATTATGAAAATTTCTGAGATCACTATCATAATATTATAACATCACGTTTAGTTTTACTGTTTTAAGTTTTTGACAATAGCAAATTTTTAACAATACTAAATGCAACAAATAAATCATTGGTTGCACATGTGATAAATACAAACCATGTTACGCCCTAAGAATATACTTTATTATTATTATGCATACTTTAAGTGAATTGAAAGTCATTTAAAAAATATTTTCTCGTTTTTACAATATGAACATAAAAATGAATTATGATGTACCTAATACCTATAAATAGCCAAGAAATTTAATATTTATATTATGCTAAACATTATTTTTCTGTTCAAAATAATCGTTTAAGCTTAAGAAAACTTCTTTGTATAAAATTCTAAAAGACGGAAAATATTTGAAACTTTAATGAATGTTCATTTCGTTAAAATATTAGGTAGCTTATGGATACCTTACTTTAAAATAATATACATTAATTATTACTCATCAGTGTAAACTTTCTAACAATAAAATATTTACCTACAATAATATGGGTATGTAACATGTCATGAATATAATATAATATTATTTTATATTTATTAGGGATAATTTTAAACTTTTATTTTAAATAATGTTTCTTTTGATTTTATTATTATTTCATAAATTAAAATACCATAAGCAATATTTATTAAATTATTTTTGGCCAAAATACTGTATATGCCATATTTCTGTGGAAATACTTTCTCTGATAATTTACATAACGAGGCAAGAATAAAATTGTCTTCCAGCCTAATAAATTATTAGTCGCAAATATAATTTGAAATTTTTAGTTAATAAAGAGAAAATTAAAATATGCATTCCAACAATTTGCGTTTCTTTTATTTACAAAAAAATTGACGGCATACAGGTAGTTATTGAAAAAATAAATACCGACCGGATATCGGTGGTAGAAATATTTCTTTCCCATCTGTCGTTAGATAAATAATCACATTCGAGAAAAATGATTCAGAAATCTGTGGCATATACTTTTATTAATTCAATATGAACTTAAATTATGTATTTAAATACAGTAGCTCTGCCATAATATATGAATAATAATATTTTATATTGAGAACAAAACTTTGTATTATTTAGAATTAGAATTATATCTTTTATTTGAAATTAAAATGCTTAATAATAATAATAATAATAATAATAAAAAAACGTATAAACCATTATATTTAAACATATATTAATTTTTCTACAACTTAGTTGTATTTAATATTCAGGTTGACATATATAAAATTTAATGATTATAGATTTTAATAGATATATAGTAAAATTAATAAGCAATTAACAGTTTTAATTACATATTGTGAAAAAAAAACAAATTAGTAAAAAATATTATTATTTAAAATTATTTCTATTTTACTACTATTAAAACACAAGTTATTATATAATATTTTAATTACTTAAGACATCACATATTTTAGCAAAAGTTGTTTCAGTGTATTATAGAATCAAGTTATAAATAAAAATAGAAAATCTGATAAATATTTTCTTAGAATGAAATGCGATTTTTATGAATATTAGATAAAATACTTATTGATCCCATTTATCAAAATAATAAATACGCATTGGACGTTATAGTGGGGGGTTTAGGAAGGAAGAAAACCCTTTTCAGATAATATTTTCTTTGTGGCACTATTAAAATATAATAAAAACATTTTATCAATTTGAATAATTTAAATTGTTGAGTTTCAGTTAATCTTAATTAATTAAGCATAAATATACAAATAATATAAACATCAAAAATAACTCTGTTACTCTGAACAGAAAAAAATAAACTTATATTACTTATATTACACTATAAAAAATATATAATATTTTTCCTTCGTAAAAAATAAAAAAAACAATATAGTTTTAACTATGAACAAATATTTGTCTTTAGAACATTATTATTAATGTATAGGCCACATCATCATTATTATCATTATGTCTTTGTTAATGATTTTTCTTTTAAAATCTTAATCAAGAAATTTACGAAATGAAGCTCCATAAAAACTATTTAGGGTTTATTATTTTTTTTTTTTAACAAACTTTTTCGGCACGGTCCATGTTTATTATTTTTTAAATTTTTTTTTTATTTAGTAGGCACTTTAGTAAATGAAAAAATATAGTCTTAATGTTTTTAATTTACCAAATCAAATTAGATCACTAGATAGAATAAGTTCATACAATTATCCATTAATTCATAATTGATCATTACGTTGATCAAGATTCAAGTTGATACCTACTAATAATAAAATAAGTACCTATATAATATATATTATAATATTTATACATTACAGTTTTAAAATTACTTTAAAAGACGTATGATATAATTTCTATATACAATTCCCAAAAGAAAATAATTATTATCTACGTATTCAATAATCATAAACATATAATATAAATTAGGTACTGTACGTTTAGTTTGTTTGATACATTTAATTGTATTATCTTGATGTAAATAAAAACTAAAAAAATGTCTAAATTAATATAATATTTTAAGTACAATAAATTTGATGAATATTCATTTAAAACAAATTGGTATTTTGTGAGTCATAATAATAATAATACGAATTCACAACACGTCATAATTTAACATAAGTAAAAGTATTATATTATTGTAGTTGTGTAGGATGAATATTAGACCGATTTCAATCAACTATATTTGTATTGTAATTATATTGTATTTGTACCTTAGCTAAAATAAATGATAAACAGTGCAGTATTTTAAGATGTATTTAATTTAAAGAAATATTGATTTTTTTTTTTAATTTTAATAATGCACTAACGATTTATGATTAATTATTAGGAGACATTTTAGATCACTTATCAGGAATCTTGAAATAATAAGAATTGATGTTTGTTTCATAATAATATTATATTATGTATAATATATTATACACATATAATGAAAATATTATATTGTATTTTAATATTTTATGTCATATGTCTCTTTTTCATTTTCTTTGGCGCTCTATTCACTTATTCAATATTTTATAATATACAAATTAAATACAATTTCACTTTACACCCACACAGTTACACATTTCATAATGATAATAAAATATATTTTGTCATTTATATTACTCGCAAACTTTAATACCAAATATAATTTAATTAGAAAAACATTCAATTTGAGAATGATAGATCATAGTAATATTTTATTACTTTCAAAAGCAATCCCATACACGATGAAAGTTGTTTAATGAAGGGTAATCGTTTATTTACGCATGAAAATTAGAATACTTTGATCCATTGAAGAAATAGTTTTGAATATTAAATGTGTGTTCTGTGAAATCGACCTATCACTTATCAGTCATTAATGTGCAAACCCTACATCCCGGAACACACATTCAAATAACGAGAACTTCAATCCGGAATTTCGAACCAACCTTTATAGTACTTTAGTACTTATATAAAGTTAATTAGTTTATACTAATATAGTAAGTAGTATAAACAAATAAAATACCCTATGCAAAAATAACTAAGAATATAAAAAACTTATGAATGAAATATTGAATATACAAGTAGATGAAATTTCATATACTTTGCAGTGATAAACAATTGTATACACAAAATAGTAAATTCTAATTTACTGCATTGCTATGCATTTTTTCTTGCGGTGTGACTACATTCAGTAATAAATTTAAATATAAAATACAGTATTAATGCATATAATATATGTAACGTGTTCGGAATATAAACTAAAAAAATATTCAATATCTTATTAATGCAGGTCAATGGACTGTTTATTAATAATTTTCAATTTTAATCAATTCTATCTGATAAAACACATTCGATAATTATGATTCCGGCGATCGGATTAGCAAAATACGTTCATCGATCATCGTCGATCTAAACATTATCTAAATCTCGTTTAAACATCGTATTTAAATATCTATGACGATATGGCGTATAATGTGGCGATCGACGATGACGGTCGAATTCAAAGGCGGAAAAAATGCTCATGATAAGACTGAATCGACCGATCGGATAAAAATAAAATAATACGATATCGTACTTAATATATTACCGACCGGGATGTGTCGTAAGTAAAATATTTTTGAAATTACACTCGTTCACACCTAGCCCGGGCCGTTTACCGACCGAGATTCCGCTTTCTCTTCGTGTCCGTCCGACTCGGTCGCATACATATGGCGCGCTCGCGGGTGACCGTGAAACTGGTTATGGACCGGGCCCGTACATCCCGACGTACCTAACACTTGTTGCCGGCCACGGACACGGTAGCCGTGACCTACAACAGTCGCGAGGGAACCCCCTAGAGTTATGTCGTAGCGTTCATTCAGAACCGGACCATTATTGCGAACAGAATATGATTATTATGTTTGTTTTAATTTAACGCACGAAATCACCACGAAATGATATGGCAGTTTTGAATTTTTTTCTCACAACGCTTCCGTTTGTATTGAAATTATATGATAATATTATGTTCCGATTACGCGGTCCACGCCACCACTACCGCGCACAAATTTTCTGTATTTTCTGTCGTTTTAAATCGAATGAGAATAAAAAAAATTTTTTTTAAAAACTTTCGAATTAAGCAACTTTTCAACTATTATCTATACAACAGTTATGTGTGGACAGCACGAGCCGATGACCCGACGACTCGGTAAAATAGATGAGAATATAATAATATGACGACAACAAAATATAATAATCAATAATGGAATAATAGCGTAAAAAAACTCTCGCTACGGCGTATCGTCGTTATTTCCAATAATATTTTATCTAAATGCCTACTATTATATTATTATTACTATAGATACGTGTATGAGGACGAATGGCATAATTTCGATGGAGGTAAGTCGACGACGTTCAGGAATTTATTAATTACGATATAAACGCGTGTGCCCTTCAATGTCGGCTGCGTGTTTTTATGGGTCACTGGGTTGTACGACTCTTACCGCGGTACACGGCGATAAACGTTTTGTCCGTCGGTTCGGTCCCGGAGGGGAACCGTCTCCGAGCTGACCTTCCACGGTTATAGGACTTCCTAAAACGTCCGCGGAAACTTTTGTAATGTATTATTATTATCATCTTCGCCGTAGCGCGGCGATTTTCTCGCGGTGTACTTTAACGTCCGGAAGGAACAGAAATTACACGATACACGATATCGATATTGCAGATGTACACAAATACAATAAAAATGAAAGTCAGCGAAAATCGATTATTCCGATCAGCGATTTGATGATATTCCAAAAACGAAATCGGAGACGACCGGCCGGTGAAAGTCCGCGACCAGTTTAGTCGTGACAATGTCTGGTGAAAAATCTCGATCGAAAAACGTTCGAACTCGAAAAAATAATACGAGACGATGCACGACCAAGAGCTTCTGTCGGTTTGTACGCGCGTATAATAGACGATAATGACGCGCGCGTATTATCGCGGGGCGAGTGCGTGCCGCATTGAAGCCGCGGACTCTGGCGAGAAACCGGTCCGTCGACGTCTTTCTTTCGGTTTCTTTTATCCAGCGATAGTTCCGGCGGGTTATGGGTAAATCGTAAATATATATATTATTTTTCTATATTTATTTGATGATTTTTTTTTTTTTTTTTTATCCGACAATATTTTTAGGTCAAGGATGTCGGGATAAGTTCAACGTACTTTATAAGGTACTGACTATAACTTATAACGACGACAATGATGACGATGAGCCGATGACGGTTCACTCTCTCGACATTATACGTATATTTACTTCGTGTCGGGTCCGTTTTTTTTTTTTCAATGGAAACATCGCAGCTCATAATGATATTAATTGTTTTATAAATTGTTGTGCACACGATATCGGATATTATGTTACGCGCATTTAGATTTTAGACGACTAATTATTCAAACATCGATACACGTATCACGATAGAATATTATATCGAACCTCCACATCACTTTAAAAGACAAAAATAAATAAATCACACAACTTTCTCCCGGTTCGATGGTGTTGCCAAGGATATTTATAATTTTTTTTTTGAAAAGACCACCGTCGACTTTTTTTATACGTCATAGAAAATCGCTTAAAAACACAAAAAATATACACGCTACAAGTTTATAACTAAATAACTAAATATTTACATCAATACCGAAATAAATAAATATGAAACAAAACCTCGCGAATCATTCCAATACATAACAACAATTAAACTCAGAAATTGTTATAACTCTGGCATATGTTACCTAGCAAATATTGTAACCGTTTACTATAACTGTTATTTGTGCTTTATCAGCACATGTAATATGTTATAATTTACTGTTTAAAATCTTGCTCAAATCTAGGTGCCTATATCAATATATCATACCATTGTAATTCATAGCACTATATGAACTATCGTGTTTGTAAAATCGTTTAACAGTAAATGTGTTGTAAATTGGAAAAAGAATAGCCGAAAAATTACATTCATTTTATATTATTAGTAAACTGAATGTGTACACCAAACAGATTTGCAGATAAATATAATTATTAATTTCTATACAAAATTTTAAGATATATAATAATAAAAAAAATCGATGTATCACTGATCTGTCTCTAATTTCATTTTTAATTTGGTAACTTCATTAAATATTATGCGGCATTAAAATCTGCCTTATGTTTTGTTAAGATTTTACGTTGAATACTATTATGACATAATGTTCGTTTTAAAAACAATTATGCGTTATAATATTACATGAAATTATAGCACGATGTGCTATGAAAATACAATTAAAACTTCAAATAACACAAATGTTTGAACCTTAATACTACCTAAATATGATAAACCTTGTTATCATTTATGCTAAATAGGTACTTTATAAATTATAATGACAATTATTTTTAAGTGTAAGAACTATACATAAATTGTTGCTATATTGTTTATTTTAACTAATATTTCAAAATTTTAAACTTATATGATTCTATTAATCATTATGTAAATTAACAAATATAATATGTTGAATATCGGTAAATTATAATTAAATGCATTGATTTAGACGATTTATTTCCATTAATCACAAAATGTCAACTTTGTACAAAATATGAATGTGCCATGGTTTTTCGCAACAAGAACAGTATATCAAATTCATAAATATTATATTATTAAGTATACAGTGTAAAATGTAAATATAACTTTTGACGTTTGAATAAATTACTATTTGTATTTAATAAATAAACATTTTTTTTTTTTTTTTACCTTATGTTTTACCTACTGTGGTAGATAAATCTTTCAAAAGTCATTATTCGTAGGTATTCATAATTATTTGTATAAAAATGAACTTGCTATGAACTCTAATAATAATCTTCAAAGACAATAATTATGTTTGTAAAAATAGCGATAGCCTAGTTTTTTGTTATTTTAAATTACAAGAGTGAAGACTAGAGGTACAAGTAGGCCAAATAGTATGTTCAGAGTAAACCATTTATTGGATTTAATTTAATATGCATTAAGTAACTATGCGCTAGCACAAGCAGTCTGAAACCTGTATTTAGAAAATATTATACTATTTAGCTTACCTGCGAAGAGAAAACGTCTCTATATATGGGGCATATTTGATATCGAGGAGAATAATATAATAAAAAATGATGGGAACCTACAAATAACTCCTTTGGACTGTAGGTACCTACTATTATAATAATCCTAACAGGTTTTCCTTGTAAAATATTTAATTTAAATTAAAATAAAATGCGTATAAATTTGATTAAATAATGTGTATACCATGTTTTACCAACCCGTGACAAGCGTTAATATGTTTAGTGATTATATATACCTTAAGAATAAAACTTTATGTAATTTATCAAAAATATATCATAATAGAAATTATTATTTTAATCAATATTCATATAAACTCAATTCAATCACCCCCTTTATAGTTGTATAAAAACAATATCATAAGAATATTATGTAATTAATTTGCGTGTGAAAACACAAATGTATAAAAAAAAAACAATACATTTACAAGTTTATTACTGTGGCGTTTGTGATAAAAACTCACAGCATGCAAGGTGGTAATTATATACGTTAATATAAATATGTTATTATAAAAAGAGAATGTAAAACTATTAATTTTTATTATTATAATATAATATAGATGTGTAAATAAATGTATGACATTAAAAAAACTTGATGGAAATACACTAATGCTTCTTATAAAGTTTGTTGATACAATCGTCGCGGTAAATTAAAATTGTATAATTATTAATTATAATTGTTTTATTTTTAGCCAACGATATTTTTTCGTGACGTGAAAATAATTAAACACTGTAACACATTTTTAAAATAAATTCATTTTTTTTTAGTTACATACATTCATTTTAGATTCTGAGCGAATCGAATATTTATTGGTTTTATAATGAGGTGATCTTTATTTTTTTTTATTTATTTATTTTTTTTTTTTGGGTATAAAATGGTTTGATTATCACGAATAAGGTATGCTTTTGGTAGAGAATTTCATCTAATTGGTATTTTGTTAAGCTCATTTTTAGAATTTTCCGAAATTATTCTACCCAAAAAAGTAACGGAAAATGGCATATTTCACGGAAACTATAATTTTGATGAACTCGACTTTAAAAATTTTAAGATAATTAATGCAATTTTGAACGTAACGACTTTTTTAAAAGTTTTTAAATATTTACATAAGTATTCTATATATGAAAAAACATTTTGGAACTGTTGTATTCATTATCATTATTCATCTAAATATAGAACATGGAAAATTTTCCAATTTTTTGTTACATAATATTTAATATTATTTACAATTTTGAGTTTAACGATTTGAATATTTATTAGAAGCATAATCGTACATGCTTTAACTCTGTAATAAATAATTTTGTAAATCAACTATCTCATTTTTTTTTTTAACAAGCATCTAAAGTTGCAATTTTAAGTGAAATTTAAAAAATATGATATTTTTATGTGTGTAAACATTATTATTCGGGTAGAATTAATAATGATCCAATTATCATAAGTGGGTTCCTAAGAGGGTATTATTTCAATAGAGAATTTTATTTTGTTGGTACTTTATTAATAATTCACAGAAAATGTAATTTCAACAAAATAGATTTTAAATATTTTATGTTAACTAATTTTTCTTCTGCAAATTATTTGATAATTAAAGAATAATTATAAAAATGAATATTATCAAAATACATCTGACTAAGTTTCGCTCAGAAACATTTTTTCAAATTCAATATTATTGCATTCAAATCTTAATTATAATATAACATAATAAAATTCCACCAATAACTTCTCTGAGGTCTGAAGAGATGAAGGAGGAACGGCCATAATCAACTGCTTAATTTTTTTATATTAATTTAAATAGTAAACTACAACTACTAAATATTATTATACCTACATTTATATTAATATTCGCCACATTAATACCAGGTTGGAATAAATTACATTTAAAATGACTAAAATTAATTAATACTATAAGATAGGTAAATGTTGACATACTATCATAAAAATAAACAATTTTAATACGCGGTAGAAAGTAATAATATATTATATTATTATGACGACACGCGGTTCAGCATTTGTACAAAATTCTGAATTCGAAACTTTCTCATAATAATATTATAAATTTGATTAATAAAAACTATACCAAACATAATATTTTATAGGCATATTGTCTTATTATTATGTTTCATTGTTAATACTTTAATACGAGTATATAGAAATGTTTGCTAAATATTAAATTAAAAAGAATGAAAAGGGCATGAATGAGTAAAATAGTAAAAGTTATTTTATTAACTTTGACTTAACAAGTTAATTTTTCAGTTAATTATTACTTATTTAATGAAGTCAACCTAATTAATATACTTATTTAGGATAAAATATTTTTATATTTAATTTAGCTTGCAATAACAACAGTTATAAATTTCAATCATTTAAAATTTGTTAATATAATATAGGTAAGTTATTTTATCATATATTATATTATAAAAGTTATAAAAATTAAAAGTACAATTTTAATGTATATTTTTTAAATTATATTATACAATATTAATATAATTTTTAAAAATTAATATATTTTACTTTTTAGTTAATTTAAGTTACTTTTACTTTCATTTATCTTTTATAAAGTGACCAAAATTAAAAATAATTGTTAGCTTTTAATTTAAATTTTCACTTTAACGAATATTAACGTATATATATATATATATATATATATATATATATGTTTTACAAATGTAGTATGTCTAAAATATTATCGACGTATAAACATGTCATTTCAAATTTACTTCACTTTTAACATCTGTAGTAAATGCGTATAATATATATGTATAACTACAATATTACTCAAATATATGCAGTAATAATAAAATATTGACGTATGAAAACGTCATTCCTCCTAAATAGCTATCATTTTAAATTTAAAAATACGTCATTGCTCAAAAAATTTTGATATAAATTATTAAAAATGATAGAAATCAATATTCAGTCCCCGAGTGGGTGGACCTTTATAAAAACAATTAACTCCTCAAAGAACGATTTTAGAATATCTTAATTCAACGACAAGAACAAGCTCGTTAACTTGGCCATCCTTGGTAAATAAAATATTTCAAACGCGCAGCGAAATAATCACAATACGTATAGCTAAATAGGTATCTAAATAACTTGTATTAAATTCATTACGCGATGTTCGGTTTCTTCGCCTGAACGCATATGGAATTATTTCATAGCAGTCATATTATTCGCAAAAATTGTCATATTTACCGGTTTTCTACCGAGCCCTTAAAAATGTCAAAATCCGCTACTAGAAACTTAACCGGTTGAAAAAAAATAATAATAATGAACACATTACTTTCATCCTCATACGAATACCAACGCGTATAAACACTTAATTAGAAAATTTACCGTATACATAAATCTTTCTATTGAATTACAAGTAAGATTGCGAATATCATACCATTATTAAATACACAATTTGTATATAAATAGTACCTAAATATGATAATAATATACCTAATTTATGGATTTCATGAACTCGTTGCAATTTGTTTAGTATATTTTATTCGTAAACGATTATTCGAAGTTATAATTATTTTTAACTAGAATAATAATTATACTGATTTTGTTTTAATTTTATTTAAATTAAAACGTTTCCATTGCATAAGTTTATGTATCACATTATCATTATATTATGTTAAAAAAACAATTATCCTTAACCTAAACAAATTTAAAACTTTCAAACTAATGTCATATATATATATATATATATAGTCCAAATGTTAAAAATACCAAGTTACTCATATTCTTGTACAATACAATCTTTATATAGAATGAAAATAATTAAATTTTTTTCATATGTATCAACTATTCTAACATGAACTTTTATATTTGTAAGAATAAAAATGTTTTATACTTGTATGATGTACTATATGCTAAATATTTCCATACAGACATTTTTCCAGAGGAATTTGCTATATTGATTTTTAATTTTGTTATATATTTGACATGACGTCATAAATAATGTTATACTCAACGTCAAATATATTTTATAATTTAAAAACAACATAATTTAGTAATACTAAATAGGAATTGTGTTTAAAAAGTTATGATAACAAAAATAATACAAAATAAATTTTATAATTTAAAAATATAATTTGTTCCGTTAAGTATTAATATAATTATTAAAAAAACAAATTCTATATAAAAACATTTTCATAATAATAAAATGTATTATTATTATATATTTATCTGATGTCTATATATCTATTATTGAGATAACATATATTATAAAAGCATTTTCTCGGATGTTGCAAAATTGTTTACATCATCAGTTATATTATATCATTCCATTATCAATGGATAAAACAAATGAATAGGCATTCATTATTGTTTATGTAGCTCTATTCATTATTATAATATATGTCGTACTCAAGTTTATTTTCAATGA
Source organism: Eriosoma lanigerum (assembly GCA_013282895.1). Classification (NCBI taxonomy): domain Eukaryota; kingdom Metazoa; phylum Arthropoda; class Insecta; order Hemiptera; family Aphididae; genus Eriosoma; species Eriosoma lanigerum. Next base: position 40,831,011 of record CM023358.1, read on the forward strand.
ACAAAAAGCGCATAATATTGAAATATAAATCATAAAAGTTATAACCAATGATGATCAATATGGTTAGCACCGCGCGACACTCTGTGAATATATGTATGATTATAGAATTTTATGATAGTACACATTATAATCATATTGCAAACCTCCTAAATTTACGTGAAAGTTCTATAAGAATGAGTCTAAAAATTTCTACGAACAGAAAAAGAAAATACCTCCGAAAAAAAAATTTTTAATTTCAATTGATTTATTTCTTAACTTTATGTTGTGAATTACACTTTCACCCTTCTAATTATAATGTACGTAAATATTTAGGAATCCTCATGATTGTCTTCTCAGAATGTTCATCGACTTGACGTGTTTAATATTCTATAATTTACGAAAATAATCATCTGTTATAATAATAATCAACTGAAACGATCGTCCGGCGTCCTTTTAGGGAAAAACAGATGACAGCAGCAACTAAAACTTCACACGTCAAATATATTATATAAATACTTGTATTCACGATGATATAATATAATATATAATATTGTATACGGCATTGTTTTTTTTTTATGAAATATATAGAACGTGTCTATCAAAATTTAGCAAACTCTCTGGTTTAAACTTTGATTCAAAGTTCGCGTCAACATAGGCAAAACAAACACAATATAGTAATAATATTTCAAATTACCTTTATGACACATGATTTATAATAAAAACCAAACTTTGATTATATTGGAGATCTCATTAGTAATTTTTCTGTTTTTCTCCCATAAAAACGTATTTATTGACCATGTTGCAACTTTAGTATTACTGTAAATTAAATTATATCAACTAGATCAGTATGTGAGATCTCAAATTTAAAGTCACAATTTTATTATAAGTATATAAATATATTGACTTTAATTTCGAATATTAATAATAACAAATTATTAGATAATATTTATTAAATGTACCGTAATAATACCCTATTTATTTATATACCTACATACATTTATTATCGTTATACCTATCTACAATTTTATAGATAGTTTTTATGTGGTTGATGTTTTAATATCACATTACTTAAAAGGGTATAAAAATCGTAATAAAAATTAATATAAAGTGAAACATTGTTTTATTATATAAAAGTATTTTCTTCGTTTATTACCTTCTTTTTTCCTTTTCTGTAAGTTTGACAAATTATTAGATTTTAATTATTTTATAAGAACTAATGCATTTTTCAATGTAGATACTTGACATTTTTTCTAAATAAAAAAAAATGTATAATTGAAATATTATGAATAAATTTCATATCTGACTGAGTTTCATTCAAAATCGTTTTTTCGAATGTAAATTATTGCATTCGAATATTAATACAACACAATAGCTTTCCGTAGGAAAGCTATCCTATAAACGAGGACTGAAGAGACGAAGAAGTTATGCCTAGAATCGATTGATTGGCTTTTATTTTTTTTTATGATTACATTAATGATATTGATCATTAAAATATATGTTCTATAAAGTAGTAGTTTGCATTATGATCGGGGTTAGATAAATTATATAGCAAATTAGCTACGATTTTTTCATGAAAAGCATAACATATTAAGTACCAATATATTTCTTAAATGTATTAGTTTTTAGTTATATCGATAAAACCATATTTACTATACCATTATATAGGTTGTAATTATACAATATTATATTAATCAGTTTTATTGTTTTAGTTGTTTCATGTTTGTATTAATTTTTAAGAATAATAAAAATGTATTTATTCAAAATATTTACATCTCATTTAAATTTAAAGAAATCGTATTTTTCGTTTATTTATACGAAATTGTATTCAAATTTACTTTATATTCAATAAAATATTATATTCTCTTAAAATTAATATTTTTCTAAACAAAAGTTTTGTTTAAGGTCGTAATTAATGAATAACAACAAAACAAATTAGTTATGTAACTGAAATAGCATGATATTTTAATTGACTAAATTATAAAGTATATTTTAAATATATGAATAAATTTGATTTTAAATGGTAATAATGTTATATTTTATATTTTATATACGATGTACTTATTCATCATTTTTATCAATTATCATTTTAATTTTATAATTATAATGATTACATAATAGTTTATAGATAAGTATATATTTTGATTAAAACTGTCTTACGTATTGTCAAATACAGAATAGTACATAATATGATATTATGTTATCATAAAACTATTCGTATAATTTTGAAAATATTATATTATATTTAAATACATTATCACCTAACTGAAAGATAATAAACATATGAGTAATAATTTGATTGTGAGTCATTTTAATAGTTTAATATAATTTTCGCTATCAAAATATAATCTATAACAACAGATTATAAAAACAAAAAAACTATTAACATAATATTCATTGTTTGATTTAAAACCTCCATAATAGATAGGGTCATAATAATTAAACTAATTTATTAGACATTAGTTTATAATTTTGATTTACATAAAAAAGTAACAATTATATTGCCTTATAAAATTATTATTATTATTTTTTATTTGAAATAAATAAAATATTGTTTTAAATAATTTTAATTAATGAACTTATTAATAAATTATATTGTAATTATAATAATATAATATTAATATAATATAATAGATATTAATATCTTATCAATTAATTAATTAAGTATTTAATGATTATTATAAAATATCTATACTATTATACTATGTTTTAAGTGTATACAAATATTTTTAAACGATTTTTTTAAAATTATAAAATATTTAGGTAATAGATTATAATATAACCTTTATTATTATTTTTAGTTACAAACGGTTAGTAAAAAAATATTTTTATTAAATAAAAGAAATAAATTTGTATTTTAAGTTATGTAAAATTTTAAGATAGCTACTTTAAATATTATATTTGTATGAAAAATTTGATTAGTAATGACCTTTTTTAATTACGAAGAGGAAAAATTTCTAGTTTTTCCTTTTTATGAACACTATTTTTTTATATTTTTCTAAGAGAGTCTATATTTTAACAATACAATTTCTCCCAATATCAAAACTTAGATCATTTTTTAGATCCTGTTATATTAACTAAAATATTTATCTACAAAACAGCTCGGTATTTATTTTCATGTAAGTACCTATATACAATACAACAATTAAATAATAAAGTATAAACAACGATCAATCCTTATATGTATTGTAATTGTACAGATGCTGGTAGTTAAAAATATTAGTACTATATTTTCGGTTTTTTTCTTCAATTTTCAGTGAGATTATAAAAAAAAATTAATAAACACTTACATATTTTCTTATAATTTTAAATATGTCATGTATCTAAAACAAAATTATAAAATAATAACTACTATAACTAGTACAAAGCAAAAACATTAATATTTAAAACAAACCAGCCTATGTACCTATATAATTAATATAATACCTGATAAGTAATATATAGATTATGGGTATATACAAATGATAGCGATACTAAATTATAATATCAGTATAGTTGATGACATATATAAATATAACTTACCTATATAGTATTAAACTATATCTAATATTTTCAACAATTTATTCATACTTTTCAATTTCTGTTTAAATTGTATTAGGTAACTAAAATATACTACAAACTGCAGTAACGGCCAAATAATATTGAAATTGGTTGTTTATAAAATATACATGAATGAAATTGTATTAATCGAGATAAATTGAATTATTAATTATGTACGCGGATGTAAAAGTACAGTCCATATAGTTACCTCACGAAAAGTTTTTGAAACGAATATTAATACTTAATATAGGTATACATTCACGAAAACGTAATAAACAGTAGATGGTTGTCGATTTGATTTGATTTTACCAAGGCCAATAAAGGTGCTGAAAAAATAAATTACTACGAAAATACTCAATGCCGTCTCTTGCTTTATATTATATTCATCTGCCGAGTATAAACAGTAAACACATATTTTATACCTAAATAATAGATGTACATAGGTATAAATAATATAATAGGTATCTGATCAGTTTTTTTTTCAAAATTAATCATGTCCAAAAATACACAATATAAAAATGTATGTTATAGAAAATAGACACTTAGATTTTTCAGTAATCAACTTCACGAAAATGAATTAAAATATAATTATTATATTATTATGGCATAGGTGTAACAGCGATTATAATTGTTTATTATTACGTATTACAATATTAATACCTATAATATTAAATGTGAAATAATAATAGTTTCTAGGATCGAAATTTAAGTGTTTCGAGTAACTCGTTAATAATTATAAAATCAAATAGGTACAGTCAGACACGGATGTATTATGGTAATTTTAGGCAGTCGCGGCAATTGGAATGTTAACGATAATACATCTATATGAATATAACAGAGTAATGTATGAAAGGATACACAAAATGAGTTTCACATTGAAAAAATATAAATGGATATAAAATAATAATAATAATAATAGTAATAACTATATAGCCGATGGTTGGTTGTTTTTTTTTTTTATATAAATTTTTTCTTAAAAAATAAAATAACAAAACTGTATGCTCCTTCACGATATTCTCTGGTGGGGATATCCAAGGGAAAGTCTTCTTGGCGCGCACTTGGCACGGCGCAGGTCATCAACTATAACGGCACCTTGCCCGGTATATAGCTCTTCTAAGTTTAAACTACTCTTTTAGTCAATTGCCGAAGCTCAGAACGCGCATTTAAGAGTTGGCTGAACATAATAGTACAGTGTTTGTAACAATATTCGGTGTTCGGTGAAAATCGAATCGCGTGCGGGGAAATAATAACATTTTAACGTGCGTGTGCGTGCGGATAAAAAATAAAATTTTAATTTCTCCCTGACCGTTAACCGAAAATCAATTCCGTTGGCGCGGAAAACAATTGCCGAGAAGACGTTAATTTCAAACACATTTCAAAGGTCAGTGTTAAGATAGCATAACGTTATAATAATATTCGTCATTTTAAAACCCGCGATACACGATGCGCTGATCGGTAACCACGGAATATGTTTACCGTGATCACGGAACGTATTTAAACGTTTCGATTGGCCGTGATTTAATATTTTTAGTAATGTTGACGGTCTGAGGAACAATAATATAAACACATAACAAACAAAATGAAATAATAATAATAATAATTTTTAATTAGGCCTGTAGAGGATCGGACTAAGATTTTCCCTAAAAATTTTAGGATGTATGCGATCCGGGATCAGAAAGATTATAAACTACCCGTGGATACCACGGTCTCCATTAGTGTCCCTAATGAGATCAGTGATGTCAAAACGTCTTCTTCTCGCAATCTATCGGTGAGAATATTATACTTCTTGTACGAATTCTTCCACCGAAGGGTTCTGGGATTGCACAGACAACGCTTTTCCGAAATTTTAAATTATTTAATCGGGATATAAAAAAAACGCTTGGTTTAGCTTGGTTTTTTTTTATGCCAATGTATTGAAATGTACATATGTACGTATAAAATGTAGTAATATGTTGCAAAACATAAATTTACTAAAATAATAAATAAATAAATGTTAAGTAGACTTAGCGTATTATAGAAGTAGTATATTATTTGGTTACACGATGTGGTGGTATTTATATTATATACAGTGACGTTCTGGGAACTCGCTGCAAGGTTCAAGGTGATTTATGTATGGTGTTGATATTATATTGTTATGTGAAATGTGGTGTACTTGAACCAGTTTCGAGACAACAATTTTAAACGCGTGTAGGTCAGCGGCACGTGGACTTGTTGAGGTTTCCGGGTGATGGTTTACTAAATTTTGACTTTGAAAAAAAATAAATCCTCCGTTTGTTTGTACTTATTACATTGCGTACGAAAATTTAATTTCAAAGAGTTTTAACAAAATTTCTCAGACCTCGAAAGCACACACAAATATAGTCGTTTGTATGTGTTTTCAAGAACAAGACAACCGTATGTGATTATTTTTTAACACGATTATCTTGCCGCTGACCCTAAGCTCAGAACAATGCACTAAGTATCCAACAGGCTGACGTGTAACAATAATTATTATTGTTTATTACGATTATTAAAACTCGTTGATTGTGACGGACGTGATGATTTTTACAGATGATAAAATGGATACTGATCGTAAGCTTGGGATGCTGCGCACTCATGTACAGTGCCAGTTCATCGCCCATCGTTAGCAGTTCGACAACGGAACCGGAAAAGGAAAGCAACGCCGTCTCCGAAGCAGCCGACAAACTCGTGGCCGCATCGTCGGATAGCGCCAGACAGTCGGCCGAAACTTTGGCCGTTCAGCCTGCGCCCGTGTCCGAGACTTTAACGCCGGTCGCGGCGCCGTCTGCTCCGGCCGTCCCAGTCGCACCAGCGGCGTCCACAGACGACGACGACGACGACGACGACGACGACGATGACGACGACGACGGTGTCGACCTGGACATCACCGGTGACGACGACGACGACGATGACGACGACGACGACGACGACGATGACGACGACGACGACGACGACGAGGAAGAGGACGCGCCGCAACCGGCCAGCGCCAACGCCGCCAACGGGGGAGCAGTCGGCGAACAGCCCGGCACCACCGGCGGATCGTCCACCCCGAGCACCAGCGACGACGACGACGACGACGAGGACGAGGACGACGATTACTTCGACAGATTCTTCGAAGACATCCTCGGAGGTCAGTGTCCCGTCCTTTTTGGACGACTTTTTAAAACCGATTCTTTTATGCGCCGTGATTAATTCGCTGTTCACGATAGTGGTGTTTTCTTCTGTCTATCTTCATATTACGGTTTACACTTTCACGCAGAAAATAATGCTTTTTACATACTTTCAGAGATTTTTTAATTTTATTTATCACGCGTACTTTTTCCAATGCCACGTACCGCCCTCAATTTCGTAGTGAAACAATAATGATTCTTTGTCATTGTCGTTACAATGCGTTCCCGTTGTTCCCGAAAAAAAAAAAATAACTCTCTAACCCGGCCGATGTCTATATATAATAAAACACAATTATATTATCTTATGACAAACACGTAGCGTTTTTAATACAATTATAATCCGTACGATAACGGTTTTGATATCACGTATAAATATTATTTTTTATTCGCTTTTCCGATATTATGATTTCGATGATTAAACAACAATGTCGGACCGCGCGATGTTTCGACGAAATCTGTAAGTAAATATTATATTAGTAGGTACGTCAGAAAATAAAACCGCGGTTTCACCGCGTGCTCCAGTAATGTATTTTAGATAATAAATCCATCCAAACAGTTCGGTTCATTTCCAGTTTGTTGAACATTCAGATGACACGCAATAAAATCGATTTTATCCGCCGGCGGATAATAGAAATAAAACCTGTGCCCATTGATAACAAAAACTATCGAAAGTAATCGTATTAAATTTAGGAATTTGTGAAACTTCGTAAGCTTCTTTTGGAGATAAATCCTAGCAAAATGTAGTTCCTATTCAATAGTTGTGTTTGTCCGTCAGTTTGTAGAAAAAAAACTGCTCCCGGAATAGTTTTTTTTACCCGAATAAAATTTTGTCCAGAGCGAATGAAAATAAAAATACGTTTCTCGTATTATTATTACACGAATTAAATCCGAACTTGGTCATAATTGCTATCGTTGACGTCGCGCACGTGTTTCCATAAACGATTGATGAGGTCTAGCGGGCATAATTACACTTCGGCATTGGTACGTGGAAGTGAAAATCGTATTATTATGGCTTTTTATTATTATTATTATTATTATCGTTATATTATTTGCTTTTAATTTATTTTCCTCTTTCTTTGCTCGCTTTGCACATCCGATAACGGTGACTCGATAAACAATGATTAATACTCGATCGTTGACACCAAAAATCATCACAAAAGCACTACATTACCAAAACGAATTGCAAACAGCGAACAATGCATAAAACCTAAACATAAACACACAACGATAATATAATTATATATTATATGTTTTATAGTAGTTTTAAATATTATTATGCTTCTCTTATACAACTCATCTCATAGATAATATACTAATAGTCATCACAGGTTTACTATAAGATTCATCGAATAATTCGCATCCTAAATGTATGCAATTAATATATTATATATCATTCTCGTCATCATAACATGCAAAACCTTAAACCATTAATAACAATAATCGATATTTTGCCTATAAAAATGCAGCCAAAATTCATCCCCCGTTTTATTTTATTTTTTTATGGTCCGGGGGAATTAATGTTGTTATCTTGACTCAACGTTCGTAAACCATCATAATTTATTTTATGTTATCTCAACATTTGTAGAGCATCATTGTGACGTATCAATGTATTACATTTTTTGCCCACACTAGTTCGGGTTAAGACCTAGAGATAACCACATACGGTAGTTTAAAGTTTAATCGATACAATATTCGGCGAGGAGAAATTTTGGTTCAGTTTTATTTTTACCCGCGGGGGAAAGGAGTGATTACGTGCAGCATGTCGCACATATAATATATATAATATAGTACTATGATCAGGAATCTTGCATCTTGGAAATTTATGACACTAGTGTAATTTTTGGCATTGTGTGTCTGTTTGTTTTTTTTAGGTTGATCGAACCCGATCGACCGCGGGAGACTAACAAATATTACAGAAACATAACATCAAGATACGACAATATATACATAAATAATCTCTGTGTATATTATTACTTTTGTGTACGATATGTGAAAAACAACATCGAGAAACTCATCTCACTACTTAACGGACTCGATCAAAAAAATTAAATTAAAAAACATATTGATATATAAAAAAAACAACAAACAACATAGATTTAAGAATGTAAAAAAAAACCAAACGTATTTATCTTTATTTATTTATTTATTTATTAATAATTTATTTTAGATATTAGAAAGTCAATATTTCAACGCTATAACACATATTATTATTATTATTATTATATATTGATTTTGTATACATAAATATATATATATATATATGTATTTATAATCGAAAATTTGTTACCAAAAACAACAACTATACTCGAATAACGAATAACTTCACATATATATATACGAACATAATAATAATAATATAGTGTATCATCCGATAATACATTTGAAACAAAATTATGTAAATTTCGTGTTCAATAGCGTAAGGATAATATTATAATATCATTGAGTGTCATAACAAATATATTATTTATTATTATTATTATTTATTTATTATTTTTTTTATCAAAAGTAACAAAACATGGCTGTGATAGCAAAATATTTCAGCAAATAAACAGATTTTGAACACATTGAAACGATATTTTTATAATTTAAATCCAAATCATCCATATTTCACTTTATAATAATACACACAACACACCGACGTATATAATGTAGTATAAAAAGTATACCTGTTCCTATAATGAAACATAAAACAAAAAAAAACAAAACAAAAAACGGTGAAGGTATAATTTTTTTGTTTACACACAAACACACTTGACATGCATATTTTAAACAAAAATATGATGACATGTTTCGCTTTACTGTGCGTGGTACATGGACCATGGTGGTGAAATGCTGTGCAGATCCGCAGGAAGTTAGATCGTGTATACGATCCTTTGCAGATGTGTATATTTGGCGGTAAAGTCTTGAGCGTATCCTGTCCGCGCACTAACTCGACGCAGAAATAATCACTTATTAACAATAAGTGAACACACGTAATATTATAATTATATTTTTCTTAAATGTTTCAAATTAAATAGTATTATTACTATTATACGTTTGCCCAGACGAACCCGTTTTAAAATCGGTGCGAGTAATATAATATTATATTTTTCGCACCAATACGTTTGTAAACGTTTCGACTTGTAAATTTCAACGCGCAAAATCAATATTGTTATTATTAGTATAATAATCTCGACGCGACGACAAATCGTGCGTTGCACTGCCGAAACTGTGTTAGTTTCGGATGTGTATTAATAACAATTAATTGTTACGTTATCGACACTGAGAATATCACGGGTTTGTTTGGGACGCGTATAGAAAGACGCTTATCATACACAACGTCGAATTGGTTTACGTATTTTGTTTTTATTCGCGTGCATGCGTAAGCGGAATTGGGTGATATAAAATTTCTCGACAAATTTCATCATCAGTCTTTGACGGTTTAAAATATCATCGATGATCCCGACTGGTGGATGTTGCCCAATTCCGTAAATGCTGTACGATCGTTATAAATAAAATATACCAGGCTGTTCTAGAAAAAAAAAAAATGGGTTTATTATTATTATTATTGTTATTATTATTATTATATCAGATGAAGAGGAAGAAGACGACGCTTCTCCGATTAGCTCGTTGATCACCCCGTCCACCACGGCAGCTCCCGCGCAGGGTCTGTCCGCGGTGTCGCCCGCCGACGACACGGCAGACTACGGTGCCGGCAACGACGCGGCCGATCAGTCTTCAAACGTGAACTACGACGACGATGCGTCTGCGTCTGCGTCGTCTTCGGACTCGGACCAGGACGGGCCGCACACTGTTACACTATTATCGCCCGTGCCCAACGAAGACGACGAGCTGGTCGCCGACGGTAACGCGGCCGCTTCGTCGTCCGTCCAAGCGGTCGAATCGAACAGCATATCCGCGGCTACGTCCGCCGCAGCCGCCGAGACCGCCGACAACGACGACGACGACGACGACGACGATGACGACGACGACGACGACGACGACGACGATGACGACGACGACGACGACGACGACGACGACGAAGACGACGACAGTACTGCCGCTCTGACGGGTGGTGGCGACGACGCCGACGACGACGACGACGACGACGACGATTCCACGGAAACCAGAACCGTGCCGGAGAACCGAGCGCGTGAGTGTATATAACAACTGCAGCGCGGTAACTTTCGTTGCGTCTCGCTTTGACGTGACTCATCTCGATTGTCACTCGTACGGCAAAGTTTTGTTCTTTTCGTAACGTTATCGCGCTCTAAAGCGACCTCTGCCACTCTCAAAGTATTAGCCAGTGGCACGAAAATGAGGATATTTGAGAGTTGGTAGTCTCTAAGATTTCCATGTGGATGAGTTTTTAGTACGAGGTGACAATTTGATATATTGGAGTGAAATATATAATTGGATTTGTGAATATTTTATTATCTAGGTACTTAGAGGGTATAGGTACAAGTAAAACAATTATAATGATGTTTCATATTGATTTAATACACTACCAATAAGGACGGTTGTTATAGGTCTTTAGGGAATGTGTGGCTTGCTTTTGGAAATTTATAAGTTTGCCATGTTATTAGTGGAAGCAGTCTCGTTTATAATGTTTTCAAGTGACATTTTTACAATATTATAATAGACAATATAATACAGATCTGATATTAAACGTCAGTAAGTACACTCGATACGAGTGATTTTATAAATTATCTCTGCAAAGTGTCAAGTATCTCCGTTAAATCAAAGGTATATTTTACATTTATCCGTCGGCCGACGTATAGGTCATACTGTAAAATAAAAAAATTGCATGTGAAACTTTTATCTGTATGAGTCTTACTAGGAAGGTAAAAATGCGTAACAGTTTTTAAACAGTTTTTTAACTCTACCCAAACACACCGTGTACCTAAAAAATTGTGAAAATAGTCTTTCATTTGAAGTACTTGAATTAAAATTAAAATTAACTATAATAATTATAACTTATTTCATACCATATTCTCCGACAAACCCATTTGGATTTATGATGACGTATTTGCAACATTCCTAATCCCCGCCACAACTAAACGGGGTAATTATCGCGATTACCTTTTACATTTTGGCTTTCGTCAACGTCTTCTGTTTTATTCAAAACAGCTATTATCACAAATTTGACTACACATACTAATTATAGTTTTTATTAAGGTTAGGTTAGCTAACAAAACATTTATTTTTCGAAGTACGATTTTACTTTATGATCTAACCACGTGCTTGAATATTAGGTAAATATCTCAAAACGTATTTTTGTTCCATTGTAAATCCTAGATTTGAATTGTAAAAATGAATTAGAAAAGTAATTGGACATTTTTAAAATGTGAAGTTCAAATATGAATTGGTCTGCTACACGATTAAAAATACTATATAATATCTTAAACCGTGATCAGCTATAATAATCGCGTTGGTTACAGCAAAGAAAACCAATAAATACCATTTTCGCCACTTTTCATTTGTCGTGTCATCCAATCTGTAATCACAGAGTCCACTATAATAACAACAACAATAATAATAATGCAATATTAAGAACTTTCTCGGCAATTCCCAATTAATGAATTACCTCGTATGAATATGAAATAATAATTAACATAATACATCGTACTTTTATGATATAATGCAATATATATATTTATATCAAATTCGAAACAAACAAAATTATCTATTAATTTAATAATATAAATATAATATGATGTTGCCATTTTTTCGTAAAAAAAAAAACTTCGCAGTTGCTTACAGATTTCACGATAATTTATTGTACGTGCTCAATGTGTATTATGCGTATGAATAAATATAACCATAATTATATATCGCAAATTTCAAAAAATATCTTATAGAAATACTGGGCGGTGTCTTCAAGTGTATAATATTGATATAGTTGCAGGTATAAAATGTGTTGTTTGTGCGCGCGTATCAATTTAAAGTTAATCGTAACATAATCATATTTTCTACACTCATCACACACATACAGATATAGTATTATTCAATTTTATATTTTATGTTTCTCTGCACACCTACCCGATTCAACCTAAAATTAATATGCTAATGACGTGCATCTCGTTTGAATTTAAAATTACAATATTTTTACACGATAGAACCGTTATTATATATTATAAATTTATAACCAGTTATGAACAACCGATATAACTTCGTGTACACATTTCAATGTACTATAAAAAAATCATTATTTGACCGTATATTATTATATAGGTTATGATAACTCTCGTCAATGAACAGTTTTATGTTTAAATATAATGTAAAAAAAAAAATTTTAAAAAATATTGCAATGATTTGTCTTCAATTGGAAAATCGATGATTATTTCGAAACGTGATCCTATTATTAATGTTTACATTTCTCGATCACCGTTCGAGTACGGTACTTTTAATATTATTATCTATATCAATATATTAATAACTGACGTTTCAACGATTTTTTCAATAGTGTAATATTGAAAAATAACCATCGATAACTAAATCAAATAATAGTAACCACGTCATCCGTGACAAGTAATTCGAATAATTCGTCGTAGAAAGTACCGTATCGATAATTTAGTTTTGTTTTATTATCGCGAGTTTTTTTATTTTGTATATTATTATCATTCAATACTAATAGCGTAGATCATAACATTATCGTATTTGTATTATTTCCAAGACTTAACGACTGACTAAAAGTCTGCAAAATACATCTAGATCTTGTAAATTTTGGTGCGATTTTGCCGTGATATACTCTATTGCAAATATAACAATGTATTTTATTATGTTTACCTTGTCGTCACAATAATAAAACTCGGATCGGATAGAGGCATAATATATGCACACACGTCAGCTCATATATATCCACCTGAATAACATAGTAATAATAACTTTATCATCGTTGTTGTTGTCGCCCATAATTCCCGGCCACCAACAACGGTATTCCGGAAACCTACATCCGGATATTATACACGCCGGAGACAGGACACCCGCTCACCGGGTAACAGGTTCAAGGATGTGACCTCGATACCGCGGTCGCGTATATGTGTCGACCATCATGTGGGCGTGCCGGCGGATGACCGTCACCGGGAAACTAGCCGCCGCGTAGAAAGCAACCAGAATACATATAGGTGTATATTATGTTATTATTATTGTGTATCTCGTATCCGACGAAAATCATTTCTCCAGAAAACTGGTACTTTCTAACCGGGCTGGGACCGAAGTGCCGCCCCCGGGGAAATTTCTCTCTGCCACGGCTTAATGGCTTGTTTTTCTATTTTACTTTCAATCACTTTTATACCGTTTTCATTTCTATCCGTTCGTGTACACGAATAAATTAAAAATCTATTTTTTTTTCTATATATAGAAGACATATTTACCAGTTGCCGACAACAGCTGTAAAAACAGTCTGTACCTATTACTAAAAAAAAAAAAGTAATAATAATACTTTAAGTACAGTATATTTTTTAAAAGCATTTTTCTTTGAAATAAAAGTATTGCATCGTGTATACATAAATTTTGAATTACGTTCCAACCACAATTTATTAAATTATTACAATCGCTTGATTGACATACCTTTTAACTGGTTAGGTTAGGTTACTTATATATATATATATAAAAAAAAATAAAACAATTGTCCTGAAGGAGCCAACAATACGCGTGATCTCGACAGCAATTATAATTGTAATAATATTATGATTGGTTGCATTAACATAATAATAAAAACGAGAAAAAAATACCTATCGCTGATATAATGTAAATGACATAAAAGTAATATAATTATTAATTATTTTAACTGTTTGGTTTAACATCTATTCCAATTTTATTTGAAAAAAAAATCGTTTTATATCGATTATTAAAAACATTAAACAAATAACCGATGGATTATAATCTTAATTTTGCAATATAGTTTTTAAATTACTATAATATTATATACTCATTGGCAATTGCTCCCATTAGCTTTTTTGGTTCAGTTATTATAATTATTATGTTATATAAAAAGACACAAAATAAACATTTTTTTAATAATTTTTACGTCACTAAAATTACCTGTACCTATTGTCTATGAAATAAAATATTTCACAATGCACAGTTTAGCACTAGTTTTATAGTGAAATTAAAAATTGAAAAATGAGAATATTTTTTTCTCCTTCATTAAAAAGTTTGTGCGTACGCCTTTGATTTTGTAATATATTATTATTTAAATCCAATAAGAAGTTGGCAATTTTTCACCTGAAACCTATTTATAACATTATTATATTCATAAAGACCTCGGATACATATATTTTACTCAATTTAAAATATGAACCTATACATAATTTATGCTACCCTATTCTAAATGATTTTCTTTGAGTTTTTATTTTTCTTTTTTCTTTGGTATACTTGATTATGCAATACTGAATGCTGATAGACTTCTACTAAAATTACATTTGCATTTATATGAGTAGTATTATTTTGTATATAAACAGAATATTGTTTCTATAGAATTTACAATTTTCATATTTGAACAAACGTTTCAGGAGCGAAATTTTCAGAAAAAAATAAATCTAGAGAAATGTAAAATAGCGTACACGTGTACATAATATGTGTTAATAAAATTATAATAACTTATGTATGCATACTATATATATAATAATACGTACAATGTTGGAAATGCTAATATTAATTAATAACAATTAAAATACACATCAAAGCCACCCTTTATTGTGTGTTTCTTAATACTAATCATAATACAATTTGTTATACAATTACTATTACAATACTAATAATCTATAAATCGTAAATCATTTTAAAATAATAAAAAATACAATATTATATAAACTAAATTTGGTAAATTTTCGATATGGAAATTATGATGCAAATTACGAGGCATTATTGGGATTTTTTTTAATATATTCATTTTCAAAATCTTATTTTCTAGATGCTTTGTTACGAAACAAAATAATATAATGAATAATTAGTAGATCAAAAATAATAACATAATTTATGCATACAAACTTAAAATGAAAATCATTATTTTATTGAGTATACCTATAAATTTGTCAATGAAGGTCATAAGAAGAGAGTTTAGAAACTTTTAATGTAAACCAACGAATTTTGTAGTACGCGGGAATCGACAATACGTGTCGTCGGAGCTCAACTCGAAATGCATTGTACCAGACGCGTATACGTATTATACGCAAAGATAGATTATTATCTTGTTTGGCCTTGGGCCGACTGAGTTTCTGAATATCTCGTATATAAATGTAATAAAAATAAAGTATGTTTTTGTCTTGAAAAAAAAGTCTATCGATAAATAATACTCGAAATGACATTTGTCTTGAAAAAAAAAAAAATAATAATGTATTTTTGTACTCTATAGTGTTCTACGATTTAACTGAATATTATGGAGAAAAAATAAATTTTTTTCCTAATCCACTCTTACGCGATAAAAAATATTATTATTATATTAGCATTCAGTCATCGATTAATAAGACCACGGCGACGGTCATCATCATTAATCGTTATCTCAATTTCTGTCCTAACCATAAACGAGATTTTGATGTGAACTTGCGAAGGGGTTGACTATATTATAATATTATGTTATGACACGGGTATAGTAATATATTGACAAATGTATTTGTTCGCCGAAACTGACCGAAACTATATAGGTAGTATAATATAACCAACAAAATAAAAAATAAAAAAGACGTGTGCAACGCAGATAAAGTTTTTATTTTAATTTTTATGAAACACATGTCGCCGCATATTATATCGGTATATAGCTACAATATAATATGAAATATTAACGGATGGAAACTATTAGTTTAATTTGAGTTAAAAAATCAAAGAAATCAAAGTTAATTAAGGTATGTACCTACAAAAAAAAAAAAACATGTAAATTGTACAATAATGAATAATAATTAATTTTATTGTTGTACCTATTGAATATTATAAATTTAAAAATGATGACATTATTGTTTTGTTATAATGTTCCCGTACAATACAATTATTGTAAATTAATTGTTTTCACCTTGTTATATTTTTCTTGTTCAATATCTAGTTTTAACATTTCGGCGCCCGATCAAACGATAATTATCCCGAATTATTGATATTTTATTTGTATAAAACTATTAACTACGGTTGGCACGCATTAATGAGTATATAGATTTGTGTACGAAATAATGTCTTACTGTATTAAAACGTGAATAATATTATTATTGTAATACGGTCGTTGGCGCGCGCGTGTGTGTGTCGCCTCCGGGCTCGCGCAGGAATGTTGTTATCGAATTTTAAGGAGGCCAAACTGGTCGTGCGCGCCGTTGTTTTCGGTCCGCGCGCGTACCACTTATAATGTTTTAGGTATGATTATTATTATCATTTCGCGGTGGCCGTCCCATTTCGCGAAGACCGCAAGTTGAATGATGACCCATGGGTTAACATTACCAGATAAACCCATTTCGGTTAAATATTATTGCAATATTTATTAATATTGATCGCAGCGGACGAAAGGAAAACAAATATCGTTTCTGTTACCGTTATTTCGTATGTCGAAAAAAAAAAAAAATTATATTCCATCTAGTATTATATTTATATTACTACGTAAAAAAAGGCGATTTTATGTATTCGATAGATAAATAAATAAATAAAGTTAGTACGATAATTTTTTTTATTCGTAAGAGAAATCGTGTTGCCGAAGAAAAACTCCAAAGAGGTATATAGATATATTAGTAATAAAAAAAAAGAATAATATTGTATCTTGTTTCGGCGCTTTTAAGGTTCAAAATCAATTACATTATGATATACGACGGTTTAGAACATAGTAGAACAGTATTTTATAAATTAAATATCTACTACTTGTTTCTAAAAATTTAATTAAAACTTTACATCACATTAATCCGCATCTATATAAGGTCTCGGAAAATTAACAAAATTTCAAATTTCTATAGTTAAGATACAATTTAATACACAATTCGTTGGTTTCGAAAAAAAATACTCTACATTATTATTAGATAGTTTTTAAATTCTATCTGAAATTCGTTTAAACGCGTATTAAACTTTTATGAATTCATTGTTTTATCTTTTAACTAAGGTGTAAAACTATTTTTTTACGTAAAGAGGTACGAGGTAGGTACTTATTGAATCAATCATACAGATGTGATGGCCTGACGATATGAAAAGTTGTCCCTTGACAGTTAACGTATGTAGGTACTCCCAAATATCACATGTCGTGGTCACATTACTGAGCAATATTTGGAGAATGAAAATAGTATCAAAAATAAATAATGCTTACATTACATTAGTATTTGTTATAATAATATAATAATAACGTATTGTCGAACAAAGATGACATTGATCGTGATTTTAATTTCATATGCGCACATCGAGTATATTGACCTATTATAATTTATAGATACGTAGACCATTCGATATTTATATACGACAGTGATAAAATAATAATAATATCGGGACAACGGATCTTTGACACAAATTTATATATTTATTTCTGTGTTTACATATATAAGATGATGGACTTGGATCGTTTATACTTCATGATGAGCATAATAATAAATAAAATATTATATACGATTCAGGTGCCGCGTATACGCGTCCGACCATAATAATATGTATAAATCAAAGATTGTCGACCGGAAGAAGGTGCAAATTCCAGTAGGCAATATGCCAAAGGTAACATTTCTGAGGTTCATATCGTTGTCATCACATATTTTATTATTAATACGCGACCTTAATATCCGGTTGATTTAATTCAATTATCACGACAATATTTTGTCAAATTAACGTTTTTATCTTTTATTATTAATAAGTTTTGTCTTTGCGTAAAACTAAATATGCATATCCCATGTTTTGTGGAGTGCAATGACATTCGTTGAAAAATTCATATGTTTTTTCACAGCTATATATTTTAAAAAGCTGACATGCATCTGCATCAGCATATTTGCATTTATATTTTATATAATTATCTACTAAAACCAATAAAAATATCAACGAGTAATGTTGTAATGTTATCTTTCTTCAAAAAAATATTTTGTAATAAAACACACTATTATTAAATTAGATTTACAAAATATTTCGAGTAAAATTAATATTGTTGTGTATGTACCCTATAATTATATAACTACACATAATATTATATAGCTACAGATGTTAGGTAGATATTTCGATATAAAATTATTCGTTTAATTTTACTTTACAACCTACCTAACCAATTTACAATTGACATTTTTTCGCGATAAATGCTTTATTTTTTTAAACCGTTTCCAATTCATACATTCTAACGTTTACAAACACAAAATAGCCTGTAGTCACCGTTGTTAAATAAGAAATATTGTTTTAATATTGTTCGTCTGACCTGTATTTATTACGTGTAAACATATAATGCGTATAACCTACCCGCGAGGACAAATTTAATCGAAACTTCGAAGGGATGTTATTATTATTAATCTTTTCGACAGACTTTAACAATATGTCGACGAAGTGTAAAACGGATGCCGCGGTCCGGACAAAGGCACACCACGCGCAGTACAATAGACAAAAAGACTAATTTACCATCGCCATGCTTTTATGTTATATTGTTAAAATCATTATTATTTATCATCATTATTATCAACGTTGAAATATACATATAATTGCGTTTAGACTTATTCCGTTAAATGTGCCGACTCGGTGTACGCAATATAAGAGTAGGTACGACCGAACGATAAATGCCGAAAAATAATAAAGCGGCCACCCTGGTAGACATACTAGTAAGATTTATGCGATTTTTTTTTCACATCCGACGTGTATATATCCGTCTGTTAAAAGGGTCTTGCGTATATTTTATCTATATATATATATATATATATATATATATATAAAAACAAAATATATTCAACTGAATATAAGTGTGAAGCTCATTAATTCAAAGTTTTAGCCACCGCTGCCGTTTGTTTTTCGGTGACAGGCGGTATAATGTCGGTCGCAGGTTGACTTTGAAACACGAACACCTGTGGACAACTCGATTTCCCGCCGGTTAAGTGTTTTCCATTAGGCAAAGTCATTTCGCGCGGTTGTACTAAACCCGTTCGCGGCGAATACACATAGTCCATGTTGTCTACCCGTAACGCCATAACGATGTACATAAATATATTATAATAATATTTACTGATGATATTTACAAAATGAGATTCAGAGATTACATAGGTAAAATAAGTGTTGTGCTTACCTTACCAGTTACTGAGTAAGTCCATATGTCTAAAATGAAATTTTGTAAACCGAAATTCTGATCAACCCACAATAACATATTATAATAGGTACCGGGCACGCACGTTTTCAAAACGTTTTTTGACGGTGATCGGCCAGGTTGCCTCAAAAACATTATAGTGAAATATTTTCAGCTAAACATAACTTTAATATTAGGCCTGTGAATATGTGATATAATATAACGAGTATATTATAGAGTCTAATCGAATTTTACTGATATCGAATGCACGATTATTTTAATTTAATTTAATTTAATAGTCGAAACATGCATAGGTAGATATTATTATATTATAATAATATACACCGTGTGAAGAACAATTATAAACGGCGACGGCGACGGCGACGAATGTTACGCATATGGGCGCGTTAATTTAACGATTTAAAATAATTTTAATTCGATGCCACTTCAGGAGCGATGAGCAACAACCCTGTTACCTTGCCACCGTCGTACATTGCCAAGTACAACAGATTTGTGGATAACATACTCGGTCGTATCAACAAGGTATTGAGAAAGAACTACGACCCGGTGAACGTGCGACTCCAAACGCCTACGCAAACCACCGACACCAAAAAGAAAGTAAACGCGCAAAAGACCAAGACCAAGAACAAAATCGAATCCAGAGAAGGGTAAATAATACTTTTTAATTATTATAATGTGGTCGAATTGCAAATATTTATTGCAATTAAAATGGTTATTACCGCGTTATTATTGTAAAAGAGTATTAGATTAATGTTTACATTGCCTAACATGTTATTATTATAATTTTTTTTTTTTTTTAGTTTATGCGCAACAAATGAATTAACAATAAATTATTGAATTTAAATTTTTATCTCGGTTAAAAGTTTATAAAAATTATGAATTAGAATATTATATATTGTAAACCACTTAGATATACAATTTATTTCAAGTTATCATATTAATAATAATATATTTGTAGGTTATATAATTATATAAAGTAATATGATCGTATATAAAGATCAATATAAGGTAACGAGATTACGTTCAATGTTAAAATGTAGTCAAGTTACAATTTAAATAACAGCAATAAACTTTAATTTCTATAATTGAATTGTTAACTTTTATTTTGGAGAAAATACTACGTTAAATTGTAGATACCTATAGTAAAATACTAATAGATTTTACTCCATTACGAATCTAAACGAAATGCGTTAAAAAAGAAAAAGTTAATAAATGTAATAGGTTAAACAATTAGTTACAACAAAAAGTTAAATACACTCACGAAGTACAATACTAATATACATATACTTTATAAAATTATTACGTGCTACAAAAAACCAATATTTTGTTCCCAACACACTCACATATTATAAACGTTAAACGTATTATATTTTTATATTCATAATTTCCAATGACATTTGGATTTCTACTTCAGTTTTACAATATGGACGTCATAAAATAATACAATGACGATTGACTAGTGACCATAATCTCGCTCGTGTTCGTAGTTCGTATAAATTCATTTTACAACTACAATAATAACGCGTAAAATATATTATTATAGTTTTAAAATGTGCGTATCTAATTCATTTTTGCTGCGACATTGTAATAATGCGGAGAGTTTAAGAGCGTGCATAAAAGTGCACAATCGTCCCAAAACACGCTATTATATTGCTCACAATAGTATTATAGTTATGCGTACAACAATTGAAACTTCACAATAACGAATCCACCGTAAACGTTTATTCAAAATTAAATACCCATCGTTCTGTTTGAATAATAATGCAACGTCACATAATGTAAATACGTAATATAATTTTGAAGTACTTACAGGCTAATTAAAAATATTATATACTTATAATGTTGATAAATCAAACATTTTATTTTTTGGCATTTCGTCTTAATACTACTTAATAGGTATATTTGTATAAATATTACAAATATTGCGATTCTTCAAACGATACATTGTTAAATATATTTTTTAATTTTATTCACTGGCATATCCTAATTAACGTATATTTTAATTAAACATTTTTTAGTAATCAAAAAATTGTTTTATTATACTGAATTGTAATAATAAATAACAGTTTATTCAATAGAGAAAATAATATGCCTGTAAGTAATGTTACAACCTGTTGCTACCCCGTTACCCTACAATCTTACATTAATAATATTATATTATAGCAATTTCTTACTCTCTCTAAAATCATATAGTAATCAAAAGGTGCACGTTCATGAAAATAAAAATAACAATATACATCGATATAAAAACTACGAACAGTACGAACAAATAAAAAATATATATGTTTCTTATAGAAAATATTATTGTTTATAGATGTCTATACGCTATACCTACTATATATAGGGGATGCAATGTCCGGGGGGAAAAAAACTAAAGTCCCTCTGCGAAAGGGTTTATTATTTTACAGCCCAATATAGTTTCCCACATTAAACTTTGTCGGCAATATTATTTTCGTCAATACAAAAACAATATCAATTTCATCAGACCGACCATTTCATGCGGAACTTTTTGTTTAACTGAAACACAAAAAGGCACTTTTTTCTTTTTCTCTTTTCGTTCTTTTCACCTTTCGAAGGCGTTCTATTATATTGTTCAAGTTGTTTTTGTGTTAGATCAGACAACAAAAAAGAATGAATGAAGCGAATTCGCAAAAATTTGAATTTCGTATTAGTACCTACTCAAAGTAATCTATTATCCCCTATTATCGCATATTCTGTTGACAATCTTTGCACAAAACTAAATAATATTATGTATTATTCTAAAATAATACATAATCGTGTATATATTAAAAATTTTAAAATCATCTTGTTATAGAAAGTATGATAAATTTGTATTTATAGGAATCATCATTCGGCATCTACAAAAAACAGCACTGTCCTGGCGGAAACTGCAATAAAATTGCAGGTGGAAAATACGACTTCTGTCAATGGCACGTCAGCTAGGAGGACACAACGTAAGCACCATAAACATGGTAGAAAATCGAGAGCACAAACCAACAAGCCTAAAGCCACCAAAAACAAGGTAAAAAATAATATATAATATTATCGAAAAAATCAATGTAGTAAGTATGGAGTTAGGGATCTACTTAACTCTACAAATATTTCGTAAAATTCTTTAATTTATTATAAAAATATTATATTTTTAAATATTCAGATTTTTTAAATTTGTTCTAACCGAAATTATAATTAGGCACCCCTAATGTTTGTTGGTATTTAAATAATAATTATGTTAATTATATGAATATTTATGATTTAAGTCTAATAAGAAAAAAGAACATTTTTACACTAAGTATTAAGGAATAAAAACATTAAACTACGTTATTGAATTAATTGAATATTTTAAAATTTCAAGTTAAAAATTCATATTAAAAAAAAATGTGATATACACATTATAATATGTGTATATATTTTCTTAACGTTTACATGGAAAATGTGTAAAAGCAATTTAAAAAAGCGTTAAACGATTATTAAAATAAAACATTATATTATTTATAATAATAATCAATCATTTTCGTCACATTTTTTCCATATCAGCCAGCTTCTAAGCCGAGTAGTCCGCCCAGAGCCAGAGCTACCATGTACGGATTGAGCACTTTGAGACGGGATGGAGACGTCAGTGTAAACGTAATGAGTACCCACACGACGGTGAAGACTAAGTTTTTGGTCGGTCCGCTCACGTTGAAGGTCGAAAAAGAGGTAAACTTTAATATTTTATTCATTGGCGTTCGATTTTTTTATTGATCGATTGTCAAAATATCATCGAAGAATTTTTTTACCGTTTTAAATGTAGTATCACCGATGTAAATGCAAAAAATATATATACATATATATTGTATAGTCAGATTTTCGTGATACAAACTGTATATTATATAATAATATAAAAAATATTTTATATGTGCCGCGTACAAACGATAAATATGATAATAATATAATAAGTTATTTTACTGCAAAATTATGTAAGAGGATTTGTGCGTGTATTCTCTTCGATATTATATTCTATAATATGTTGTCCAATTTGCATATACCATATACGTATAGCTTGCAAGTTGCAGAACCTTCATATTATTATGACGACGGCGATTTTGAATTTCAGTAAATAGTCGATAGACATTTTTTTTCCACTGCTTATACCCAGTTAGAGAAAATATATTTTATTTTCAAAATTTCAAGTTCCCACACTATAACAACAATATAAATATCGTTATATATTCGTAACTGAAAGATAATTTTTTTTACAAAATCGATTCTAATAATTTTGTCAATGTTTATTATTTTTTTAAGTTAAAACACATTGAATTGCATTCACTGTTATTATTATTTTTTTATTTTTTTTTTATTATTATTATTAATAGCTACACATTTTTAACTAAGTATAGCATTTTTTTCAAACATTTCTTAATAATTACTACATAATAATCTACTACATAAAAATATTTCCATTTAATATATAACTAGTAAAGTTTTAAACATTAAAAAAATATGATGGGGAGAAAAAGTATTTCACAATAATATAAATTAAGTAGAGTTTGTGATAAACTTTATATTTTAGTCCATATTATAAATTTATAATATAAATTATAAATTTTTTTACTTCATACAATAAAAAACACATTATTTATTAGTTTCAACCGATAAGTTTATCAATATTAACAGTACTATTACTTTTTTAGTTCATAGAAAAAATGTCGATGGGTTTAACAGTTAAATCCCCATGTTTAACATATTTAACTATATTTATGACAAAATCGTATTCTGAAATTTGAAATAATTTAAAAAAAAAAAATTAAATACTAAATTGTAAAAACTAAAAATTGGGTTTAATCGAATGTATATGAAACGTTTAAATATGCAAATTATTATGTAATAATAAATTTGAGGTAGAATATGAAATAACCTCTGATATTTTGAATAATAGTTTATATTGCTTAAAGCTGTTGGAAGTTTAATTTATTATTATGTAGATAAATGGAAGGTAATTGGCCTCGGGAAAAGGAAATGAACATAACATAAGATAATAATAATTGTGTTTATCATAATTATATAGTTAAAAAAAAATTTAATAATAATATTATTATGTGTATATTATGAAATATCGTACATATTATAGTTGCGGGTCGGATATCGGGATATATATAAAATAACATAGGTTAACCTTATTGGGAATAAAAAATAGAATTAAATATTATCTTTAAAAAATAAACGTTCTAAAAAACTTTACCACCGGACTTTTACAGCGTAAAATTTAATTATATTAATTTGATTTTCAAATGTCGACTCAATTTAACATCCAAATATTTTTATACTATATGTTCCATAACTTTTTTTACAAATACATTCGAATCCAATTATTTATATTTCATACGGTGTAATAGAGGCAACTTTCATCACTCTGTAGGTATATATTATTGTAGATAATAATTTGTGCGCGTAACTAGAGAACTTGCGTGTTATACTGTACTGTATAGAATTATAATATACCTACTCATAATATTGTGTGCACTGTGCATTTCACTTACATTTTGCACGATAAAACAAAGTACCTAATATAAAATACGAAAAAAATATCTTGAAGCGAAAAGCGTGTTTGTATATTCATAATATCGTATTACAATGCTATTATGTATTTATGTGGTGTTTGATAAAAACCCGTTAAGATAGAAAATAATTGAACTTTAAAAAATATAATATATACTTTTTTGTTTACTCTAACTATATAAGATGGGAAATGAATTTTCAGCAAAATTAATTTCTGAATTTAATAAGGAAACACGACGCTTTCTATATTTTAATGTACCGACGTTTTTTAACCTATGCGGTATAGGTTCGCGGCGGTCCCGAATAATTTTGAATGGGTCCAACTACAAATTAAAATAATTTTCATTTTAAAACGGTTTGTGTTCAAATTATACTTGTTTATTTTTAGATAAAATGTAATAAATTATTCGCGATTTACAGAGGAGAAATATTAGCCACATTAAAATAAATAATTTTAGTTTAGTTATAAGCAGATGATAGGTCGCGATAAAAAGTAGACAAATCTATTAGGTCACGAGTCAATTATAGACTATGTTACTATTATCGATTATTGCTATAACGACTAACCTAATCGAATCAATTTACTTTGTGTGCTTTGCTTCAGTTTGGAAGAGGCGCCAAGAAAGAACTGAGATCCGCAACTGCGACGACCGGCGAACTAATTGGCCGACTCAATATGCGAGTGCTGACCGGCGGTTCGGCCACACTACACTCCATCCGCGTTCACCAGCCAAAACAAGTACACGAAAATATTTTCCAACCCGTTAATAATAATAATAATTTTTATTTTTAGAATTTTGCTTCAATTACTTTTTTCATCCACTCATACAATATCCTATTAGCATTATATTATATTTAATAAGTTTTAGATTAAATGTTTGTTTAGACTATCAGCACGATATAACAATAATATAATCTGCAGTCTCTGAACGATTTCTTCGTACTCATTTTTCTGTTTATTAATTTGCCTGTCGGTTATTATATTGTTGGTATTTTTTTAAAAAAAAATTTCATGTCGTTTGATACGCATTTCATTCGCAATTATTGCGCTGCATCATAAAATATAATATAATGCTTTTTAAATAATTATATAATTAACTAAATTTAATTTGTTCACGGTGATGGACGGGACACACCAATTGCTTCGTGGGTATGGGAAATTCTCGAATTGTAGGCGAGTACTTAAATTATAATAGATATTTACTTTCGCGACATTCCCACGCGAACATTTTACCATCAACAAATGTCTTATGAGTAATCACTATAATCACTTCTCGACATAATATTGTATCGGATTATATATAACACATTATGGAATATAAAAAGATACGATTTTCGTGATAAAATATTATTAAATCTTACTCGAGACGATGAGCGAAAAATGTAAAATGTAAAATACGTTTTTACCCCATTGAAAGGTATACCGGGACTTGTCGGAAGCGTACAACGATCGAACTTCCATAATAAATTAATATTTTCGTACGGTATAATATTATGTAAACGATATGCACATAAATAATAATAGACGACCTTTTTAAAAATATATTTAAGAATTCATTTAACGTATAAGTGTACCGTTAAGAAATTGAATTATACTATATTTATATTTTTTTATCGGCAAAATCGGCTATTTTCAATTAATTTACTGGTCGATTTTTTAAAATCAAAATATTATATTATATTATTTAATAACCGCTTCGTGGGTGGGGGTGGTGGAGGGGGGCGGTTCAACAGAAAATTTAAACTCGGTCCGTCATAGGTTCTGTTAAAAAGTTTTTTTTTGGCCCGTTCAAATGTTGTGATTTTTCGCGTAAATTTCTACGGGTGGTGAATTAAAATTTAAAATTTCGAAGTCGTGAACATAACAAAATAATATTCCCGCGAGCATACGCGGCGGCGGCTTTGTACATATATTCGCACCGTTAGGGACCAAACCGAAACGTTTGCCGAACGTTAATGCCTAACGGTTTTAGCTGCAGGTCGACAGCCCGGACGACCACGACAAGACTAGGGAGTACGTGTGGAGACGGTCCAACATGATCGCCCACCTCGTGTCGCAGAAACTGACGTATGCCGCGAAGTCCATGTTGCAACCGACCCCGAAAAAGACAGCTGCCAAAGTATGATAACAATACATAGGTGTGTATCATCGTCATCATCATCTCATGACTGTTGCATGTGTGCAGCGAGAACTTGACACGGTATCCATTACGATTATATATCGTATCGATTCAAAATTATTGTGTCAAATCCTCGTCACTCACCCTGTATAATATTGTTCAATATTGTATATTATAATAAATTGTACGCCGGGTGATCGTAATAATAATAATAATAATAATAATAATAATGTAACTTATTAGTGACAGTCACAAAATAGACTAGTAAGAAATAAATACGTTTCATGTTTTTAATGTAGCAAGGTATATCAGTTTTATAATATTTTGGGGGTTTTATATGAACTTTATAAAATGTAAAAAAAATTATTATTTTAAAAATATTACGTTTTCTGTTTAATAATATTTAAAGAAACATCTTATTGTTTTCTAGTGTAATTTTCAAGATGAAAATTAATTTATATTTAAAATATAGTCTACCCAATTAAAATATTATTTATTCAAACATTTTAGTTATCGAAGAGGGAGAACATGAGTATATTCAAAAAGTTTAATATTATAATATAATGTATTTTTATTTATACAAAAAAAAAATTAATTAACATAAATAAAAAATCTTATTATTTAATAATGTTATTAACAAAAGTTGGAAAAAATTAATTTTAATTGCATATTTTTGGATTTTAAGTGCGTATAAACTTGCATATTTTATTCTTTTTTAGGGTTACAAATATTGTACCTTAGTTATCATTTTGTCTACTTGCATGAAGGGGAAAACATATTCAAACTTCAAAAAAAAAAGAGTATAAGAGTATAAGTGGTTGTTTAAGTAATTCGATAGGATATATTTTTGTATTTATTTATAAACATATTATCATTGTCAAGCTGACATTAAATAATTCAAATTATTGTACACATTTAATAGGAACCCTTGATATAATCATTATAAAAATACCAACTATACTCTTTATGAATTTATTCAATAGACATACAAAATACAAAAATGAAATGACAAAATATGAGTACTTACTACTTATATTTTCATGTGTATTCAATGTTAAAAAAAATGTTGAATTTCCCTGCTGAAAGTATATTTAGTTCATATAATTAGCATATAGTAAGCACAATATATGTAACTTAAGGGAGGCAGACATCAACAAATTGGAAAATAAACTTAAAAACGATACCAAAATAATTTATATAATTTGTAAACATTTATAATCATAATTAGAATTTTACTTAAGTACCTATAGTAAAATAAATATTTCATTTCTAATGTCACCGGTTTTGAGAGTTTATTACAGATATTAATAATTCGGGTGCTGAAATAACATCATGTTGGCATCTAAAATTAAATATTGATTTTACTATACTTAGAAAGGGTATACAAAACACATTTTTTTTAAATTATGATTACAAATTGGTACAAATTACTTGAATATTACAAATTTTAATATTGTTTTTGAGCATATGTTCCTACTTGCGGATGCCAACGTAACCTAAATTTTGACTTAGGTACGTAAAATTAACAAAACTCTGCTAAAACCTAAATCTATAAAAAAAATTACTATTATTTTCCATTATTTAATTTGAATATTACGAAAAAAGTTTAGTAGATTCATACAGTTTTATTGTTTTTAAATGAATAAATATATTACAACTAATAATAAATTATTATAGTAAATTTCAAAATAGAAGAGTCACCACGAACTTAATATCTTTTCGATTTTCTGATCGTAAATTTCTCCTTTATTATAGATATATATATAATTACATACAGTGACAATAATGGTGTAGAACCATAACTTAGAAGTGCTAACTAAGTTTATGTTGATACAATAGTATTTAGATAGCATTTAATATAATTTAATAGGAAGACAATAATAAGTATTATACATTACCAGCATCAGTTAAACAATTGTAGTCACGCATCTATCGTACTAATTAAACTATCAGTGACAAGGGTATGGTCTCAAAACTTTACAACTAACAGTGTTCAAGTAACCAAGATAATATACGTGCGAGTATCAAACGTTACTTTTAAATAATATGTTTTCGAGAAAATTAATTAACTTAATAAATTATCACGAAAAACTGTGCCAAAATCGTGTTTATCATGCCCGGGTGGATAACAATAATTCGTACGATTGATAATGGCTGTCGTTTCACTGCTTCAAATGACGTAGGTATAACTATACACTATTCATATACTCGTAGAATTAGAAACTGCAAATATTTAACATATATTTAACAGAAATACGTGAATTCTGAATTTTCGCTGTTAACATTTTTAGACTGAAATATTTTTGAAATTCTCGTTTTGAATAAATGAAAGATTAGAGGTCCTGTATTTATATATATCGAATATGGCTACAAGACACGCTGAAGGTATATTGACTATTATTGTCGTATACTAATGTTTCGTAATAATCGTGTTATGGTGCCTTTATAAAAAAGTATTATTTATTTTATTCTTCTTTCACGTGCCCAGTATACGAAACGTTCGTTGTTGGGATACGATACGCATTTTTGTTTGATTTTATTCGACTTTATTGTGTTGTCCGCGTTATAAACAAAATGGTAATGTCGGTCTTGGGATTTCTTTTTTTTGTATTATTATTATTATTATTATTATTATTAGAATAACACTATAGTAAAAAACACAGTCTTAAAAGAACACAGATGCTCCGAAATATATTTTATTGCTTTATTATTTATTGAGAAATCATCTACACTTTAACAAAGATATGCTATAAAGACCTGTACAACGCTGTTACATAAAACTTTACTGCTATTATTTTATAGGTATTCATAATAATAATTATTTTTTTCAGAAATGGAGTTCAACTGTACTCAATGGCTGATTAAATGTTAAGATTTTTTCACTATTTATTTATTTATTTATTTATTTATTTATTATATTACACAATATGTTTTTTTTTTAATGTCTGTGCGACAAAATGTTGTAGAGTAAATAATAATAATATACTCGTATGTCTACATTTATTGTTTATTTGATCAAATATTATTTTGGAGATGTTCGTTTAAAATATTAATTATTAACAATAAAGGGTACAAAGTTTAAATTTGATCGTGTAATAAACAATTTTAACAAATAAAATCGTAAAAAAGTACTTATTTTATATATTTATTAACTTATTATATGTTTTATTATACGTAATTAATGTATATTTTCATGTATAAATAATATGTATCAACACTATCAACTATATGAATAACGTCATACAAAACGTCAATCATAATATAAATAAAACAACCCCTATTCCTATAACATATGGTTTAAAAATAATGGAGAATGAACCATACACATTTAGTCAAATTAGGTATGAAAATCCCGTGTTTTAGTATTGCTGTTTATTTGTTTATTGAATTATACTAAACCTCATTACAAATAATCAATATATATATATATATATAAATGGATATAATAAACGCAATAATGATTTTATTATTCCGATTTTCAAATAAAATATATAAATATAAAACTAAATAATAATAAATTGATTATTGAACTTGGTGGTAGAGTTAATTTGAATATAATATATTCATATATAGATTGTTATTATATTCGTATATCAATATACGTACGTTATAAATATTCATATATATTATATATATTTTTAATGTAGGTACAATGTACCTGGTACATATTATTAAAAGAATAGTAACAATGAAACATTTTAATATATGTTACATATAAATATATAATAGTAAGTATTGAAAAATAAATTACTTTTTTAAGTGAACAAGAACCTACTACGATATTAATATTCGGATATAAATATCTACACAATAAACGAAAAAATAATTGACTCAAAATACTTTAAACTTTATTAGTCTGTAGTAAATTTGTTATTGTTAGACTCATGACTATAAGAATAAAACAAATTTGTATACATTAGAGCAAAGTAGTCTTCTCTAACTTTTGTAGTCATGATTTTAAATAGTTAAACGAATAATATATTTTATTATATTCATTTCCCCGGTATCCCGTCAGTTGATCACAAACAATTTTATCAAAACAATTTAAAATACAAATTAATAAAGTTATAAACTATTTTGTATAATTAAATAAGGTAACTTGTTATGCTATTCAGTATTATAAATTAAAATATAAAATATAAAAATTAATTATTGGTATTTTAAAAATTGACAAGAGTTATATTTTGTAAAATAAATAAACATACTTATTTTAATAATCAATACAATATATTAATAAGTTATTGTTATTGTGAAAATAATAATTATATTATATAAATTAATAAATAAATCATATAATATTAGTACTCTACGTTTTTCATTATTCATATTACCATTTATTGTCACATCTGGCATCCTGTCAAAAAAGAGAAATTAAAATAGCGAATATAAAAACAGAAATTAAAAAAAGTGGAAAAGTCGATTCTAGGTATTTGTCATTTGTCCCTTCGGTTCTCGGAGAAATTAGTTGCTTATTATAATTATTAAAAACTGAATGCAATGATATTGCATTCGAAAATATGATTCTGAGTGAAACTCAATCAAATATACAATATATTATACTGATAATCCGTTTCAAAATTTTATCACGTGTAGACTAGATACTTAAGGGAATAATACTTAAAATAAGTTCCTACATTCAATTTGCATTAGTTATCTTTATTATAAAATCAAATTCGTTAAAAGTTTTGTTGAATTTTACCGATTTTTCGTCTTTTTTACCTGAAGAAAACAATTTTGAAAAATTCGAAAAATGAGCTAAATAAAGTACCAAGTAGATGCAATTTTCTACTGAAAACATACCCAATTCGTGGTAATCTAACCTAACCATTAAATTTACCCAATAAAATGTTTTCAGACATAATTTTTTTTTTTTTTTGTAAAACCAATACATTCTTCACTTCACTCAGAATATCCATGAGTCCACAACCCATGAATATATTTGGCCGGATTTTTGTCGTCTTGTTTTTTTTTCTTTTAACGAGGATCAATTTGTTTATATCTTTCAATATTAATTTGATTATAGTTTATTTTAATAAAATCAATACTCAAATAAAAATATCTATATAATTTAATTATATAAACTGTAGTTTTTATAGGTACATTAGGTATAATATTTAATACACAAATGTATTTCCCTTGATATGGTAATATAAAGTGTAAATGACCATTGCATATTGAGTCATGGAATATGGAAATACGTGGTAAAAGGCTAAGTTAATTTTAAATTTCTGCTCATTTTTTAAATATAATAAAAAATGTCATATTATGGATAACAATACAAAAATGCAATTAATTATAATTTATTATTTTCATTTTCATTTTCTAGAAAA
Organism: Eriosoma lanigerum; assembly: GCA_013282895.1. Classification (NCBI taxonomy): domain Eukaryota; kingdom Metazoa; phylum Arthropoda; class Insecta; order Hemiptera; family Aphididae; genus Eriosoma; species Eriosoma lanigerum. The sequence continues at coordinate 40,863,877 of CM023358.1, forward strand.
ATATTGAATGAAAAAAAAGTGCATTTTTGTACTTAAACCAATTATTTTTATAGGTCTAGCGATATAACTAAGCTAATATTATATCATCTATTCAATCTTGTATCTCTCCGGCTGAGATATTTATTGGTACCTACAAAAAAGGACACACCGTATTGCAACACTATATCGTCATTTAATCATACTCAATATTTAGTATTCACAAACAGACATATTTTTATCGACATGAAATTATATATCTAGTTCTTTATCATTTTACGAAAACTAAAATTGTTTATTTTCATATTTATTTAATGCGAAGAAATTGAAATACGAAAATAATTCAATAAAACTAAGTATTATTTACACATTTTTCTGTAATATGTATAATTATATAATTAAATATAGAAATTATATAGAAATAATTGAATAACATTTGTCATTTTTAGTTTTAAATTATTAATTTATGAACGAATATTATAGTTATACGGTTTTCATAAAATTCATAAAATATCTTTTCTAGACGTGTAGGTATACCTAATAGTAGAATAATACATATGCCTATATTAGTATAAATATTTATTAGTATAAATAGTTGCAGCACAAAAATAAAAATCATAATTTTAAAGAAAATAATCTCTTTCATCTAAATATTACTTTCACAAATGTAATAATAATATGCACTATACTTATTATAACTTATAACACACTACACACGTAGGAATACTAAAATTGTTAAAATATTACTTTGATCCTATACCTCTCGTCTTTAAATATGCGGTTAGATGTTATTAAATCATATTTGCGCGTTATAGGGATGAGAATATCATTTAAGAAAAAATTTCAAACGCTATATTTCTAAGACTGCAAAAATAGAAGTAAAGTATATTTAATTATAAAATAAACATAACATTCCTTACAGTCCTGATTTTTTGATTTTTTTTCTAATGCAATATAGTTTTAACATCATTTATGAAAAATAAGTAGGTACCTATATGTAATCTTCAATATAGAATCAAGAACTGAACATGTCATTAACCAACAATAATTATTGTTAAACTTGAAATACCCACAACCTACGTCCCAAAGTAAGTCTACATATAATATTATGTTTTTAAATATCATAAATGACGAAAATAAATTTCATCACAAACATGTTTTAGTGATTTTTTCTATTTTTCTATTATAATTTTATTTAGTTTTTCTTTCCGATTAAGAAAACCGTTGGGAAATACGATAATTGCAAGAAAGTACTAGGTAACTAAACAAAATGATCTACAATAAAATTTCCTTCATGAAATGATTGGAATATTACTCGTACTTCTAACTAAAAAAGTATATCTATCTAATATTCTGATGTATATTATATAAATACACGATATACAGTAAAAGTACACAATATGTAGCAATTGTAAAACCAATACTATAATACTAGTATAAAACTCGCTTCGATCAGAATCTAAAAATGAATAAATATGACAATTTACAATTTAAATTAAGAATTATTTTGGGCAATATAATCTAGCCGCATACCTATTCTGATACTGATACTTATTGCCAGTGGCGCCGAGTTCAGTTAAAAAAGGTGGTTCAATTCTCACAAAATCCCACCCACCCACCTAAAATTCATAATTCAAAAACTTAAGAAAATATTTAAAACACCAAATCACACAAAACCTAACCTACTTTATACTTATTATAGTATAAGTATTAATCATTTTGGTTAAGGTACCCACCCGAGACCCATCCACCCACAATTTTAGGTGGTTCAAATGCACCACCTTAAGTACGTACTCGGCGCCACTGCTTATTGCTCATTTCAATGAATATCGATTATATTTAAGTATGTTAAAATCGTATGGGTATGTATATTCGCAGGACGTTAAAAAAGGATAACTGAAAATAAAATATTGATAATAATAATTTAAATACAATTTATATAATAAATAAATTATACGCAATTATTTTATTAGATAATAATAAAATAATAACGTGGACAAAAATAAAATGAACATATATATGATATAATTTATATATAGGTACCATATTATGGTATAAACACAGAAAACATAATACAATAATCAGCAATTCAGAATGGACACTGAAAATAAATTACACATACAATACTTACTAACAAATGAGTTAATTATTAGGTTAAAACATTGTTTTTACATTCTATATCAATATTTAATTTATATATAAAATATGATAAAATAATCAAAAATAGTCTATTTTGAAATGTTACAGAGTATAGAATATAGATGAAAATTATTGATATGATCACATCATGTGGTATCACAGACACGAGATTTTTATTCTGTCCACGAAATTATGTAGATTGAGCAGTGTAAAATACCTCTTGGTCTTGATCCTTATTAATACTATCGTCATCTATTGGAGGGTTAAGTTAGTATAATGTACAAATAAAAACCTTGTTTATTTGCAAATAAATTTCAAAAATTGCCAATTTGATTTAATTTTTTCTTACATTCAATTCATAAAATTTATTTCTAAACGAAATATCAAAATCCTAAGGCTTCCATTTGGGCCTTCTAGGCCACCATGAAGTTACGCCACTGAATGCACTTAGGCTTATTTTTTATTATGTTAAGTAATATATGAATTAAAATAATTGTCATAAATGGAATAATATTGTCTGTTGATATATATATATATATATATATATAGGAACTAGAGTAGAAAACTTTAACTCTAAAAAACCATTCCAAACAATTATGGAAATAATGCAACGAAATACGAAGTAGCTGTAGTGTGTTAATATTTTTTGGGATTATCCATGACAGAGCACATTAGGCACTTGTTGTGAGGACACTGTAGATATATCGATACTACAGAATGTCAGAATCCTCTAAAACATGTAGAAAAATTGATGAAATAATTGTAGAGGAGATTGTACAACAAACTCTAGAACAACCTGAAGACTAATGTTTTATCGTTCCGGCAGCTATTCCGATGGGTACAATCGCGGTGTACGAAATTTGTGCAAAAATGACTATTGAAAATAAACTGGAAAAAACACCAGTGGTCATTTTGAATGATTATGCACATAAGAAATATCGTAGCCTTAAGTTATTACGTGGTATCCAGTGTTGAATCGCATGTACATTCACCGATTTTCGTCAAACAAGCGAGGTGTAAGAATAACTACGACGGTATGTTATCAATTTTATTATCATAAATTGTTAACGCTTAATAGTAATATTTCTAATAAAAATTAACCGTATTCAGGCTACGGAACTGGCTTGATAATAAAAGATGCATAAAAGAAAAAAAATGCGGCATATAATCTTCTATAATATTTATATCAACTATTATTAATTTTTCCCATTCATCCCGCTTATTTAATTAACTTTTTTTTGTGTTCAATTGTTTTAATAATTTAAATAAAAATAATTTAACTGGATCTTCCTGTATTTCCTATGCATCATGATATACCACAAAATACAAGCTCATATTCTGTGTAAATCAGATGATTTACAAATGAAAAAACTGTTCAAACTTATTAAACTTATTAAATAATATTGCTGAAATTTTAATTTTATAAATGGTCATATTTTGTAATTAGTTTACTATAGCTTTTTTTTTAATAAGTATGCTTTATTTTGAATATTACTTATTATAGCATTGAAACATATTTACGCGCGGAGTTCACAAAATACCTTGAGCGGGTATTCGTGTGTGGACAATTTAACTAAATAAAAACCGTACAAAATATGTGTATATCCTTTTGAATTATTCGTCTAAGCAGTTAATATAGACACCAATGTATTTAAATTCACCTGAAGTAAATATTTTTATTTAAAAAATAATTGTATTTTCTTCCGTCGAAATGGTGCTGCCTGATAAAAAACTCAATTTGGTTGTCAGTTATAATAGAAATGAGTATTGTCAAACGTATCAATCGATATTATAATATAGGTTAGGCCATTAAACCGGCTGGTTAAAAAAATAATATGTTTTCTCGATAATGGTTTAAGATAAGAATGCTCAAGTATTATTAGTTTAAGTACAACCATTTACATTTATAGTAAACGTGAAATAGTTGAATGGTATTCGATGGTATAGTGCTTTTGAGAAAAACTTGTTTTGGTAAAATATTTAAATATGAATTATATCATTTCGTGTTCAATTTAATCATAGACGTCATGACGATCCTGTATGTTATATATATTGTGTACTATCGTACACTATAGTACCAGTACCAGTACCATCAGTTAAGGCTAAAAATATATGAATATTTAATATTAGGAAAATTGTTTGTGCTTTAAGAAAAAAAAAACATTCCTACATATGCTACACATGAAAACAATGTAGAGTTCAATAGACGTCCTGCATGAAAACCCATTCGGTAAATTATCGAATTTATTATTTACACTATAGATACTATAATATGCAAATGAAACGTAGGAAGCAATTTTGTATAAAATAAATGGCATGTTGTTTATTTAATTTTAATTTATTAATGATAATTGAATTGCATTCGTTTTCTATTTGATCATTAACCTTTGATAATAATCCGTTAAACTGTTTATATGATGTATAAAAATATTTACATATAAATATATAGTAATATAATAGGTGTATACTGAGTGACAAATATTATAAATATTTCGTGTTACAAAAATGCTAGGCATTATATAATTACATTTTCAATATTTGTTTTTTTTTTTTTTTGTGACACGATATTCTGATCACCCATTCACCCTCTATACAGACACGCGATAGTAAATTATAAAAACTATTGAAACTATAACAATATTTATTACATTTCCCAAAAATCGTAACTTTATACCCATACTCTAAACAAACACGTAAGTATTGCTATAACGTAGTATTACGCATTTATACCACTATATTGGACACGGAATTCACCACCCCATCCTTGTTTTACTTTGTCCAATCGACCCAAAACCATCGGCAATAATTTGTCAATAAGATGTCAAAATTTTTTTAGCTACCTCACGTAACATTACCACTTTTTCCTGTCTATTTTTAAACTATGCCAATATTTTGTTACAAAGATTTTTGAATTTGCAACCAGTGACGTCACACTTGGGTGCTTAACAGGTGACTCCCTTCCCCCTAGAAATATATTCGAATTTATATAAAATATATTTTATCGTCTTAATAGCATTAAAAAAGTTGGTGTTTATGCAGGAGAGAGAATTCCAAATTCAAACCATATTTAAATAAAAATATTTTTCTGGTTACGCCACTGTTCGCAACTGTATATTTTTTTATCTAATTTTGGTGGTTCTAGAAATGTAGAAATGTAGAAATAGTAACCTAGTAAATATTTTAAATGACGATACAACACCTAAATAATTTGTAAAACCTAAAAAGAAAAGGAGGTAAACAGTTTATTTCGTATATACAATAAGGATAATTATTAAAAACTTCGTGTTGTATGAAAATACAGAAATTCGCGTGAATTAAACTGTGGATTATACAGTTATACCTAAACAATTTGTGTTTTCAAAATTAAGTCCGTTTATCTGTGATCTCGTCATAATTAAATTAAATGTCTCTGAGTTATTGTTTATGTATAAATAAACAAAAATCATGACTGTAAAATAATTTTATAAAATTCATACAATATATCCACATACAACACGTCATATTGTAACTAAATTATATTACGTGATTTAAATTTTTATAAATACATCTAAATGCAATTCCTGAATTCATTAAATATGTGAATACTCCAAATTTATGTTTATAAGTGGATATAAAAATAAATAATATATGTAACTGAAACTTGTGATTTATTTAAAACCTTATGTAGATTTTTGTGTCATTTAAAATATAATACAATACAATTGAAATAATTATTACATTTATATGAAATTTTTATTTTTCAGGTAATTGAACTAAAAAAAATGGTTCCACATTATTTGGTGGCGGTAAAATTAGTGCAAGTCATAAGAGCAACTTTATTTAATCACAAGTAATTAAATCGCATAAGCAAAAAAAAAAACGTGAATTATAAGGGTGTGAAATTTACAACTTAATTGTTTATAATCACTGCGTATTTCCAGATAATGTTATTTTTGATGAATACAATTTTTGTAAGCTAATAATTTTTCACATTGTTGACTTAAAACTTATTTTAATGATATTATAAACTGTTAGTTATACAACAATAATTAAATAAATAATTACGCACGACGCACATAAAACTCCAAAATGTAAAGGCGTACTCGGCAGTTTCATTTAGGAGTCATACTAATTTTTTATCAACAAACACAGCATAAAATATATTTATAATATTATAAAAGCAGGGGGAAAAATTATTATAATTTATTCGTTATTATAGTCGTAAACTCGTAGTGTATGACATTCCTCAATAATTATTTCTCAACCTTTTTAGTGTTACGACCCTTAAAATAGGAATAAAAATAAAGTCAGTCACCTCACGACCCATTTTCAATAATAGGTAACTAATTTGAGACTAATTATCCGTTTCACCAGTCACAAAATATATTATATCATTAATCATTAACGAAGCAAATAACTATTATTTTTTAATTATTATCTCTGACCGATGCAACTACGAGGTCAAAAAAAACTCTGTCATAAATTATGTTTTTTTATTTTAGCGCACTAAATTTGACTATGACTCAATAGGGTGCAGGGTTGTTCACGTACGCGCACAAACATGTCACACATAACTGTTACTGTTGGGAAATGGGAATGCATGAATTGTTTGTTACAAAATCTATATCTGTTATACTTTACTCAGTGTAATAGCTGTGATAATCCGGTAAGAATCCTGAAAACAGATTTCAATGCAGCTTTAAGTCTACCTAAGAATGGTAAAGCCACTTTTTTATTATTAGTTTTATAGCTAAACGAAAATGTTTATATTTATGAACTCAAAAACACAATGTCCGTTAAAGAATGAAATTTCAAAACATGGGTTGACCATTAATCAAATAAACTTTCTACTCAGAATTTTTATAGAATTATTACAGCGATCGGACTGAGTGAAGGAAGTTGAATATGAAATTTTTGAGTGAAAATCGATTGGTATCCACTAGTCTTAACCGACATTATTAAATAATTTGATTATTTGTGTTATGACTCTAATCGTATTCTTTTTTTCTAGACGTTTAAAAACATAATATAGGTTATGCAACTTGTAATAATTAAATTTATTATGACTATAAGTTACGTTTATAATTAATTAATTTATAATATAATTATTAATATTGTCAAAATGGATTCTGTGAAGGAACCTAAGTGATTTATTTTATTTTTTATTTCATAAAATTAAGTAGAAATACAACGAGAAAACAATTTAGGTAATATTTAAAAATATATACGAAGGTATTGAATAATATATGTTTAGTATTGAAAATTACATTTTACATTGAAAAATTTAAAGAAATTAGGAAATGTATATAGGGTTTAAAACAAATTTAAACATTTTTATATTGATATTTATATCGATTATTGAATTAAAATGTTTTATAAATTATTATTTTTTAAAAAAGTTCAATTACAGTTCTCGGTTGTGCCTCGAATCTAAATTATATATGAGGTCGGTTCCCTCCAAAACATGAACATTGATAGCGGCTAAAATATTGAGTTTTAAATTGTGTCAAATAAGTTGCAAAATTATATGTTCGGAGTTATAGGATAGAATAATCAGTCTACTTAAAGTAGATATTATACAAAACTAAAATATTTATTACGACTAGAAAATATTATTGAGATGTAAATTATGTCTAATAAATTGCAAAATATTTATGTAGGTTCGGATTTGATCGGATAAAGTGAAGGGGCTATATTATTAACAGAGCGCGTGCACAAGGACAACAATTTCGTCAGCGATTTTCGTGTGATCCACCCTACCTTACAGAGTGTTTCAGTGTTCACAAGTTCGGTTCTCCTATTACAGGTATGTTAGGATGATAATATCTTTGTAATTCTGAGTTTTCCTAATACTATAAACAGTAAAACACATAATCATAACAATAATAATATCTAACTTATATTATAATATGATTATGTGTGAATTAGTATTCAGTAATTTTTTTCGGTATAAATCTGGGATGACTTATTTGTTTATTTAACATTCTGTATAAATCAGTACACATATTATAGTGTATAGTAGAAAATTCTAGGGATTTTCGTCTAAAATGTCGACTAACGTATATACTTCTATATAAATGCATAGTCCATACAGTAAATAAATGTCTATATACTCACTTATTTTTCCTTTTCTGCTACCAGCTTAAACACACTCGTCCGTCAGACGTAGCTATATAAACGTACCTACAGGTATGCGTTTTGTTATTAGTCGACAGAGCGTACACACACACAAACACACGTGCACAAATCCTAACGTTTCTCTCGATTTATTACATTTTCTCGAAGAAAACATCGACAGACCTAATAATATGTTCTGTATATTATTCTAGGCTATAATAATAATATACACTGTCGAAAATACATCTAACGTCGTGGCTAATAGACTAGATGCCGAAAACCTCAGGAAAAAATATATTTTGAATTTCAAATTTAGTTTACAAAAAATTACTGCCCATTTTAACCTACTTCTCTCAGACTTGCTATCAACCATGGTTCTGGTGAATTATGATGGCAATATACACTGAACCACTGTGATATCGTTTTCCAATAATGTTACGAACTTAGTATAGACATTCAGGTACACTAGGAGAATAAATTATACTTGGCTCCAACATGGCTTTTAAATTTTTGTTTAGTGTTTAACTTATTTTTCAACGGGAAACTAATGTTCTTTACAAGAAATTAAATTTTATAATTCCAAAAATGACTCATCACTTATTTGGTTGGGCGAAATGATTGATCCTAATCAGAGTTAAAAAATTATGTATGAGCATTGAATTTCTTATAATGCCAAGTGAGCTAACACTGTAATACCTACACTAAAATTAATTTGAACAATTTATTAAATATTACTATTAAACTGTAATACTATGTTGGAAATCACTCAACGTTCACATATAGAGTTTAATACCTAATGTCTATGTAAATGGTTAATGGAATATTGAAATGTTCAATAACCAAACTCATACCTTGTCCTACAATTCGTAATTTTTCCTTACCAACAAATTTATATTAGGTAATTTTAATTATTGGTTAAATACTTAAATAATAATTCACCGATGATGTTAATAATAACATAAATTGTTTGAAAACAATGTCTAGTGAATATATAAATGGTTAATGGAATATTGAAATGTACAATAACCAAACTCATAATTTGTTCTATTGACAGGATCAATATATTATTATTCGATTATTCATTAATATTCATAAATTAGGTTATCATAATGATTTACAATTTTTATTAAGTATATTATAAAATCAATATTAAATTGTGATTTTTAAATATTGTAAAAAGTATAATGAACATTATAATAAAATATATTTGTTTCAGTTTCCATTATTACTTGGTTAAATAAATGTTAGTTTGTTAGTTTCAATCAATTTTTTTTTAGATAAAGTAAAACATGATAACATTACAATATTATGTTTTTCCTTACTTATTTGATTATTATTAAGTATTTCATATAGTTTAGGTTAATTTAATTTTCACCAATTTGTATTAACCCTTTGATGAGTAAATTTTGTTCAATAATTTTAAATATATTTACATTGATATTTTAAAAGTAATGACATATTTGTACACAGAATTTTTTTTTATGATTTCAAACTGGACATTTTTTAATATAAATATTTTCATATTATTATTCAAGTAATGTCATATATAAGATTTACTACAGATGTTAAAAATTAAGTACCTATATTACTTAAAATTATGTATAAATATGTCAATATTCATCAAAGGATTAATCAGCAGAATATTATTATAATTATATGTAATAATACTGCATAGAAAAACAAAAATTAAGAGCACATGTTTTATTATAAAACAAATGACTACTTACTTATGGCAATACCAAATCCAATGTCATTCATTATGAATAATATAAATACAAGATATTTATGTTTTTAAAAAATACTACAACTCAAAAACTAATACTTATTTTACAGTACTATTTTCATTTATTTGATAGTTAATAACATGAAAATTAAAATTTTAATCGTAGTGGTACAAAGAACAAATAATTTGAATTAAATTAACAAAATATATAACTTATCTAAAAATAATATAAAATAATAATGAGTAATAATAAATAATTGGAATTATTGTAAAGGTATAAGGTAATATTTGAGTCTTGTAAAAATGTAATAACTTAAAATTAATACTCAACAAACTATATTGTGTATAAAGGTTAGGTATACATAATAATAAATAAGATTATAATTGAAAAATATAAATCATTATCATTTATCTACCATATCCAAAATGTAACTGATGACATAAATCATAATTGTCATTGATGATTATTATTAATTTGTATTCATTGATTTTTATCTTTCAATTAATAAACAAAAAAAATCTATAACTGGTCCCAAATAATTATACTTTATATAATTTCCTAATCAACAGTTACAATTTTAAATAATTAGCATCAGATCTACGATCAATAAGCTATTTAAAGTATAAAGAATAGCAATATATTTTTAAATATATTAGACATTAATAAAGAATAAATATAAATGTTAAATGTGTTATAAAAAATATAAATTTAAAATATGATAATACATTTGTTTATGCATTTAATGACTGCTCTATATTATTTTATAGTCATATACATAGGGTTGAAAATTAAAAGAAACTAACTTCTTTTTACACAAGATATATTATTTATTTAGAAAGTACAAGGTTAAAAGAAAAAATTGAATATTGTACAAAAAAAAAAAATACATGACTATCTAAAATATCATGTATGTAGGTCCAACAACATTTTATAAAGAAACTTATTAAAAAATAACATTAAAATTCTCGTTTTTTAGACATAACAAATATTACAAAAATGATACTATAGGTTTTGTTGATTTTATACATATTTCATATAATTTCTATGTACACAATATTTTATACTTTTATACCATTGGAAAATGCATTTATGACAGTTATACATGATAAATCATTGAGAACAATAATAGCACTTAGTGCTAATTTTGTATATTATCCATAAAGCTTAAAACATAAATAAATAGTTTTTTGATTACAGCCTAACTTAAAATAATCATGCTATTATTGAACTGTAACAATATATCACTTAGCTTATATTTTTACAATTGAATATAAATTGCCAACATTACCCAACTGATCACGTAACAATGAAACATATATTTAAAATAATTTATTGGATTTTAAATTATTTTTTGTTTTATTCCAAACAAAAATTGTTTACTATAAATAGTAAATATTTTGTAGCGACGTCAGTAAAGAGTAAAAAAAAAGTGACATTAAAAGATACAGAAAATAAGTAGCACCATGCAACTTAATAAAAAAATAATTGTAAAATAATAATAAAAAAAAAATTCACAATGAGAATAGATTTCATATTAATTTACAATTACAGAAATAATTAACTTAAATGGATTATTTTAAATATATATATATATAAATGATTAAGCTATTTAGATTACATGATTAGACTATAAAATTAGGCCATAAGTTTGTTCAACAGCATTAGGTCCCTAGTTAATATATAAATTTATTATTATACTATACATTATACAATTTAATTTTTTGTGCGCTCTATTATTTTTGCAGGAAGAACTTTTGTTTTTTGTTAGTTGTTATACACAAGCAAATATGTGTATTGATCGGTGAACTGACTGTTATCAGTCTTGGACAATTCAATGTTGGATTTAAAGTCCCTAAGTATTTCATAAATATATATTTATATAATTAAGGTTCCATTTTTTTAACATCATATTAAAGTATAAATTTTATAAAATAATATTACTATTATCATTTTTGTTACATAAAAAGTAAAATTATCAATATAATATATTGAATATTTTATTCTAGAGTACTAGTCATCCAAAATAATTATTGAATTTTTAAAAATAATAAATAAACTTACCAGTGACAACAAGAGTCATGAGTGTTAAATTATTGCGCATTTACGTTTTGGCTTCACTGGAGTTACAGGACATAAAACTGCTCTAATAGCTTCATCAAATACAATTTTTAGACCTTTTTGAGTTAGAGCACTACATTCCAAGTATTTAACTGCTCCTATTTCTTTGGCCATTGATAAACCCTAAATAAAAACAATTTAAATTTTATTTTTATAAGAAATACAACATTTTTATTTTTAATATTATATATAATAGACACCTGTGGATATGTGATGGCAGTTAATTTCTTTTCCTTCAGTTTGTCAATTGTTTCTTTATCTTCTCGTAAGTCAAGTTTAGTACCGACTAAAATAATTGGAGTACTTGGACAATGATGTCGAACTTCAGGATACCACTAAAAATATATATTTTATTAGATATACAATTTAGTTTATTTGACTTCATCATCTTACTTTTGCTCGCACATTTTCAAATGATGCGGGATTTACTAATGAAAAACATATAAGAAATACGTCCTAAAAAAAAAAATTATACATAAATATTTATTTATATGAAAAAGTGTACAAAAATAATTAACATAATATTTAATAATAATGTAATAGAAACATGAACAATCTATAACATACTGTTTGTGGATATGAAAGTGGCCTGAGCCTATCATAATCTTCTTGACCAGCTGTATCCCATAATCCTAAGTTTATAGGCTTTCCATCGACCATAACATTGGCTGAATAATTATCAAATCTAAAAATAGAAATATAGTTATATATATATACATTTGTATTATCATATATATTTTAAATAACTTAAGATATAATTTGAACAATACATCAACCAAAACGAATTAAATAATTTAATTTAATTTATTTAATATAATTATGGAACAATTGTACTCTTTACAGATAATAGAATTAGAAAAAAAAAAATTCAATATACAGAATGCAGAATATATTTTCAATTGATTTAATAGAATAAAAATCTAAAATATCTAAAATATCTAAAATCTAAAAATCTAAGATTATTTAACTTAAAATTCTTATAAAAAATTTAATATAACTGTTATACTTGGATTTAATTCTTTTTTTTTTTTTTTTTTAAATCTTAATACCTCTGTAAAATTTTTTATGAGAACCATTAATATAAATATATTATATAATTAATAATGGATTCTTAAGAACTAAATAAACTTATTTTAATAACTACATACCAACAGGTAATTATACTGACAAAATGTTTAAGAAATTAATCAATAATGAATAAAATGTCATAAAAACAATATTGATTCTAAACTTCAAGCAATAAAAATAATATGTATAGTTTTTAATCTAAACATACATTAATACAATTACATAATTTTGTCATAAGTAACTAATAATACTATACAATTGATAATATATAAAAACTAAAAAAGTGTATCACAAATCTACCTTATTTATTATACGTTTAATATTAAAAAAACACCTGTATGATTAAAGAAGTTGTAATACTTACACAGTAGGTATATATTCTCCAGGAAATGCATTGCTTGTGTAACTAATAAGCAAACATGTTTTACCAACCGCTCTGTAAAAAAGATAAAATATTAATTTACAAATTAAAATCAAAGTAAACAAAAATACGATTTTTATACAAAATTAACAAACTTAAAATTTTAGTTCAACATATTTGTAGCAAAATACAAGTGTGCAATATAATATGTTATTCAATATATAAATACAGATTTTGAAGGAGAAAGACTAACTATTTGAAATAACCGACAAACAAAAAATATTTTATTCATTACAATAAAGCGTCATGGGTATAATAAAAAATTTAAATTACTTCAGTTAATACTAAGTTTAGACGATAAATACAATAATTAATCTTCAATGATCCATATCATCTATGATGTATTGATATTCAGTAGTACCTACAATGGGTTGTCTATCTTTGTGTGTGGGTACAACAGTATGATGATGTAATACAGTAGCTCCTACGTTAAAATAATCGTTTAAGACGACAAAGGATAGAGGATGATCGTTTCCGGCAAAAGCCCATGTATATTAACAACGATATCCATAGTATTTTTATAATATTATCATATCTTAGAATTATTTTATTACTATTTACGACTTACCCGTCGCCGACTACGACACATTTGATGGCTTGCATTTTGCGCGGTCGACCCGAATCCGAACACAAAACTCGGTACACGCTGTCCAGCAATTATTTAACATATACAAATAGTTTTTATTGGCCGCCAAATTATTTTTATTGATGTGGGAATCAAACATCGGAAAATATCATAACTGGTGGTCGACGGTCGTCGTGATTTCGGGGCCTAGCAAGTGCAAGGACATTCCAGTGATTCCACCCACGGTAAATAAAATAATAATAAAAAAAAATCTCATGGAAGAAACGTCATGGATGAAACGACTCGTCCAGTGATGTCCTGTCCGGTAGTAGACAGATAGCAGACACACTGACCACCGTATTCTTCTCGGACGTCAGACACTACTGATTATAATTGTACGCATTAAGATACAAATTTAATCAAATTAATTGTTTATGTAAAACATTTTTTGAACTTCCTGTCGACCTGTCGATATTTTAATCGAAAAACGATGTATTATAGATTTTGAGAAAATTCAGATCAGCTGTTATTAACTATTAGAAAATTCTAAAAAAATGTGTTATCATTAAAATTATCAGCAAAGCAAATATAAAACGATGAAACGACAACTAATTCTACATCCTGCAAGCCAGCAGCTGCTCATTCCAATCGAATATATGTTATTGTTTTGATTTAAATAAAATATTTAGCCTTGTTAGTAGCCTGTACCTTGCACTAAACATTATATAATAAATAGTAAATACTACGCATTGATAAAAGAAACAAATTGTATTCGTTATTCATTAGTATTACCACATAATGATTTATATATAAATATAATTTTTAAATTGAAAATTTAAGATTTTTAGATGAGTTAGCATTATTTTCAATTACGGATAGCACTGTCTAAAAATTTTATTTCAAATACTTAGATATGTTTCGTTCCAAAAAATTAACTAAACCAGAAAACCTTCACTCATTGGAATATTTAAAGTAATTTATACAATTTGTATACATTTATTCTATATATTATTATACACCAAATTTACAATACCTATGTTATATAATATTTTAATTTCCTTGTTCTGTTATTTTGTTTTGTATAGATACATTTATACAGTATTAAGCAAAAATCAAAATGTTACAGACGCTAATCGAACATTATTAGTTGACTCATTTAGAAGTATGGCTGAAATTTTAATATGGGGTGATCAAAATAGTCCAGCAGTATTTGAGTAATTAAACTCTTGCTTTTAATTTTTTTTTTTAATTTACAAATACATATTTTGTTTGTGTTGTAAACATCCTACTTAACATCTATTAGATAATTACTATTTCACTACATAATTTATTATTTATTATACTTAACCTATCATAATAGGTTTAAAAAACAAATAATGTTTACCTAAAAATTAAAATTAAATATCTTCATTCAATTTTAATTGTTTACATTTTATACCTATTATTGTTTTGCAAAATTTTTGTCAACAATGATTCATTTTATATAGATACCCAATATTATGTTAAATAAAACAATTATACCATATTCAAAAACTTAAATTGTAAATTACTACCTACACTATAATAGCTACATTATGCTATTATGTATATTGTTTTAATATAAACAATATATAATGATAGGTTATAACTATAGTTTAGTGTAACAATAATGATTAAATATAATATTTAAAATTATAAATGTCTTAAATTATTTAAGGCAATTGAAAAGTGTTTTAATTGTTTATTTGATGAAATATAATTGTATTATATACTATTATATAATTATTTAATTATACTATTATATAATTAAAATGTAATACTTTGTTTATTTTTAGGTATTTTTTAGAAAATAATATGTTTAATTATTTTCTACATATTTTAAATCAGAAATGTGGAAATTATGTCTGTGTTCAATTGCTCCAAACACTTAATATTATATTTGAAAACATTAAAAATAAGACTGCTTTATGTAAGTATATTACATTTATTTTACATATATTTTAATTTTTAATATGATTTTTATTTTTAGATTATTTACTCAGCAATAATCACGTCAATAGTATAATAATAAACAAGCTAGATTTCTCTGATGAGGATGTTTTAGCATACTACATATCATTTTTAAAAACATTATCTTTTAAACTAAATTTAAATACTATTCATTTTTTTTATAATGAGGTAAGATACATACATTTGAAATAAAATAATATATTCTAATAAAAATGTATTTAATTTTATTCACAGTCAACAAATGATTTTCCTCTTTATACAGAAGCAATAAAGTTTTTTAATCATCCAGACTCAATGGTCCGTACATATGTCCGTACACTGACACTTAATGTTTACAGAGTTGAAGATGAAAGTATGTTACGATTTATAAGAGATAAAACATGTGCTCCATATTTTGGAAACTTAGTATGGTTTATGGGTAAACATGTTTTAGAACTAGATGCTAGTGCTAGAGCAAAACCAGCTGATGTTGATACTCAAAAAACTATTCAGTAAGTTAATAAAAAATAATCTAGCAAGTCAATTCTGAGCAATCCTCCTTCGTCCTTGAAAATTTTGTAGTAGAATTTTATGTTATATTATAATTAAGATTTGAATCATTGATTATAAAATATATATATATTATATAATCAATGATTTAAATATAATAATATAGGATTCAAAAAACAAAAATTAAAATATACAATATTGAATATATTATTATGTCTATCAGTTTTATAAACTGATAATATTTTTTTTTTTTTTGTATAAATTTTCATTATTTAATAAATAATATGCAACAGAAAAATTATTTATAATAAAGTAATGAAATTAAAATTCGTCAGAAATGTAGATTTCTCAAAATGTTTTGTTAGTAGTAGTTTTTACTGTGTCAATAGAAAAATATATAATATTTCAAAAATAACCTGAATAAAATGCCAACTAATAAATAGATATTAAGTAATTGTCTAATAATTAGTAGACAAAATTCTCTACCCATTACATACCCTACTTATGGTAATCAAAACACATTTGCTACCAAAAAAATATAATAGTTCCAAAATTTATTCTCACATGTAGGATAACCATATTAATACTCGATAAGATTTTCAAGTACCTATGTATATTAAAATTACATTAGCTATTTATCATTAAATATTTAAAATAGAGTTTGTCAAAATTTACAGTTTCCGTGAATTTTGCAGTCTTTTAATAGATTTTCTTCCAAAAAAAAAAAACTATTGAAAAATGAGCTTAATAAAGTATCAACTAGTTTCTGTCAATAGCATATTCTGTTTGTGATAATCTGACCGTTATTTCTATTATAAATCGTACCTCAAACATCATTGTAAAACCAATACATTCTTCGCTCAGAATATAAAATATAAATGTATAAATTTTATAATTATAATTATAATTTTTCCAAATTTTAACAATATTTTGTACTTAAAATAAAAGGGAACATTTTTGAAATTAAACGAAAAAATACTGTTCTATTCGTACATTAATATATCACATTTGGCACATATTTTAATTTAAGTTATTAATAAAAAATAAAAATTAATTTTACTATTGTTCATAAAATATTAATATCTATATCTCATATCAATAGTAAATATTGGGTCCTATACTTTTATAATATTTCACTATTTTTTTTATTTTTTTATTATTATTATTGTACCATAACTTATTCATACTCTTTTTTTGGGTGTGTAAGTTAATAATATTGATTCCTATGTATGTACATTTTATTTTAATATATGTAATACCTTGAACTTCTTGATCATATTTGATTCAGTAAGTTTAAGATATTAAGTATCAAATAAACTATTTAAAATATGACATTCATTTTCTTTCTTAGAGATCAATATAGAGTTAAACTTGCAGATCTTGTAAGTTCTCATTTAGATGATCTTCATTATTTAAATGATATTTTAAGCTCAAAGGTTGATATGTTAAATGAAGTTCTTGTCGATCACTTAATGGATAAACTATTTATACCATATTATATTCATTCGTTAGCACCACCAGATAAATACATTATAGTTGAAACAGAAGAAGTAATAAAATAATTATTTAAATTACTAATTTGTTTAAATATTTATTCATTTATACTAATTTTGTTCTAGTTTGTAGATGCTGTAAAACAACAACCATTGATGAATAGTGATATATGTTTATTTTTATTAACTCAAGTATTTTTAATAATTCATCAGACTAAATTAGTTACACCACTAGCTAAATTTTTATTGGAGAGTAATTTTCCAGCAGAGTATCAAGTAATTTATAATATATATAATAATTCAGTAATATTATCTTATAAGTATTGGATACTATCAGTATTTTTTTCTACCAAATGAAGCATAGCTTTAGTCAACTGTACGTATCGATTTTCTAATATAATTACATTTCTAAAAACATATTAAAATTTGTGAAAAAGATTACATAAGATAGACTTTTCCACCTTTTTAAATTTAAATATCTGACCATTCTTAGACTTGATTTTAGTTTTAATGTCAATAATAAAAATTAATTAAAAAGGTGAAGACATAAATCTGAAGTAAAATACATAAAAAATTAAAAACTAAATTCGTTTTCTGTTTTATTTATTTAATAAATATGAACATTTGAGAAAAGTAAGTTACTTTGGCAATAATAATGGATTAGGTAACACTCATTCATCCATATAACATTGTTATAAATATATTTATTGATATATGTGTGCACTGTGTACGTGTAATAACATCATAATAAGTATTCATAACATTCACGCAAATGTTTCATCATTATATATACTGACTATTATCCAATCCTTAAATATAGTTATTATCCAATTCCCCTAAGTTAATTTCTTCTCCGCAGGTAAAAGAAATTCAATTACAAGGTGAAAATGAAATTGTAAGTGATGAAAAGATTGACAATGAATCAAATGAAATTTTGGACCTTAAATGTATGAATATTACAGATGAAGAAAAAGAGATACTTTTATCAAAAAATGAAGGTGTTATTATTATTTAAACAAAAATCGTTAAATATATTTCTTTAAATTAATTAATTTTTTATGCATGTATTTTAGCTGATTCTTTGCGTAGTAGATGTTTAGAATCAATTTACAGTCAATTGATTATTGAAAAATCTGATAGTTCTGCATTATTTGCTATATGTTTATTATATGCTATATCAGAAAATTTGGGTCTTGCCAAAGAGTATTATGAAGGATTTTTAACTCCTATTAAAAGTGAAAAATCTACCCCATTTGTCCACTGTGATGAGAAAAATGAACTTATTAATAAATTAGTAAATATTATAATAGCTGTATCTGAACCGGGTATGTAGGTTATATAAATAATTTTAAAAATGTATATTTTATTTTTATTTTTATTATTATTTTAGTCTCTTATGTCCGTTCAGTTACATTAGAAATGGCAATAGCATTACTCATGAAATTAACAATACACGAGGAAAAAACATTTATATTTGATAAACATATTGCAGTTATTTTAAATGCTAAAGAAAAAATTTTACCACTTCTTCGACAATTTTTCAAAGTAAATATAATAAAACAAACATGATTTATAAATTAATGTATAATTAGTAATTATTTAATGACATTAAAAAAATTAAAATAATGATAATTTTACAGAAAGAAGAAATGTTTTTGGAGTTGTTTGAAGATGAATACAATGAAATACATAGAGAAAAACTCAATGTTCAAAGACTTCTAAGTGATTCAACCTTATTACTTCCGCCTGCACATTCTCCAATGACTGGAATACCGCTTTCTAAACGTTTGCCATGTGGAGATGTATGTATGATATATATTTAATATTTATCTGTTTTACTTTAAAATATAGTTGTTTTGTAAATATAGTTAGGCCAAGAAGTAATTAATATTATAGTTAAATATTTAATATATCTTATATCTTTATATAATAAAAACAATTATTAATTAATTACTTAGATATAGTTAATTAATATACTTCTATTCTATACTTCTATAAAAATAACTTTTAAAAAAATAATTAATTAATACAATAATAATATTTTTCAAATCATATTATATTTTAACTAGAGACCGGAATTAATGGATATTGAATCTTTTATTTGTATCAGATAAATTAAGTTTGATCAAATATGTTCATGAGTAATCTTCCTATTTAATTTTATGTAGCATTTTATTCAAATTTTTAACTTTTTTGAAATCATTTGTTATTTTGTATATTTTTAGTTTTTAATGTACAAAGTAATATTTCTTAGCTAATATTAAGATATAAAAATAAATGTTATCGTAAACTGAAAAGTAGAGAGGCATAGTGTAGAATTGGGGTGATATCGCCATATGAGTGTCATGATGTATATTATTTAGATTTCCTGTATCTGTTGGAGCAATAATATTAATGAACAACAATATCATTTAGTATAAGTTTTGTTATTGTAACACTAAAACTTTATTTTTCAATATTTTATTATTTTAGTTAATTGCCTACATATAATTAAAATATTATTATAATTAAATATCAAAAGTAAAATGTAAGTTAAAGTCATTGATTATATATACTATAGATTGCTCACTGGCCAAGTTTTCGACGGCGTCGAATTAAATTCTCAATAGATGGCAATAATAAATCAAATTGTTGATAAATTAATATTTTACTTTGGTCATCGTTTTTATGACCTAGTGTGGCACGGAGGAAACCGGTTTTTAATTGTTATCTGTGTATTATTAAATAGTAAATATTATTATTATTAGTTATTAAACGGACGGACATATTATGTTTATAATTTTGTTGTCTTTTAGATTCTGAGTGAAGCAAAGAATATATTGGTTGTACAAAGATGTTTTTTTTTTTTTATATAATGTATGAAAACATTTTTTTGAGTAGAAATAATGGTCTGATTACCACAAGTAGGGTATGCTTTCAGTAGCAAGTATATATAGTCAATGGTTAAAATATACATTTTCAGTGCATTATTTATAATTTTTAGGGCAAAAAAACATTTCTAAGGGATTTTTTTAGTGTATTATATGGTCTATAATAATATATATTATTTTTAGCCATAATTATAACTATTATAACTATTTAATTATTGTGATTCATATTTTTCCTTTTTTTTATTTCCCAATTATTCTGAATCAGATACTACAGTGTTCAAATATTAAACAATGTAAAAAGAACATTTATAAAATTGATTAAATTATTTTTGGTAAATCAAATTTTAGTTAATTTTCAATAAATTATGTATTGGATTTAACGTAATATTTATTTTTAAACATTTTTTTTTTTTATTAATAAGGTTGAAAGAACAAGATATTTTATCTGTAGTTTTCTTTTATTACGAAAATTATTAATGACTTTTGAAGGAAAAGAAGAAACACAATTACCTCTTGTAGATAGAACTAAGTGTTTTATATTTGATGCTCCGATTAATTTAAGTAAGTGCTATACAAATTATTTTCAATTTTCATTATTTTAAAAACAAATTAAAATGTATTAATATCATGTTTTCATTATTATTATGTTATCTATTTTATATAAGCATATACAAGTTGTGTATGTTAACTCTAAAAATATCTAAACTATTATATCTAGGATAAATATCTTATAATCTTAAACACAATTTTATTCTAATAAAAAAATTTTGTTAGTTGTTGTTTGTTTTTAGTTAGTAATTCGTAATATGTTTCTAAATTTAATATTTAATATTTTTAGATAATATAATTTAATTGTAAACTTAACTGTTGTGGGGTTATATGGAAAATATTTAATTTAGGGTTATTTTTTTTTAAAGTATAGAAACATACAAATAATCAATTTTACTATGTAAATAATAGTTATATTATTTTATTACACTACTTATTATGTTTTACCATAGTATTCTATAATCAATGGTTTATTTGAATATATTATAATTTATCTGGTCACATTTATCACATATATACTTTTGACTCAATGAAAGATGACTCACATGGTTGAGGGTTATCGTATAATTGAGTATAATAAAAGAATCTAAAACTAGACACCTTATTGGGTATTCTAAATTATATTAACAAAACATCATAACCGTATGTACTGTCTCCATCTGTCCAACATAGATTATAACAAAATCGCAGCGACGCAAAACTGAAATGATGTGATGTTTACGTTACATTTTAGCATAAATATCTATTGGAAAATTTAATGAGAAGCATATTTCTTTTTTAACACTAATTTGTTTGTTAGATGATATTTTTTAAAAATATGTTTTTCATTAAATTTTTTAATAAATTTTTATAATCTAAATTTAACCTAAACATTACAATTTAAATTCTATGTTACTGTTATTTTGCTATAATTTCCGTTAGATAGACGAGGAAAATACATTCAGGTATAAGCACTGCAGTCATTGTGTATAGATTATCAAATGTTAACAATAAAAAGTCTATATTAGTTTATACAAAATCCAACATTCATGATATAAGGATTTTCTGTTTAAACATGTTACTGGTTAGTGATTACCTATAAAAGTATAAAATTAATGATTTTAAAAATGTATCCATCAAAATTATAAAGAATTTATGTTATTCTGTTAATTCATTTTTTATTCATAGATAGTACACCTGATTGTTTTAAATTTATTTTTAGATGGTAATGATTTAATAACTTGTATGATAATTGCTGAAAATGGAGCAAAAATTAGACGATATTTATCAATCATTAGTAGTCAGTTAGTACTAGTTGAACCACACAGTCGATTTCTTGGTTGGGGTGTATGCAAATTATCTTGTTATCTTCAAGATGCTGAAGTAAAATAATTTATATATTTTATAGAAAAAAAAAAAATGCTTTATTTTAATTTATAATTAAGGTAACAAAAATTGACAACGAAACTAAAACTTTGCATATAACAATGCATAACTCAAAATATAAAATAACAAACACAGTGAAATTAATGTTTGATGATCATATTCGATGCAATGCAGCAAGACAAAAGTAATACTTAGTACTTAATACTTATTAAAGAATCAATAATAATTGTTTTTGTTGTACTTTACTTATACTACATAGACTGTTGAATGGTCGAATTAAAGCAAGAAGAAAACAAATTAATCAAATTGCAAATTTATTGGAAATGACTACCTGTGAAACCAATTATGCACCTTATAATGCGTCTCAAAAACCAAGTGAGTTTATTTATATATATTTAAAACAATTTAACTAATGCAGTATACCTTTTTAGAGCATAGTTTAAGAAACCGTTTTACAGATATTGCAGTCCATACATCTAGTATAATGCAATCATATCCAATTTCTATGAAGTCTACAAATAGTAATAAAAAGAATCTAATTGAGTTTATATATTTTAAAACAATTTTTAATTATTCAGATGATGAATGTAGTACGGAATCGAATTGCAGTTCTACTACACACTCTAGAGATCAATCACCTTGCTTAAAAGTCATAGATAATCTAGAATGTTCCAATTCTGATAAAGTAAATTTGAAATTATCTGAAATATTAATTTTACTTTTAGATTCTTAATTAAATACATATTATTAATAACTCTTGAATATGTTTTTAATTTTAATAGTCATCTTTAGCTCAAGCACCAGAAACAAAGGAACCAAAACGAAAAGGAAGAATAGAAAACATTTAAATTTAAAAGATTTTAAGCATACTACATTATTATTGAATCTCAGTTGTTAACTATGGTAAAGTTATAAATAGGGTGCAGATTTAAATGTTTAAAAAAAACTAGATAAATGTCTCAAAAAAGGATAATTTAATGCTCTTATACTAGTACACAATATTAAAAAGCAATTTTACTTGAATAATTATAATAAAAATTGATGTTTAAACTATAGTTAATGAAAATTTATATTAAATTATAAGTATATATAATATAATTATGATTAAACACATTTTATAAAGATATTATTATTTTTTTAACTTAGTTGTTTTGAAAATATTTTTTTTATTTTGTAAAGGAGTAAGAAGTGAGTTGAATTATGTAACATTTTTATTAATTCTTATTAAATATATGAAAAATGACCTGAAAATATAAAAAAAATACTCCAAAAACACATATGCTCTAAAAATAAAAAATATGCAAAATAAAAGTTTCAATTATGCATTCTTTTATGTATTAAACAAATTTTGTGCTTGAGAAATAATGTAGGACATTCAGAAAAAAAAAAATTTTGCATTTAAATCTGCGCTATTATTATAATTATATGTATCACAAATATTTGAAATTTTAGAATAAATATTAATGTAAATTTGTGAAATTCACATAGTACATTCTGTATAATGAGTATTATTGGATTATTTTATATATTTTACATATTCCTATTATTTTGTGAATTTATTATAATAATAGCATAATATAATTTTCGTTTTGTAACTTGTTACCATTTGTTTGTTAAAATTTTAATATTTTTAATTAAGACCCAATCATTTATACATATTAATTGTTAATTTATTTATTGTTCTGTTAAATTTATTATAATGCTCAAAATTATAATAACATTTAAAAAAAATTATTTTTAAAATTTTGTATGAATGTTGTTGATTGATAATAAATAATAATTAAAACTATCAAGGAGTGGATATTTAAATTATCATATTTCTACACTAAAATTTATCAACAATAGGTTAAAATCATAACATTTACTATTCAACTATATTTAAATAGTATATAATGTATACTTATTAGCTATTAGATAATTTGTGTGCTTTCAAACACCCATTGATATTTTGCATTGGGTACTAAGCATTTGACCAAAAAATTAACTGTCTGGGTTACAGGGTACATAATGTGATTAAAAGTGGCTTATTTAAGGGGGGTGCAGGGGTTTACGTATCCCCAGAAATGTTGGTTAAAGACTACAAAATATCTATACATTTTTGTTTTTACATCAAGTTAATATTGTAGTTGATCATTTTCTTAGTATAAATTATATTATTTTACAATTAAATTCTATAAAAAAAAAAAAGTAAAAATATGCCACTTATGATTGATAACAAAATTATTAATTAATAAAAAATTTCAACAAATAGTGAGTTTAATATAATTGTATAACATATTAAATATTTAATTTACTTATTCAGCACAGCTCATACCCTAAGGCTGTCCTCCCACTGAGGTAAAATGACACGAGGCGATTTTAAAAAAATGTCATGCGATTAAAGTTTTTTTTATGAAACACAGATTAATAAATTGCAGTTTTCCCACAAAAAAGATGAGACACGACTCCGACGTAACACAACAGCAACTAATCACCAGCGACTAGAACTGTCAATCGCTTGGTAAAAAGTTGCTATAACATCGTCTGCGCTATATCATAGACGTTATACTTCTTTGTATAATAATTTTAGTATATAATTTTAAAATATTGAAATAATTATCAGTGCTTAAGTAGATGTAAAAATAAAAAAGTAAAATTATAATACTATAATATATAATAAAATATACAAAACATTAAACAATATTAAGTTAAAATAGTATATAACTGAGTACTAAACATAATATAACATACAAATATTAAAAAGTTTCTTTATTAGAACATAATAATTAATACATCAAGTATATTTTTTAAATTTAGTTTTAATACCTATTGAATTATATAGTATACCTTATCAATACATTTACATTATATATTGTAATAATATTGTTTATGATAAATATTCATATTATAATTCCTAATTAAATCTGTAAATATATTTTGTCAAATTTAAATGATCAGACAGTATATTACTATATTCTATTAAAAATACAAAAATATAATGTTTGAAATATTATCATTAACATTATTATTATTATTATTGTCATTATTATTTAGATGTTATAGTTTTTTACTGAAATATCGCTTATAGTGTGCAGAACACCATAAATCTAGTCGTACGATTTTTCGCTAAACAACTATTATTTCAATTGTGTTAAAGTCGCATCGCAACACGTTGCCCTAGTGGGAGGACGGCCTAAATGTTTACCATTAAAATTATTATGTTATAATATTGGTACAACTTTTCTGAATTAAAGATTGTTTAGTAAAATTTTGAGCCAAATTAGTGTCCTAGTTAGATATGGAATCAGATGAGTAATATTAAGCAAAAGTAAAAGATATTTTATTTTCAAATTTGTAAATATTCTAACACAATCATTTTAGTTTTTTCTAATTTACTAACATATATATTATCTTGGATATAAAATCTGAGAAATTTCTCTTGCCATTCTTTTTTACATTTAATTCCTATTCTCGGCGAACAAACAATTTTGTTAACTAATGCACTTTTATCATCTTCTTCTATCCACATTCCATCCCAGTTGGTCAGGTCTTGTTTGTTACAAGACTGTATGTCAATTCCAAAACTTATACATAGTTTTGCTGGGCCATTGCATAAATCTTTATTCTCCAGTGCTTTTTTTGGACTTTTTTTAAATTTTTTTCGTAAAGAAATCATAGAGTCAAAATTTTCTAAGGGTTCTATTGCCCTTAATAAAACTGCAGCACCATTTCCTATTGAAGTAAAAATAATAAAAATTCAATACTTTTAAATAATAATTGTTTAACAATACCTTTACAAGAAATATTGAAACAATGATACATGCCATATGTCATATAGACAAATGCTGTTCCTGGTTTCATAAACATAGGTTCGTTTCGTGTGGTTAATTTTCCTTGAAATGAATAAGAAGCTGCATCATCATTACCTAGATAACTTTCAGTTTCAACAATTCTACCCCTAATAATGGTACCATCATCCAATCGTCTGGCAAGTACTTTACCAAGTAACCTTTTTGCAAATTCTTCACAGGGTGTATCATAGAACTTTTCGTCCAATCGTTTTCTGTATTGTGTTTGATTGGAACAGAAGTATTTTGAACACTGCACGTCGTCATTAGACATTGTTGAATACAAATTTACTTGTTTCAACAATACATTCAACCAAGTTACTAAATTAAATTAAATTGTAAATAATAAATATTGTAATAATCGTCAAGTTACAAAACAATCACTCAATGTTCAATTAAATTAAAATTATAAATTATAATATCTAGTTAAATAACTATAGAGTGTAATTAATAATTATCATTCATGACATTATAACTCATAATATTAAATACAATGTGTTGAATATATAATATGTTTGATACATCTAAACTTACTTTTATAGGGAAGTATCTACTTAATTGTAAAAATACTGATACATAATTAGATTTTTTTTTTTATTTAGCTAGGTAAGTACATAATATACTCATACAATATAATATACGAGTATTATCATATATTCATAGACCGAAACCGTCTCGTTTTACCGATTTTCTAATATCTTTAATAGTGATAAAGATTTTGAAATTCCCTCGTTTTTTTTATCAGCTATCTATAGGCATAGAATTTAATATTATAATATTAGATTATATTCTATGCTATAACGTTTAATAAAAATGGAACTTTTTCGCCAGTGGACACTGAACAACAGTATATTTACTGTTTTATATTATAATATTTTTTTAGACGGATATGACACGCCCTAGATAATATTATAAACAATATTTTTCATAATAGATACTTTGACGTTAAGTTTATTCATTTTGGAATAAAATTAGTTTTAAAAAACTATGTTACTGTGTATTATAACAATCGCGTTAACATCCTCTTAAGTAATAACGCATAACGGTCACTGGGATTTACATGTCAGTGTGAATAGATTATAATTTTATTAATTTAAATTAGTTTTGTGACTCCTAAAATGTCCGAATTTCTACAATGAATGATCTAATCTAATTTAATCACATTAATATCATATTTTTAATAAAAACAAAAATGAGTTTTTCAGTTTATTAATAAATTTAATTCTAACCTAACCCTCCCCAGAAATATGAACTGTTGGTACCTATATCCAGAGGCTGTTCCAGGGGGAAATCGCCCATATTGTTTCAAAAATAAATCAAATTTTATATTCCATTCCTAGGTACGTATAATCTATATATGGACAATGAACATTTTGCACGTTCCTTGTAATTCCGATAATATAAAAATATATACGAAAATGTATAGTTCGCCCCTTCCCACCACTTAATTATCTTGGTATGGATCAGCCCCTGACTATTACAATATTACTTAAGTGAGCAAACAGCAGATGCCCTCTCTTGTGATGGATATTTAAAATGTTCATATTTTGCAAGATGCAAGATTTTGCTCCTAATTTTGCTCCTAATTACGTATTTGAATCTCTGGCCTCATAGGTAGATATTTTATTTATAGTATCTATAATTGAATCCAAAAGCGACATCGCAGACAACGAAAGTCTGAGAGGTTTGGAGAACTGCAGGCAAACCAATCGGACGGTTGACGATTAGAAGTCTAATAGAAAAAGTTACAATGTTATTTACAGATCAATAAAAGACTATAATCAATTATACTAATTGGTAGTTAGGTACTGTGATTGATGATTGTAATATTAATATAGTATGCTATTATTTGAATTAGCCCCCTCAACACTGGTTCCTTAACGAATATTATTATAAACAATCATCATATTTATTACTAGAATACTAGATGCAGTGGTAGATTAACAGGGTTGGGCATGTATCGGTGGGCCTCTGTAATTTTGGATAAATAAGACCACTTAGATTTTGTTTTGTTTTTAATTTAATGCGTCTATCTCCAATTTTTTCAAAAATAAAAAATATCGTATTGTGACGTGACGTCACTAATGTTATACGGCGACACAGGATAACTCTCGTAGTTTGATGATTGAACATCGCAATAGGCCGATTGATAGATAACAATGATTTCGTCATAATATTTATAAATAGAACAATTGTAGGAAATTTTACAACAAAAGATGTGTACAATATGTTATATGATAAATGTACGAGTGTACCGTTCGCGTTAGTTCAAACATTGTCCAAAATAACCGCCCATCTACCCTTTTGGGTAGTTACGGCGTGCAAGACAATGCGATAACGCATTTCACGTTTTTCGATACGTTTAGTTTAGACGTTCAGTCATTATTAGGGCTAGGAACTTCTAGGAGTTTGCATGTTTTCCCATAATCATTCAAAACATAGCTAAGTAATATAGAAATTTGTCTCATAGCAATATGAATCTATATTTAAAAAATGTTTGTCGCATATTTTGCATATTTTACCATTTTTTTATTTATAACTGAATATTTGACCATTTTTGAAAGTGTAAGTTTTAAGAACAATTTATAAAAAAAATCTATAATATATAAATATAAATAGATTTTTTAAGCCTGAGATATTAGTGTAATGATTTTATTTATACGACATTAATTTATAAAATAAGTGTTTATGTTTTCCTCATCGATCACTAGCATTGTTTGAAAAAATAAGAAAACAAGGTGGAAAATAAAACTAAAAAGTTTTTTTTTTATTTATTATAAATAAAAACAATAATTAAGAAATAATATTATCTAGTGATTAAAATAAAATTATAGGTATTATAAAATATTAGGTATGGTTTTTTTTTATATAATGCACATTTTAATAGTATATTTAGTGATTTTATGAAGCATGAAGTCCCTAACTCTAGCCATTACCAATAAAAGTCTGTACCTAGTTTTCAAAAATTCTGTTGACTTCAAATCATTACTGATAAGTAATTATTTTAGTATAAATAATATGTTTGTACAATTAAAATTAAGTGTATAATAATATATATACGTTATTGCACTTATACTCCTTTCCATCGAATTTTCGAAAACACAGAAAACCTATATAAATATTAAAATCTTAGAAAAAAACCTACATATTTTTGGTTTATTCAAAATGGAAGGATAAGAAAGTGCGAAAAGAAAGTTAAAAGGCGGAGCAGAAAAGAAAAGAACGCAAAATAAAACATTGTTATCAAAAGAAAATGAAAAATGTTAAAATATTATAGATGTTTTTCGTCGTAAAACAAATGAAAATACATTAAAGGCTACTGAAGGTGAACCGGTTATGAGTAACAAAACATCTCCCTCTATCTATATAGATGTACCAGTAACAGAAGTTTCAACATACGTTTTCAAACATTTGATTAAGTTCCAACTTATAAAGTTTCATTGAGGCCGTTCGAAATTATTTTACACGGGCTGTGTTATAGAACTCGTCTAACTCTGTGGATTAACCAACTCGGCACCTTTAGGCACGTTCAGTGTTTTCCACCCCCTTTTTTAATATATGTCCCTTAAGACCCCCCATTAGAATGTCATCTTTTTCTTTATTTGTTTCATTTTTTTTACTTATGAGAATAAAAATAAAATAACATAAACAATTTACCGCCCCTTATGCCGCCTTATGCTCGAGCCATAAGCCTAATGGTTAATACGCTACTGACTAGATGGGTACATAATAATATAATAAAAGGTTAGCTCAGGGTGGGATTAAGGTTTTTACCATAGGCTTGATAATTATTATGCCGCCTATATTATAACCTAGGTATTTAAATTATAAACTATTGTAATTTTTACTTTCATGGTGTCCACTAATTTTAAATCACATAAGCTACATACATACTTTATAAATTTAAAATCAAAAACATTTAATTTTTGATACATTTTTATTTATGATTACAATAATTCATCTCTCAGACGAAGAATATGGGTCTATTATTTTTATTAATTTTAAATATTATAATTTTCCCTGAAGTTAATAATATAAATGACACTGTCTTTTTTTGCCACCCAAGTATATAGCCTACACAGCCTAAGAGGTAATACACCACTGGGTTAGATTAAACTGCAATCCATTATAAACCTAGACATAAATCGATTATTATAGGTAAGACTTAAGTGAGGACAAGATTTAAATTAAGTTATTCCGTAAAATCCAATTATAATTTTATAAACTTGTAGTTATAAAACATTGAATAGGCAGATAGGTACTTATCTAATAGAAAATAGGTACCTAGCTTAACAGAGAACGTTAATTGTATTATTATTCGTAAACTTGATACTTGGTGTTATACTAAACCGTTGACCGTAGATATTAATTGCAGTACCTATCTATAGATACAATATATTTATACTATTTATATTAGGTATTTTTATTTTTATGTGGAAAATCGAATTCAAGTGGGTATAGGTACTCAAAAGTTATAAAATAATACCATATACCTACTAAATTTCAGATAATTGCTTTAAAAATGTATTGATTTATATCGAATATAATTTATAACTTTATATTTACTGTATATAGTATACAGTATAGTACTATACTGTACTACAGTGTACGACTGATGACTCGTAATAATCACCATGCGTCTCGTCTCGTCATTCGTCTCAGCCATAGAATATTATATAATATATATATTTATATTCTATGTTTCAGCAACAAGTGCAATGATATATTATCGTCAATAGAAGTCATACTTCCAAAATATGCTTCAGTGATAAATGTTGACAAAATTAAAGACCTAAAAATATTTTACGAAGAAAGTATTTCATAAAATATAATTATATCTGAATATAAATTATGGTGTGAAAAGTGGAAAAGTGAAATAAATAAACTAACGGACATTTTATCAGTTTTAGATTCATGTGATTCAAAATTTTACCCAAACATCAGATTTCTTTTAAACATTTTGGCAACTTTTCCAGTGTCAACTACAGAAGTTCAACGCTCATTTTCTACATTAAAACAATAAAAACATTACTAAGAAACAAATAATATATAATTATTTTTGTATTCTATGTACCTACTTATGTTTATTAACTAAATTATCAACATTATGTAAATAATATAATTTAAATTTTACTCAATAAGTCAATAATATAATATGTTAAAAAATAAACATACAAATTGTAAATGAACTGAACAGACAGTAATTATAATAATTATTCCTAGTTACAATTAAAATATTTATATTTTGAAAATATAATTTTACCCTGGATACGCTACTACAAAAATCAACTTAAGATTAAATTAATTTAATTTTCTAATATTCTATTACTATATGATTAGCATAATTATTATAGTATTCATATATTATTAAAATGTGACACTGTGGTTGTGGCGGCGCGCGCCAGGGTATATTTTTAGTACGGGCCAATTGGAGGTCAAAATTGTTTAGTAAGTGCTGTATAAAAATAAATTAAATTAAATTTGAATTCATTTTCCGTTTCCAGTACTTGTTTTTCAATAACTTTATTTTCACAAAGTCTAATATTTAAATTTCTTCTGAAATATAATTTCTCATTTTTAAAAAATAGTTCTTTGTAGGTTCTATTAATATACTTTTAGTTTTAGCAATGTCAGTATTGATATTTTGTAAATATTTACTAATAGGTTGATACTAAGTAAATATTTATTTGAGAAAATTATTAAACATCAATATCTAATAAATAATTATATAAATTTGAAATCTATATTTGTCAGCGTTTTAAGAGGACGGTTCTTTATGTTGGAAAATGATATGATTTATAAAAAATAGCAGGACAATTTTAAATGTTCTTTTTATGGCTTCACAAGAATTAACTTGTGAGTGCCCATCTATTAGATATAATCGTTCTTATTTTACAGGTTTATTTGTATTTAATATACTTTTCATGATAAACGATAAACATTTAGTCATCATTCATCGACAACATATTGTGTAGGTACTACTGCACTATAGGTATATTATTATATAACAATCATTATACAAGATGTAAAATATTTCCGACACTAAAAAAGGGCGGCTTTTGTGATATTTTATCAAAACTAACAAACAACCAATGATATTATTAACATTTAACTATGTATAAATTATTATTCATACAGAAACTTATAAAACAAAAAAATTAACTATAATACTAAAACATTATCTCAACAATTTTTGTTATACAAACAATACTTTTTTTTTTATTATTCTAATTACTTAATTTTAAATTAAGTACTAAAACTGCCGTATCAATATTATTCTTATTCATAGGTCTATGGATTTTTTAGGTGTCTAATATGGCCACAAACCATGAAAGTAAAATTATGATTACCTACCAACATAATATTATTATACTAAAAAAAAAAATCATTTTTGCCAAATAAATATATTGCAATAGCCATTTACATATTTAAATATATTTTTTATTAATATATAGGTATTAAGTACCTACTTACCTAATTACTTTTGTTCATGCGATATTATAATATAGCTAAACGATTATAAAATTATAAAAAAAGGCAATGTGCATTATTTTAATAATAGTTATACATGTTATACATTACATTTTTTTTTTATTATTACCTAATTAAATTATTATGATTTAAGTCTGTACAAGTACTAGAACAAACAAAAATAATAAAAAATAGAAAATAATTGAACATATTTCGTAGTGATCATTACATACCTATATAGAATATAGTATAAACTATTATATCTATTAGTATTTTAATTAAATAGTTAAAATACAAATTATTTTATGTTGTTATTTATTTATTACAAGGTAAGTAATTTTCTTTATCTACATAGTAATAAAAATAAATTGAATGTTTTAGAAGCGATCGGAATTTTGTACCTAACAAAAATGCTTAGGTTTTTCTTTTATAACTATACATTGGTTGTGAATTATAATATATATCGGTAAAATAATTAAAAATATAAAAAAGTAAACTTAATGTTCGGTATAATTTATAGTATAAAATGAAATAAGAAAAAAAATATTCCCTAATATCCAGTAATAAGTATAACATAACACTATTAGGTATATAATAGTTGAGTAATATTAAATAAGGTATAAAGTAGATTATGGAGAAATAGAGTGGGAAGAAAAAACTGTATATGGTATAGTATATAAATAGTTATGAAAAAAGGAGTACCAAACTACCGAGGGAGTATATAAAATTAAAAAAGTAAAGAGTTGTGAAAAAGTTGGTGAGCAACAAGGTTCAGCTTTGAGCCCTTACCTATTCCCTTTAGTTATTATAGATGAAATAACAAACTATATACAGGAAAAGGTGACATGCACATTATGTAGGTTGTGCTAGTGGAAGAAAGTCGGGAGGAAGTTAATGAGATGCTTTAATAGTGGAAAAAAGTACTTGAAGGAAAAGGATAGGAGCTAGTAGGAGCAAAACTGAGGCAATTGTGTATGATATTCAAAAAAATTATCTAGAAATTGATAGTGTAAGACTGTGAGGTATAATAAAGATAATGAGTAATGATGTAGAGTATGAGATTGATAGGTTAAAATAATGATGCAAATCTTAAGAACTTTAAAAATATGCAAGTTCTGAATAAAATGGAACAGAGGATATTAATTATTAGGTAGTGGAGTTTAAAACGCTAAAATGGATATTTGGAGTAACTACAGAGTATAAAAAAATAAATGAATACCTTCATACGAGAAAGAATAGGGGTTGCATCAATTTTGGGGAAAATGAGAAGCTGACAGGAGAAACTAGAGAATACTGAAATACACATTTTTTGTCGATTTTTAAATTTTTGGCAAAATTGTGCGCGTGCATAATACAACTTGAATAATTTTAAATGACAATAATAGTATATGTAACTACTTTAAACACCATATTTGGATAGTTTTAAGTTATTGTGACCTTTTTAACATAACTCTATAACCAAAGTTGACTGAACACTGAATGACAACGAGTAAACTTTCAATTTAAATTAATGAAATTAGAATTTCTTTCTATGATTATCCGAATTTTCATTCGATTTTATGTTTATTTGTTGTACTTTGCATAGTTTTTTAAACATAACTACTTATTATTTATATTTTATATTTTTATTTTATACAATGTTAGTTGGTAATTACTTATAGTAATCACTAAAAATCATTTTATTTGTCCCCATTTATTAAAATAAATAAATTTTGTGTTGACTTTCAAAAGATCAAATATTAGTAGCCACCCAAATGTAGTAATACATCGACTACAGTCATTTATAGATAACTATGTACTAAATTTGGAACAATATTTAATATAATTATTGGTGTTAAAATAATTTTATAAAATAAATAATAGAAATTACAGAAATTGTATCAATTTGTTTAAAGTTGTTTTATTAAATAAATTCATTTTAATTGAAAGTTTAACTAGTTGTCATTCAGTTAACTTTAGTTTTAGAGCCATGATTAAAAAAGTGGGAATGTCGATTTTAGGCG
Source organism: Eriosoma lanigerum (assembly GCA_013282895.1). Classification (NCBI taxonomy): domain Eukaryota; kingdom Metazoa; phylum Arthropoda; class Insecta; order Hemiptera; family Aphididae; genus Eriosoma; species Eriosoma lanigerum. The sequence goes on from CM023358.1 coordinate 40,899,040, forward strand.
GTCCTCCTTCGTCCCTTTGGTCTTTGGAGAAATTAGTGGTTTATTATAATTAAGATTTGAATGCAATAATATTGCACTAGAAAGTACGATTCTGAGCGAAACTCAATATATTTCGATACACTATACTAATAATTCATTCCAATATTTTATCTCACTTATATACTACTTATGTTAATACTCAAAAAAAATTCAAGTCCCGACGATCAAAACTTAATTAATTACTACGAAATTTTAAAATTTTAAATAACAAGAATTGTAATTTTGCCGATTCTCCGCCATTTTTTGATTGTTTTTCTTCTCCCAAGGAAAAAATTTGAGAAATTCGAAAAATGAGCTAAATAAAGTACCAACTAAACTCAATTTGCTACCGAAAGCATACCCGATTTGTGGTAATCAGACCATTATTTCTATACGAAAAAAAGTTTTCATACATCAAAAAAAAATATATATGCATATAATATTCAACTCTACTAAAAAAATTCAAATTTTAAAGGCTTATAAAAAAAAATTGTTAGTCGCGTAAAATTGTATATGATTAGACTTCAATAAAATTTTCAAACCGATAAAATGAAAATTGAAGGAAATATTAAAATTTTTGGAAAAAAATTTAAAACTCTATACCTAGTCAGAAAATCAATCAATCGTTTCAAAATTTTTTTTGTCTTATAAAGAACACTTAAGTGAATACTAAAAAAAAATTTCAAATTCCTACAATCAAAACCTAATTAGATATCACAGAAAATTTTTTTAAAAATAACAGAATCCGTAATTTTGCCGATTTTCGGTTGTTTAGCTTTAAAAGCCTATAAAAAAATGTTCAGTCATGATTTTCAAAATATTTTGTAAAAAGATTAAGTTGTATATGATTAGACTCTTTTAAAATTTTCAAATCAAAAAACCAAAAATTACAGGACATATTATACATTTTTGGAAAACAGTTATAAGCTCAATACTTAGTTAGAAAATCAACCAATCGTTTCAAAAAAAATTTTCTATATTGTAGAACACTTATGTTGATACTTAAAAAAAGTTTCAAGTCCCTATGACCAAAACCCAATTAGTTATCTCGAAATTAAAAAATTTAATATAATGAAATCGTTATTTTGCCGATTTTCGGGAATATTAAATTTAAAAGCCTATAAAAAAAAATTGTCAGTCACGATTTTCAAAATTTTTTTGTTAAATGATTAAGTAGTATATAATTAGATTTTGACAAAATTTTCAAAACGATAAATCAAAAATTTCCGGAAATATTAAACATTTTTGGAAAAAAGTTCAAAGTTCTATACTTGGCCAAATAATCAACCGATCTTTTTCAAAATTGTACCATACTTGTATATTCTCTATGTTAATACTCAACAAAATTTTCAAGTCCCTACGATGAAAACAATTATTTATCACGAAATTAAAAAATTTTAAATAACAGAAACCAGAAATTTGCCGATTTTCCACTATATTTTGGTAGTTTTTCCTTTCCCAAGGACATGATTTGCCACCGAAAGCATACCCTACTTGTGGTAATCGGACCATTATTTCTACCCGAAAAAGTGTTTTCATACATCAAAAGCAAAAAAAATTTTTTGTAAAACCAATACATTCTTCGCTTCGCTCAGAATCTAAAATAAAAATAGTTTAAAAAAATTCGGTCTATCCAAATCTGGTGTTTAAAATATATGTTATCATTTTAATCTAAGTTATATTGCATATACGCACAATAAAAAGGCTAAAATTTGAAAATCGTCAAAAAAATTGTATTTCAGTATTCCTTATAGCTCTTCCCGAAAATCAAACTTTAATGTGAAGTCACTGGACAGAAATATATCGTCTGACCTTTAAAATAAAACCCACTTATTATATAGTTTATCATTCGATGAAATTTATATTGATTAATATAGTTATATACGTAAGTAAATATAAGTAACTACGAATGTGTCCTACCGTCCTGCGATAGTTTTATTCGGAGCTAAAGTTTACTGATGACGACAAAAATCACAATATTGTCACAGTGCCACGACTCCTCACAAATCAGTATTTATTTGATGTAGATAAATGATAATAACAAATTTATGTATTACTAATAAATTATAATATATTATAATTATATTCATTATTACCTATTAAGTAGCTTGAATTATCTTGTAACATCAATTTAATCGTTTTTATATATCTACTTTTCATTTGGGTTGTTATTATATTACTTATATTATATATATATATATATATATATATATATACTATTTTAATAATTTTATTGTGAAATAGAAACATTATATTTTGTATTCCTTTATAAATATTATGGTTGGTCCATAATGTGTAAAGAGGTATAGAAAACACATGGTTAGGTTAACCAACACATACGGTATGTGACTTAAACCATCTAGCCATATCCAACACACAATAATATAATACTTATTATCGCATACTTGATTGATTGACGTTTACTTATTTGACTCTTTACTTAAATGTTTGTTTGACTGCTTGACTTCGATTGATTACTTACCCGATTGTTCAATTCTATTGGGTATACGTATGTTCAAAAAACATTAAGGACGCATAAGGTTATAAAATCTTAAATTCTAAGTAATGCTCAGTTATTCTAAATATAAATATATATACATATAATATGTCATATAATTTAAACTAGATGATGGGCCGCACATAATTTGGATGGAATATGTAATTTATGACCAGAAAAAACAAAATTAACACAAATAATAATAATAATTAATTGTAGGAAGCTACAATATTATATATAATTGAATTTTTTGTTTTTAGAAGTGCCATAACAATATATTTACCCGATGAAAATCCTATAAATCTGCGAGCACATATTTTTTTTATCTTGCTTTGTTCACAATTATTATTATATATTGCATTATTTTTATCATCGTTATTAATTATTAAATTTAGATTTCAAACAAAAAAATAAAATCAATAATTTGTTTAGGTAAAGGTATTAAAATCACAAACTCTTGTTAAGGGTATTTCAACTTAAAATGTTTATTTTAAATAATTATTTAAAACTTTTAAATTGTTTATATGAAAGGAATTTGTATATAAAGATATTTTTTCATATAAATTTAAAAAGAATTTAAACAAGTATATAATCCTGTCAATTTTTGGGGGATTTTAATTAGTAATTTATTAAAACAAAAAAAAGAATTACTTTTTTCAGACATTCAACGTCGAAACAAAAAAAAAAGTTGCCAGACGTCTTCTTAAAAAAAGTGTTTAAGTTTTATTTTATGAAAAAAACCTAGTCTATAAATTATATGTTATTTTAAAATATCAAAAAATATATAGTTGAAATTAGAAGAAAAGAAGTAATTTATTTAACACAATAATTTATACCTAGGTAATAATTAAATAATTAAAATCAAATGGCTTTTATTAAAAATCATCAGTTATAAAGCATACATATTTTTTAATTCAATCTCAAGAATTAAGAATCATAATTAATATATTAAAAATAAAACGAATAAGCTATTCGAATTATACTTTCTGTATTATTATTATTAATTACTCATTATATATCAATCATAATGAGGTAAGCCCAACGATATTCATTTGTCGACAAGAAATAAAATACGATTGAGATTATATTTTTTTTTTTTAAAGGATAATAATCGAATTTTTATAATTTTTAATATTGTAATTTAATAAAATAACAATTGTATAATTATCATAGTAGTTAACAATTTCATATATTTTGAAAATTGTTTTTATTATTTACTATTTCATATAATTGAAATATTTAACTTACAAAAATTACTTTTAAAATATGAAGCTTAAAAATTAAACTTTAAATAAATCGCAATGCGTGTGATTAAATAATAATTATTGTTTCGTGCTAAAATAGTCTGAACTGGTGTTAAGTTTTCTACATACAATTTATTACTGACGTTAGTACTAGCTTTCGTTTAAATTAAAATGTTAGCAACTGAATAAAAATCAATGCTTCAAAAATACAATAGCTTAATACGTGGGTATCAAATGCACTTAAACATTTTGAATTGATTAATTTGAACAACACGACGATTTAGACAATATTTTAATTAAATTTAATAAAACATTTAAATAGGTATTATTTATTTATATTATAGTATTTTTTTTTGTTTTTTTTTTTTTTGAAACAATACATTTTACTGTCTTAAATTTATATTTTAAAAAGTAATTTTTTGGAAGGTTCAATTTTGAACTAACCGTTTTTTTTATATTATGTACATATAATGTTATGGTTATAGTTAATTATTAAAACAAATAAAAAATCGTAATCTGTATAGTAATTTAAAATCGTTTATAACTACAAAATACTACTTATAATAACATATACCTAAAAAAAATAATAAAATATTAAGGTTATGCATTAAGGAAATGTATAAGTTGTGTTGATGTAATTTTTATACCAAGAAAAATATTTTTATAAAATTTATTATTTCGTACTGTTTATATATCTAATATCTATATAATATAATACCAATGTATAAAATTGATTTATTAAATATTGTTTTGAGTAATTTTGAACAATATTTAATTATATTAACAATTAAAGTAATGGGTTTTGCATTGACTCGTCTCTAAAATTACGCATATATTAAATATCTATTGGCAAAATGAGAGAGTTATTAGCATTGATGTTACCGACCTACTGTAACGAGGATAATATTATTATGTTTCGTACTTGCGTGTGTAATGTAAACTATAATAATGATGTTAAATTAAAGTAAGAATAAAACGCCAGTGGAGATGTTGTATTTTAATATTCTGTAGTTCGTATAAAAGCGACATCGTTTAAAAATATTAATTCCCTAACATATAAACATTAAACAATGTACCTACATGCTACATAATATATTACACTAGAGCAAAAGCGTCGTTTGTGTATTCGATATTTTGTAGTTTGGCCTGCAAAACCTACTAAATATTACTTTAAAAATGATGTCGCGCATATGAGGTGCTAAAACCGAAATCGTAAACAATAAACAGTTAAAATAACGAAAATAATGTTAATGTATATTTTTTTCTATGATTTAAAAATCAATATTGAATTAAAGGTTTGAAATATGTATGGAGTATGTATATATATATACATTTTATAAAAAGATTATTACAATAGTAATACATATAATACATGTATTTGAAGAGAGAAAAAAATTAAATGACGTCATTGCAATAAATATAGGTGATCTGGTGCTCAGTTAAAATGTATTGTTCTGCATTAACAACGATAAAAAACAAAACAAAACCGATATAATTTTTTTTATTTCACGATAAATAAAAAAAAAGTTATAGATATATCTTATATAATATACCTTAACGAACGGGTAAGCAAATTCATAATGAAAAAATATTAAGAAAACAAAAACAAATAATAACCACCGCGAGCTATATATATATATATTAATATATATTGCGCTAAATACGCATTTACGTGTTTTTATTTTTGTTTCGTTTCATCTCCTCGCCCCGAAGACCACGAATCGTGTTGGTAACCTAACCCGACCGCGGTACGTGGTATGCTCGGGTATATAATATAATAAACGATAGAGTGAGATTAAAAATGAAAATTCCAAGTCCCCGACCGTTTTCGTTTTACTCGTCGTCGTCGCGGTACCTCTACCATTATAATACCATATTATTATATACCTATATATATATATGTGTGTTTGATGGCGGGATGCGAGCGTGCGGGACTCGGAAAGTGCATAGAACGCGCTCGAACAGAAACCGCGCGGGCGCTTACCGTTTCTCACTGTGTGTGTGTGTCTACTATTGATTTTTCGCCGTCCTCCGCCAGAACGGAACGGGACGGTGGCGCGGTGGAACTTTGGCGTCGGCGCCCGGACCACGGTGTTCCGCCGCGCGACGAACGATGTGTTTCGCGTACAATGTTGTAACGCGCGACCGAAAGCTGTGCGTCGACGAGCGAGTATCCGGTGCGGGCGGTGGTGCGGAGCCGCGAGCCGTGTACAGTAAACCGTAGAGGAGAGTGTCGTCGCGGCCGCGTATCACTATTGTATAAATATTATCATCGATAATTGTATACGGTTATTGTATCGGGTGTAAGCGGCGTCATTCGTATTTTATATTGTCATTACAACGAGTCACCACCTATACAGACGTATAACAATATGTGATTTTAAAATAATACAATAGTGTATGACATAATTGTTTGTGCAGTCGAAACCGAACCCTTCACCACCGCCAACGTCGTACGTGCCCATCATACGAGCCCACCCGGCAGTTTCGGTGGATCGCTCGTGACGGTCGTGCGATTTCCGCGACTCGCGGTAATGCGACGGACAATGTCATCAGGTTTGTTATCGGAAAAATCGAAATAAATCACGACGACGCCTGCGATAGCGCGTGTGCTTCGGCCGGTGCGTTAACCGCGATTCCGGTAGCCAACCATAATATTATCCGCCCGATATCGAATTATAGGCCAATATTGGTATATTCGACCGGTTCGTCGAGTTCGTTTCGCGTTCGTCGGGCGATGGCCACGGGCGGTTTCCGGGCCTGCCGTCGACGTCGCCGCCGCCGCCGCTGTAACGCGAACCGACTAAACAGCTGTCCGCCCGCCGCCGCAACCGTTGACGAACACGTCCTGAACAGGTATCTGGTCGAACGTTTCCGTCGTCGTAGTCAAAGTAAATATAATATAAAATATCATCTACATTAATTGTTATAGCTACTATTGGACGTAAATACCTATTAAAAGTTTCGAAATGTATATAAATAGATTATCATATATCCTTACGATACGTTTACGTATTATATAGTGTAATAAAATATTAGTAAGAATACAATTTATATAGTCTTTGTTGTCATTTATAACGATACGAATAGGTTAGGTATTAATTGGTTGGAACAGCGCGTGCAATGTAAACGCGGTATAAGAAAGTTGTACAAGACTTTCATCCTTATTCGACGTACTACGATTATCAATTATAATAATTATATTAATACATATTAATCCTTTCACGTTGTATAAACCGAGGTTTAACAATGGACATTTAATTGTCCTTAGGCAAATTATTTTTTATACCCGGCTCTTCCCCTCTTGACACCCACCCGAAACCGTGTAATCACAATAAATGTTCTGAGAAATTCACCGCCCCTCGAATCACCCTCCACACTGACCCACGGATATGTCTATACGTCACTGATTAATAATAAACTGCAAGGTCCTCCCTATTTTCACAAAAACGGAATCTATGTATAATATATATTGCTTTTATTTTCAAAACAATACAATATTATAATAAGTGTTATGGATAAAAAATATTTTATTTTATTATATAGTTATTACAAATAGAATACAATATCAAGTATTTTAATTGAAAACATCTTTTTTAAAAAGATCGGTCTGTGATATTATTAAATATCATCCTATACGCGTTAATCAATTGTTTGAAAAAATAATATAAATATAGTAGTCATAATTCTTTCATGTGAAAACACTATCATATTATAATTATAATTAATTATGATTCATGAGGCGATCGTTGATATTTTTTAAAACAACATTTTTAACGACATAATGCGTGTTGCAGTTAAGTTCTTCGTATTTTTTTTTTTTTAAGAATAATTGCGGCCAATAATTGTATGTGCGTTTTTCGTTGCTTTATATTTTATTTTGTTTTAAGGTCACGCGTGCGCCTCAGTTTACACTTACTTACACGGTCATCAACGATAAAGCCTATTTTCAACCACAAAACTTTCCAACTTTCTATCAAATTGATAATAAATAACCAACTAACCTAAAGTCTAAAACACTTACCAATCGTTAAATACAATATTATTGTAAAATTAACAATATATTAAATATTATATGATGCGTATTTACTATTTATAGGCATAACCTACATATTATTTCGGTTAATCATTTTTATTAAATTTTTCGATTATTGTAACATCTTTAGTAAATTATAAACTTAAAATTTATGCAATAAAAATTACTTACTTTAGTTATTAATTTTGTATGACAATCGTAATATTTTCTATTTAAACGGTTAAAATTGTTTAAGGTAAAATAATAACCGTTCATTGTTTTTTTAGTCCATTCGTTTAATCGTTACTCAAAAAATGAATATATTATTATATAATAGATCAATAAAAGCAAATGTGTTTAATGAATTTTAATTTAATTTGTAATATTATTGATGGAAATTTAACGGTAATACTAAAACATAACTGATACATTATATGTTTACTACAAATGTATAATAATAAATTTAATGGTTATGGTAATTAAAATTACATTATAAAATAATCTTCAATACTTTTTAAAAATATTTATAAAAACAATTGCACTTATAATGATAAAACAAATTTAATTCAGATCATTTATATTATGGTAACCTGATAACGGAAAAGTTAATGTTAAAACACAATCTATTTTTTTTGAAAACTTAAAAAATTAAAAAATATTTTGTATCGTAATCAAACGAATTGTTTAATAACTTATCTACCCACTAATTTCTTCTTGTACTCATTGATTTTTATAATTAATTATATAGTTATATTTAAATCCTGATATATATTTTTAATGTACATTCTACTAATGTAATATTTTAAATATTCTATAATTAATAATATTTCTAATTGTTTAACATAATTTTCACCATTTAGACCATAGTATAGACACATGAACATCCTATTCGAACGAAGTCTTATTATAGGATTTCTTAAGATTATGAAAATATTTATAACTTAGTGGTAGGTATTGAACGGTTGCACGACTTACGCGGAGTGATGTGTAAATTAAGATAAATGAGGAAAATTCAGTATAACATACTCGTATTATTCAAGTTTCTATTACTTATACTTATACTCATAATGTCAAAATGTATAAATAATAATTATAATAGTATTTTTTATAAGTACATGATTAAAAAAATATTTATATCAAATAATAAATACTATTGAGTATTTAATAAAATACTAATAATAGTATAATATGAATTATCGTTCAATTAAAATTAAACTAAAAAACTAGATTTTTATTATTGTTTATTTATCTAAATTTCAAAACATTTAATTTATTTTAACAAATTATGATTATACATAAGTAAAAAGTGTTTTATACAAGAATATATTTACGAGAACTGTATGAGACTTAGACAAATATATAAGATATAATTAAATACTTGATATTAATATTCATTTTATTTTATAGAAATAAAATAAATAAAAATTATGTAATTACATGATAGTAATGTATGAGAATTATAAATATATTAATAACTTTAATAAATACCTACTTATTTATAAACTCGTATAACTTAATTGATATTAGTTAACACTGATTTTTTAACATAATTTAAAGAATTTAAGAAATGAATATAAGTTAATATTTTGGTAAAGGTATAGGTGTACACGTTTTATATAAAACGAATTTAATTAAAAATAAATAGGTACATAAAATTAAACTATATGAGGATATAAATTATAATAGTACCTAACTATATTGTAATACGTACGTACGAAAATGACTACATCGTAAGACATTAAAGATTAAATTATTTATATTTTAATTAAGTTCATATTTATGAACCTCTAGGTTTTAATAAATCACATACGAATTATAATAATAATAATAATAACAATAACTCATTTTGTATATGAATAAATGTAAATATTATATATACAATTTTTTTAAAGTTATACAATTTTTTTTCAAAATATAATAAAAATAGATGTTTTACCTTATATTATACAATACCTATAAGTAAACTAATTATAATGATTCTTTATACACATTTTTTATTATAACAATAATAATAATAAGTGTAGTATTGTGATGACTTGATGAGTAATGACAAATGGAACGTATAATTTTTAAATTTGTTTTGGATGGGTAACATTTTATATTTTTATAATTATAGTAACTATAAATAAAAAAAATACATTTTATAATTACAGCCAATAAACGTCAATTGTACACATTAATATATTTTTTAAAAACAATTTGTATTAATATATTATAAGGTATGATTTAAGAAATTATATTATAACAAAGCTATATAAATAGCTAAATTAAATAACATGATCAAAATGTCGTATTACAAAAATAATATAAATGAAATTGAAAATTTTGTAAATCCTACTACTTTTTTAAGTTTTAACATGAAATGTTGATCACTCTATATATAATGTGATTCCTGTTTAACAACATTACTAAATAAAATCATTATATTATTATATTTATTACCTAATGACATAATACAGTTTTATATTAATTACATAATATGCGTACCTTCGTAGAATAACTATAATATCAAATTGCATTTATAATTATGCTTATTACATAAAGTTCCTTCATTATTAGCCCGTAAATAAATCAATATTATTTGCAAACTCCAATAGCTCATGACACTCATGTTAGCTTAATATATTCCCAGCTATTCGAGCGATATACAATATTTATATTATGTTATATTTTAATTTTACCATTAAATTTAATATAGTAATAGATATTTTTGTTGTGTTTGATGAATCTTTATAAATTTGTGTATTAAGTAGTATTGATAATTACTTAATACCATTGATTACATTGATTAAAAGATGCAAAGATATATTGTAAGTAGACACTAGTTATCTAAACTGAAATGCATTTGAACATTTAAAAGTAAATTCGTTAATCTTATTAAAATAATTTATGAATTAGTATATTAATGTAAATATCAAATTTAACTAAAATAAATGTTAGCCATTAAATAATATACTCGTAATTCTTCCGATTAAAATGAGTTAAATAAGAATTATGACAACCATAATATATACATAAAAAAAAAAAAACATAAAGTTGTCTATATTATATTCGTTATCATAATATATTTGACATAGGATAAAATTATATTAATCAGATTAAAAATATATGAATATATTTATAATATATATTCAGTATAGAACAAGAATATTTGATTTTTTTTTCAATTTACTTGATTAATTCAGAATCAGCTACACTTTATGAATACACAAAAATCCTACATTAACATATATAAGGATTACATCGTAACAAATCGAATTATTAAATATGAAATATATGAAGAAATGTTATTACCACATTGTTATACTACATAACTTATAAATATAAGCTGAAAATCGATTTCTTTTTATTTTAAATAATAAATGTATAATTCAATTATTAAAAACATGTTATAATTTTAGTGAAGACGAGACGATAATAAAAAATATTATCTTAATTAAAATTAAAACAATATACTTAAGGATTTTTATGTATTTATTATCATATTATAATATTGCATTGCATGTAAAGAAATAGATTAATAAGGTTGATGAATATATATATATTAATATATTTTTATACGTGTGAATCAATAGTGTGTAATATTGATAAATAATAAAAAATGATTACTCAATAGAAATTTTTAATTAAAATAAGTGAGAAATATAATATGATTATTTATGCGTATTACGTTATGTAGTATTACATAGGGTATTACTAAAATTCAATTATTTTCGATAAAAAATACGATAGTTTTTATTTTATTATGAAGCAGATATAACTACAGTTATATAAATTATTATTTATTATTAACGAATGAAATAAGTTCACTAACTCCAAAAACAATTATTTTAAATATGAGTAAACGTTGAGCTATTTAATTAATTTATTAATATAATATAATAATATATTAACGTTGATTTAGAATTATTTAAAAATTATATTCTTTTAATTATACAAAGTGTATCACAAATATTTTCCATTTTCCAATAAAATATTAAGGTAAAAAAATTAAAATGTCAATTTCTCACGATACATTCTGTATATATGACTAAAATTTAATTTTCTTATTATCAAGGATAACATTGTTAAAAGTATAATTAAATATGAATACGATAAAATAAATGTATTAATTATTTTATTTTTTAATTTAACAACACATTTTTAAAAATTTTAATATTCATTTTCTTTTTCTTGATGTTCCTCTTCTATTGAAGGATGGAAATCATCATGACTATAAGGTCTTTGTTCATGGCTGTAATGAATAGTTCCTTAGTATTGCATTGGAACCACTTTCCTAAATTTTTCAGGCAGTTTATTCTGGGTCTTTCCCTGCTTCTCTTACCGCAAATTTTTCCCTGTATTAATAAATGTAAGAGTTGATATTTCTCACCCCTCAGCATATGTCTAAAATATTGCAACTTTCTTATTTCAGATTTTTTATTGTTTATCACCTCTGGTTCTTTGCTTATTCTTCTCAAAGCTTCTGCGTTTGTTACTTTATCAACCCAAAATACGTTAAGAATTCTACAAAAAAACCTCAAATGCTTATATTGAATATCTACTTTCTCCAGTGTCCAAGATTCCATTCCGTACAACAGGGTAGAATACACGACGTATAGTATACGTAGTTATCCCGGTTTGAAAAACTTTTTATTAGTCTATAAAATGTTAATCTAGCAATTTCAATTCAACATTTTATCTCTTTTGAGTTATCCCCGTTATTATTAATTCATGTTCCAAGATACTTGAATGAATAAATTCTTTCTATTATGACGTTGTTCGATTTGATTTTCTGTAGGTATATATGAATAAAATTTAATTTTTTTATTATCAAGGATAATAAATAAGGATAATAATTCTAACAGTGTTAAAAATATAATTAAATATGAATACGAGAAAAAAAATGTATTAATTATTTTATTTTTTAATTTAACCACACATTTTTAAAAATTTTAATATTAAAGTTGATGAAAAACTTAAGGAAAAATAAATTTTTATGTTATTATATACATATTGAATAGTAGGAAAAAAATTACACCGTAAATCGTAATACACATTCATCAGTATATATGTAATTAAAAATAAATCTAAAATATCCATAATTTCAAATTTCAAATAAAAAGTTAGGTAGTATAACAAATTTATTTGATTATAGTTAATGAATATAATTATAGAAAATTTTAAATTCATGGTTTCAATATTAATATTAAAACAATAAATCAAATATTAGATTAGAATATGACGAACAATTTATGAAAATTCTCATTGAATCACTAAAATTATCAATACAAAAGAAAGTAGGATATTCATAATTCTAAATATTCCTCCTTCGTTTCTTAGGTCGAATTGGTGATTAGTGGTGAAAGGATATTGTGTTAAATTACACTTAGAAAAAACGATTCTGAGCTAAGCTCGGTCGTATATACACATACACATAATATATGTGTACTATTGTAATTATAACTCAGATATATTTGAGATATTATTAATTTTATCTCTATGTAATAACCACAAATATGTTATGCATATTTATTATAGAAGTTATAGGTGTATATATAGATCAAAATTTAAAACTTTTTAAATTAAAAAAAAAATTGTACCAACTGATTATTAAAATACTTTAAAATATGTTATGAAACGATATTACATTATAAAACTTATATCAAATTTTCAACTTAGCGTATTATAAATTAAAATATTTATGTGTAATAATAATATAAAAAAGCGTGAAATGTCCATTTCGTCAATTATTAACTTATACCAAAAATTCAAACATTAAAGGCTTATTAAAAAATATTTGACTTACAATTTTTAAGAACTTTTATATAAGTTTAAGCTATGTATGGTTGAGCTTGTACTAAATTTTTAGATCTTAAAACGCAAATTTGTAAATTGTATATTAAACATTAACTAGGATGAAATTAGGAAATAGTCATAAATGTTAAATTTTATCGTGCATGTAGAATATGAACTATATGTAGATATCCAATTGATGATAATTGATTAAATTTTCATAAAATAATGAAAATTAATTTTGTTACAAATTTGTTTTTGCCATGTTTATTATTTTTCATAATTTTCATTTAGTTTTTCCTTACGTGTAAGAACTGTTGGAAAATTTGCCAAAAATCAGCCAAATAAAATTTCAATTAGATTAAATTTTCTAGCAGAAATTAATACTACCGGAGTGAATTAATTTTAAAATCCCTAATTTTGATACTTATTTTTTTAATTCATTCAATTCAAATATTGTCTTGTTAATATCAACAATGCATTTTTAATGAATCTGGGCCGGTTTTATTATAATTAAGAGCTTTTGTAATTTTCTTATTTTATATTAAAAGTTGTCTTTTTATAATTATAATTTCTTTGTATTCGTACTATATCTTGTGTCTTATAGTATAATATAAAGCTAATGAAATAGTTATAATATTATATTATTACATTATAATACTATTAACTATATATAATTAATTACAAATTTAAAAACTCAATTCAAATTTATAACTAGGTAATATTACATTGCTAAAATCTATGAGATTTTCTTTAAGAATTTAAAATCAATATAGTAAAAAAACCCACATGTATAACAGTATTTCTAAAAGTTTAAAATATTCTACTATACAGTTATTAGATATGTATACAGACTATAGTCTAGAATTACTCGTATTGTAGCCACATACATCTATTAATTATTATCTGCTTATATTACATTTAACATAAAATTGTTCTCAATGAAATTGGAATAAAAAATAAGAATTTAGCACAGTGACGATTTTTTAGCAATCTCAAACTTGTTAAATTATAATAACATTGTTTTAAAACGTAATTATCATAAAAAAATGAAAACTAAATCTACAGGCTTTGTGTATTTTAGTAAAACTGTAATAGACATTATAACCTCGTTATATTTCTCTTTAAATTTCATTAATTATATTAATTTTATTTTTTTAAATTAATTAATTAAGAATAATTAACTAAAATAATACCTTTAAAGTACTTAATAATAGGTACTTTAAAATAATAATATTTGATAATTGCATACAATTAATTCGGTTATTAGAATATTATTAATAGAAAATTAATGACAGTTATTACGATATAAATATCATTACATATTAATATATTATTATCATTGATCTTAATACAAAGTTTAAATACACATATATGGTGGGATGGTAGGTAAGTACCTACTATCTACCAGGTGTAGACTCAATTAAATTATAAGCTACGACCTGAAGTTTTAATTTTTATTCGTATACTAAATTTGATATATATTAAAATATTAACAATTATTTACATTTAAATACATTGTTATGATTAATATTCATAATATAATCGAAAAAAATATTAGTTTTATATTACATGTTATAATGAAAACATTATTAGATTAAAATGAACAGTTTAAAAAAATATTATTAAACTTCACAAATAACAATAACAATTCAAACTAATAACAATATTATCATGATCCTGATACAGGTTGAAGAGCTTGGACGATGTTGACAATTGCCCGTCATAATGTTATAGACAAAATGAATAGAGAAAATAACGATTTATTCGTGCTTACCTAAAAGCTATAGCTGTATTTTATTATTGACACAATAGATGAAAAAAATGAAATAATAAGATTACTAAATTTTTTATCAATAATGTCAAATATTTATATTTTTTATTTTTTAAGTGTACATTTCAATTTAATTTAATTAAAACTACGAATATTACATATTATATTTGTATTGTAATTTATACTTATCAGCCATCACTATTCGTATTAGTACTAAAAATTGTTCATAAAATTAAATACAGTGTAATTATTATTATTTTAACTTACATTACTTATATTTAAATTTACTTAATCAATAACAAATAGATTAAATATTATTATATTCTTTTTAATAATTTATATATAAATATATACTGATTAAATTTTCTTGAATTTTCAAAAAGTTTTAAAACACATAATATTATGAAGTATAATTTTGTGGTAAATAATATGTATTATATCAATTATTTTTGAAAAAAAGAAATGTGATATTTTATGCATATTTTGTGTAATAAAACAAAATTGTATACGTTAAAATATGAGTATAATCTATATTGAATAATTTAATTTTAGGTTTTTATCTGAAAAAAAATCCTAAGAAATCACATTTTTGATTAATACCAATAAGTACCTAATATACATTTTAAACATAATATTAATTAATAATAAAACTTCGAATATACTTTATTAGATAATATTCGAGCTTAGTGCTAATAAGATTAGGAAGGTACTGGTCCACAGATTTTTAGGAATTTTACCGGTCCAAAAAGAATTAGAAATCCCAATTAGAAAAAAAATATATAAAATTAGGGATGAACCCTAATAAGTTTCTATTCTATCCTTCCAGCTTGCCTCTGATTCGAAATTAAATAAATATCAATAATACAATATTTTATTATGAATTATAAAATAATGGTATGTAATAATAGTTACGAATTATAATTATTGTTCGGAAAACAAATTGTTATAAAAAAGAATACAAATATAAAATAAACATTAGCTGACACATACATGTATGCCTAACCTTAAGGAATAATGCACGTACCGGTAAATAATAGCAAAATCAATCATATGTCACACGCATACAACTAGAATACGTTTTCGTATTGAAACTAAAGCACGTCAGGATCACACAACTACGCTCATCATTCTTCGTACGTAACAGATGATACATCAATTTTGCTTTTGAAAGGGTTTTGCTCAGATTTTTATAATAGCTTGGCTGTATTTCAAATAATCTTTGAATAAGAATCTTTTAATATATAATATGTAATTAATAATTAACAATAGATAATATTAACGAAAAACAAAATCATCATCGTCCCTACTTTATTATATCGTGTTCTTTCGTATACTAAATATAAATAAACCGCCTTTCTTAATATTATATCAATATATTATTTATGTGTCATGAATAATAAAGATATTTAATTCATTAATCAATATAATGTTAAAAGTTTTCGACGATTTAATTTCAAAATACATTATAATTTATTATTTATTATTATTATCATTATATTAAAATACAAAATACGTTAAATTTTACCACTGTATAAAAAACAAATAATAGGAAGACACCTACTATTCTAATGACTATGTCGTTTTGTCGATATAAATATGCAATCAACAAATTTTGCATATCTGCCGTCTGTCTTATTAACAAAAATTAAATGAAACATGCGGTGTTGTAGCTATATTTACGTACATGCTGTTCAGGATTACAAAAATTTTAGGAATAATAATAAATAAAAGTTATTCAATTTATCGCATAATTTTTTTATCACCTTAATAAGTTCTCAAACCCTTAATATTTAACGAATTCGCGTTTTTATTCTAACACATTTTGTATGATTCGAATTTCAAAATAATAGTAATAATACAAATTTCTACATAGGTATTATTATTAAAAAAAAAAATACTTTTTATTATAATAACCATTTCAAATGAGAATTATCGAGCCTTCAAAATCATTCTATATACTATATTATATATCAGGTAGGTACGTATAATTATAGACAAAGACAATAAGAATATAATACGATAAAATTATAAACGTAAGTGCGGAAATATTGTATGAATATAATATTACATGAAAAGGTTTGGGTACGATTTTACGTGTCTACACATATTGTTCTGTCGATCGTTTGCGAAAACCGTTTTGGTAGGTACGATTTATTCACGTACGCTCGTGTGCGATGTCGACTTCCGCAAACCTGCGCGAGAAAACCGGGCGTATATGATACTATATTTTTTCGTGTACGTCGTATAGTTTTTGACTATTTTTGAGCGTGTCAATATTGATAAAATAGCCAATTTAATCTATTAAAATATGACGTGTGACGTCTTATTACGATACGGCGGAGACGATTATTATATTAATATAACGAGGAGGAACGAGACCGACCGAACGTGGTATAAATATATAAATACGATAATATAATGATATAAAATAATTTACTAAAATGTAAATTCGTATTTTGTGTTTTTTAATAATAATATAATAATTATTATGATATATCAATGTATTGTCGCGGACGATAGGGGAAAGGATTCGCGGAGAACAGTAGCATCAACAGCAAAGTATTATTTAGAGGGGATATTTTAGTTAGGGTCGGGAAAAGGAGAGAAAAAAATCGACCGGCGTATCCGGAAAACGCCTACGCCACTACGGCTGATCAAACAGGCAGCGCCGCAATTGGACCACGAAGCTTCGGTCGCCGCCGCCGCCGCCGGTCTATCATCAGTTTACCACCTTGGCCACGAAATTTCGCTACTGCCGCTGGTGCGTCGGTGTTCTCTCCGTTTCGCGTACGTGCATGCGCGCGTTAGAATATATGTCGACCCGAAAACTTTGCGCGATAAATAGCCACTCTGAAACGTCTTTATCCGACGAAAACACTTATAAATAGTTTCAATAAAAGAAGATAAATATAGTATCGGAAAGATACGATAACTGTATCGCTTGCTTCAGTCGCGAGCACCAGGCCTAAAAACGCTCACAATTGTTGTACCAATTCTCAATTAAAATTTAAAACGATAACATTGTCTGTAATAATATATAATATAAAAATAAACATAAATTAAGGCTGAAAAAAATACGAAAGTATAATAAAATGAATATTTTACACACATGGTGCTTATCGTAATAATAATATAATATGCGTTAAAAAATATATACTATATAGGTTACTCTCAGAAACTAAAGTATTAGTACATTTATTTGTTTTAAATTTATATTTATCGACAAAAATAATTTTATATAAACTTATAAAAATGGTAATTTATACATATTGACCGAGTGTCTTACTGTTTATACATTGATCATTTCCCGTGAAACTTCAGTTGAGATCTCATTACCATATTAAATAACTTGATAATAAATTATTATAATTAATCATTGAATATAATAATTTTTTTCGAGTATTATTAAAATGTTCAATGTTTTTTGTAAAATTATTTAGATTGAAATATTTAATATACGTTTAATTTGAAATTAAAATTCAATCAATTTTTTTAATTAAAATCTGTATTATTGATAGGGAATGAAGTTTTGTTGAATTATGGAAATCCGCACATCTTATTTTTATAATAATAAATGTATCTATAAATTATACCTAATTGGGTTCTACTTTATATATTTCATATTTATTATACTAATTATTTATATTCCTTAATTCAATATAATATGTGATCTAAAAGGGGACTGGGTAGAACCTATATAATTTTTACGGAAAAAATTATAAAAGATCAATAAATAATAATTTTATTATAATAACAGATAATCACATTATCTGACAAATATTAATTAAATATTGTCCTTCGAATTCAAATGATTTTACGAGATACCTATAAAATTATATTACAATAAACAGTATTTTTATTTTAATTTTTAAAATATTTCTGTTTTAAACTAGGTTATATAAGATATTTTGACTTTTAAGACACGCAAAGGGACTATTTGTTAAGATGATGTGTTTATTTCGTTAAATTATTGTTATGCCCAACAAAATTGATAGACTACAAAAAATCGATTAGACATCTAATGTATTTTGGACACGATAAAATTATAAAATAAATGTTTTTTTTAAGAAAAATAAAATATAGTATTATATTATAACCACTGTTTAAACACTATATTATTGCATATGCCTTATAGTCTATATAATATAAAATTATTTTTAAAATGCGATGATTAATGTCTTTAATTATATTAGATTAATGACTTTTAAATTTATAAAAACATCATAAGTTACTAATTCTAAATCAACAATCAAATAAGTAACCAATCTAAAATGTAATCCATAAAGATTAATTCTGACAGAAATAAAACATGTGCATTACCCAATATAATTTTGACACTTATTTTAATCATCGATATTCACTTTGAAACTTTCAAAATATATATTTATACTTTGGTATTTATTTTTAAATATGAAGAGTAATTGTGTTAAATATTTTAAATTGTATTTACCATAATTTACTTCCAAAAATTTTTAAAATATGTGTCAAATACAATAACGTAATACAAGTTATTCAGCTAATTTAATTTTATATTTTATGATTTAAAAATGCACAATTGTTACTATAAAATATTACTGATTTAAAGTTTATCTTAAAAATGTAAGTAGATGCATGTGTTATAATACCATATAATATGATAAAATTATACTATTTTAAACTGACTATTACTACTAAATTAATATTATATTAAAAATTTAAAACTAAAGTCTAATTAATTTAGTTTTTAAATAAATAAAGATTTATTAAGACTTTATTTAGACTTTATACTGAAAAATGAAAGTATGATAGTAAATAGTAAATAGAAATTCGTAATTGTATTGTCTTTAATGAGTCTCTTAATAATAATAATAAAACGTCTATTTTGATTAAATATCATTCGCGATGAATTTTCTCTTTTAATAGTCAACTGAATTACTGTTGTTTTACGTATATAACAAATTTTAGATAATACGTTTTTATAATAAATTATATACTTCGACAGTAATATATATTATATTGTTTGAAAAAAAACTTGTTCGAATATTATTATTTATAGTCTTTTGTAATTTTTATATACGTATAAAATCTTTTCTCAATTTAATTGTGCACAGTACAAATATTTAGTTATTGGATATTATATAAGAAATAAGTTTGTCATACTGTAGAAATAATTATAATACAATAGTATAGAATTAAAAACTTTGAACGATTGTGTACAAACAATTTAAAAGTTTATACTATATTATTATTTTGTCAATTGTGAACTAGGGGTATTTAATTATAATATTAATATAATATTTTGCTTCAAAATGTATTATATATGTTATATTATGAGTATACGATATATCATTTAAAATGGTTATATAATTCCTATAATAGTGTTTATATTATACTAAAAATAATTAGTTTTACACGATAAAAAAGAAATTATGTTTTTATGAATATAAAAATAACATGACGAATCACAAATTATTATTGTTGTTATACAATTTGATTACTACAGATATTGAATTAATTCGATGCTAATATATTTATTTTAACATTATACAGAACTAATAAATATGTGTACAAATAAAAATAATAATTTACATAAATAATTTATGTGTTGCCGATGAAAGATTATATTATAGAGTGCTGTGTACATATTTTTATTTGAAACAAGTATCAATTAATTAATATAGCACGTTATATACATTATTATAAAAATGTTTATAAAGAAAATATTACGAGTACATTATATTATAACAATGTTTGTCTGAAATGTTAAAAATAATACAAGAGAATAAAGTAAATTATACATATTATACGAACACATACACGATAAAAACTACAATAATCATAATAATTTAATATAAGGTAAATAATAATAATTTTTGTTTAAAATTTTAAATAACAGAAAACAATTTTTAAATTGGTACTTACATAATTATTCTTTCATACAAATGATGAATATACTGTATCTATAATTATTTTCAGGCAGCTTAAGAACTGAATTCACATGTTTATAAACGCGACGCTTTAATTCAGTAGAGCTGGCACTGTGTACCCAAACGCCTCCAGTGATAACATCATTTCTTTTTCACATGGAGAATATCAGCTGAAAAATAATAGGTCAGTAAATATATTTTATTGTTATAAACCATGTTCAAATACAAGTTTCGTATTAAGGTATTTTAACTCAAAATATTTTACTTGACAATTTATAATGAAATATACAAAATTAAATATACTATAACAATCATATAACGAAAATATTAATGGTATTGTTTACAAAGTAATAACAATTTTATGTATTTGTAGCCTAAAGTGTAATTTTTAATATTTTAAATACCATGTCTATTATAATACTGATACCATAAGTTATATCCCTCGGGGAAAAAATAAAAAGTATTGCCTCGAGCGAATAGTTTAAACAACAATTTTAAAAATTGTATATGAATAACTAATTTCTAAACCTTTTAGGTTCAAACTAACTTTCATATCCTTAAAAACGCTGTATGTCTGAATTTAGTTATATTATTTTTAAAAAATGTTAATATTTATTTATGGTTTATTTAAAACATAAATTATACAATATTATTCATAGTACACATCGTATTACATTCATATTCGTGTACCTACATGTATTTTTCACAAGAATAAAATATCGAGAAAGATGCGTACGAGATCTAAGTGCATTCAAATGAAATATCATAAATATCATAAATGAAATGACTTATAAGTTAGAAATATTTTCTTTATAATGATAAATAATACGCAGTTAACTTAAATATAATAAATTGATTGATCCCGAAATTATTTTATAAGTATTTACTCTTTTCGTAAACAAAAATTCTTTTTCTTAACAAAATATAACTTAAATAAATTATAGTGTATTGGAAAACATGTTATCCATTAAAAACTATGTAGGTCAAGTCATTGTTGTGAATGAGCAATTTACTTGAAATTCGCATAAATATGGAATTAAATTAATTATATTGTTTTTAATGTTATGTTATAATTTGTTTATTAAATATTTCTATTAACAAGCATCAACAATAAGGACTATATAATACGAATGTATAAGGATTAGTAATATTTGTATTTATTTATTGTGACTTTTCGCATTTTGCAATAATAACGAAGAATATATAATAAATAGAAGTAATGACATTTTAATCCGATCTTTATGAAATTTTATGGAAAATGATTGATTGGGATAGGTCTTAATATATAATAATTATTATTGCTTTGCTGATAAAAATAAATGTTTATAATACTATTATACCATCTGCATTTGGCGTATTATAAATTTAATTACATTAATTACAATTAATATATAGTTATTGTAAATTTGTAAACCTTTGTTTCAAAATTATTATTTATATTTATAATTTAAAATAAATACTAATATCAAACTAAAGACATTCAATCCATCTTAAACAAATATTATGCATATTATTATTGTATAGTATTAAATATTTAGAATTAAAACATATTTTTAAACCATTGACAATTTATTCTGAGGTTTAATATTCCTGTTTTCTTTAACTAATACTAAACACAATATAAATTAAGTTAATTTAATTAAAATACTATCATTCACAGTTATGTAAACAATTTAATATAAAAAAAAAAATAAGCGTAAATGCGTAATTATTATACAATTTTATTATTATCATTTAAAAGAAACCTAATATCATCAGTGAAACTGACAATAAGAATAAAGACGTGTAAATATGCATATTTTAATATTTATATCATTATTTTTGTATTATAAATGTATAACTGTAGTTTTTGGCTCCTATAAAAGATTTTATTAAAATTACAATGTTAGGATAATGGAATTTTTATTAGCCTACCTATCTCGAAAAACACGAAAATGAGTTTATACTCACAGGTCACAGGACACCAAATGAACATTACGTATTTATATTAATCTTACTTAGAGATGTTCCCATAAATTCTATGAGAGCATACTAAGTCAACGAGTGCTTATAGTGTAGTCATAATATACAATTTCAACGTAAGAGAGGGAGGATTTATTCAATAATTGCATATTTAAAAATGTATAATTTTTACAATATTTCCATTCTTCTATTTACCCAACGTCATCACTTATTACGTCATCATAAATTACCGAGCCCAACAGGATGTTTAAATATAAGAATGTAGAATTTTATGTATAATTACAAAAAATCTAACAAACATATAAACACTTATTTTTTCTATGCGAATTACATAAGACTTTGAGAATGAGAATATATGTAGTATACCTTCGATTTTCTAATAAAAGCTTAAGAGTATACACCGTCCATCCTTATGGAAACACTACTGAATTTTTACTATGTTACGAATAAATATATTATAAAACCAAATTATATTCATATTTAAAGTGTTTAATTATATTTAAATAATAAGTTATGTAAAAATTGTTAAGTTTTTACGGTGTTTATTATAATATGATTTGTTATTATTGTTATTAGTTAGATAAAATAGATACCAAATGATACCATATTGTAAAGATGGCCACCCAACATATTGAAACCTTCATTAATTAATTTGTAATTATTTGTAACCAACTTTTTAGAATTTGTAACTTCTTCCTTACTGAGATATTAATGATTCTCAATGGGGGATCAACTTCACGAAGCCCAGTAGTTAGTTATAAATGCTACATTTGTAGTTAGAATTCTTTAAAAGCTGGTAACAAAATACTAAAAATTATTTATTAATAATTTAAAAAAATAATCGTAGGTTATAGATATAATCTATAATGCTTTATATTATGCTATTTATGTTTTATAAGCTTCCCATCTAAAAAATAATTTATAATAAATTTATATAATTTAACTATGAAATTTAAAATATATTTCGGTTAAAATAATAGTTATTAATCTAGTATCTACAATAAAAAGAGAGTGGTTTCTTTTTTTTGTGTGGGGGTGGAGATTAAAGCCACCATAATACATGTATCCATTTAAGACATAAAATTTTGATAATTCGGTTACTAATGGTTACAAATTAGGTACTATTGAATGATAGTGATTTCGGAACTTTTGGTCGTGGTTGGGGGGCTGCTCCACTCCATATTCAATGAGTTGTAAATCGGAAACCATGAAGTTATAAATTCTAAAAAGTTGATTACAAATTAATTAACGTAGGTTACAAATATTTTTGTTGATGTTATTAAAAATTCAAATTTACATACTTGAGAATGAATAACTCTTGAAACTCCAGAACTTGCATTAAATTTCCCATGAAATCTCCTTGTTAAAAACTTGTTATTGACTCAAAGTGATTTTAATGTTATTTTTAAACTTTGATTACCGTCACTACTATATAATATATCATATTTAAGTTAATTGTATTTATATGTGTTATTGACCATTTTTTTAAAAATATAAAATTGTAGTTAATTATACATTATTATATTAAACAAATCAAAATATTATCAACGCGTATCAAGGGTAGAACACAATTTTATTTTAATTTTAGTAGCATTTGTTATTATAAAAATATAAAATGATTTATATTTTGAATATTACATTAAAAAAAATAATTTTTGGGTGGTAAGTTTAGTAAGTTAGTACTTTAGTTAGTTATTAATTGGTTTTAGAATGATGTGTGCTTATTCTGTATAATTTTTTTGACTATTCTTTTGTCTGTAAACACTTTTACGGCAGAAATAATGGTTTAATCACCACAAATAGAGGATATTCTTTAAGTAGAGAATTTCATCTAGTTAGTACTTTATTTATGTCATTTTTGAAATCTTAATATTTTTCTGATAAATCAGAAAAAAACACTTATAAGAAAAGAACAGAACGTGTCAACATTTACGTAATCCAAATTTAGATTATATCTGACTGAGTTTCATTTAGAATCATTTTTTTTAATGCAATATTTTCATTCAAATCTTAATTATATATATATTTATAATACAATTCTATAACTAATTTCCCCGACGATCGATGGGACGAAAGAGAAAAGCCAAAAATCGACTGCCCGTCTTTTTTTATTGGTTGAAATTGAGCATCAACATTTGACATTAATTGTTAGTATTTTCACTATTTCCATGATTAAATATATCAGTAAAGTGAAATTGTAACATTTAAATATTCTTTGACTTATTTTTTTTCCAATATGGATGTTAATTGACTTTGTGCATACTGAATTATCTATATTTTTATAGTTTTATAGTCATTAACTGTAAATCATAACAATGTTCAAAATGGTGTAAGGAACTTCAAATTAAGCATTTTATTTTTTAATTTAACCTAAAGATAAGAAAAATCTGTAATGCTATAAATTTGAGGTTTATGTTAACAAAAATCGTGTTTTAAATAATTAATTTTAAAAACTGAAAGCATAATTTGTAATAAAGTAGAAAATTATATAATACAATTATTTTTATATCATAATTTCATAAAATATTTTTCTCTAAGAAGATAATTTATTTCATTGACTATAATTATATAAAATGAAATGTGCATACGAGATACGTTTTATGCCAATGTTAATCTTTAAAATATATCTACTTATACCTACTTTATTGTTTATTTATTAATATTTTATTATTTTATAAAAAAGGATATTAATATAAATATAAATTGTTGTAATATATTATTTTTTTTAATTATAATAAATTAAATAGAAAATACAATTCATATACGCTAGGTATATAAATAAAAACAACAATACTTATATACAAAAAGTTATAATTATCATAAGATTTTCAGTATTGTTGTTTTTATTTATAACATTAAATATAATGTATTTTATGTAAACTCATTTAATATACATTTTATAAAATTACGTTTAAAGTATCAACGTATAGCATTCTTTATGTTATATTGCCTCTTAATTTTAAGCTCAAGTGAATTTATTTACTAAAATTTACATAGCATATATTTTTATTTTCAAATTGTATGTCTTAATTCTAAAGGTAATATTATATATTTTTTTTCTGAGCGAGAAGGAAATCATTCTATTCAAGATCTAAACTACCTACCTAATGATACTTATATGCAATTTATGAAATAACTTTTCATAAATATTTAAGTATTATTATAGTCAAGTTATATTATTTACGTAATCAAGTTTTTATAAAAAAACTATTTTTAATTTTAACTTGTACAAAATAAAAATATCTATAATTTAGAATATTAATTTTAGCATTAAACAAAATAAATATGCATTTTGCATTCATGTCAAATATAATATGATACTTTACACTACACTATTAAGCAATTTTTGTCATATTATAAATTATAATATTTTTAAAGGAGAATACCAGGTACTTACACAAATATATTTAAAGAAAAAAGTGGAAATATCAAATTAAAATTCTCCTAATAATTATTATAAAGGTTAAAACTCAAAATTTTTATTATATAATATTTTATTATCTTTTTGTTTATAATTGTATTTTAAATTATTATATTTATGTTGGAATACAATCAAAATAAGATTATTTATTTTATGCGAAACAATCTAGTCCCATCAAAACTTTGAAATAATTATTTAAGACGAAATACATTAACAAAAATTACTTGTTACCAACTTAAAATAATCAACTGGGTTAGGTTAGGTTAACTAACCAGTTTTAAAAGATAAATTTCAGAAGGTAACCGTATATAATTAATTTTTTATCATTTTATATTGTAATATAAAAATTATTGTGTACAGTTTAGGTAATATTATGCAATTTTTATATTCTAAAAAATAACAACTTTTAACGTCAAAGTATTGAATAAAGTTTCCATATTATGAATATTATAACTTAAAACTGTATATTATTATTTTGTAGTTACCTAATCTCAGTTAAGTAATATAAATGTTTACATAATGTAACGCTTGATATTATATTGTTATATATATATTTTAATAGACATTTGATTTGATTAAAAATAAAAACTGGAATATATTAAATTATGGAAAAATGTTTCATACTTCTATATAGTATAATGGGAATAAAAGTACATGATATTGATTAAATTCTGCGTAAGAGAATATAAATATGCATGTTTGATAGAATAATACATTTTATAAAATATAAAACAAAATATTTTGTATTATTCTAGAAAAACTATTGAAAATATCGTTCGAAAACAATTGTTTTCCCAAATTACTTTCATTTTATAGTTATTTATATTTTGATCTAAAGTAAGAACAGTAATAGGTAGACAGGTAGTAGACGTTAAATTAAAATTCCTTACAGACCTTAGTACCTTACAATAAAAGTTGCAAATAAACTGGGTGGTTTTTTTCTTTTACAACAATACCTGATAAAAATCGCATTCTTTACATTGGTATTATAATATTATAATAATAAATAAATACGATATTATATTATTCTAAAAATATTATCGTTCATAACTTTTAGTTAACGTAACATTCTCAGCACACGCACATATTGTACTGTATAATATTATAACATAAAATAACTGTTTACATACTTATTTTATATATTGCCATCTGAAAATTAATAAATCCCTTAATATTTTTCACGCGCGTGATAAGCATTTAACAATATAATCGTTACAGCAGATGTCCTGACAATGATGCCAATGGCGGCAATATGAGACCCTTACCGCCTGGTCAAGATGGAGTCGACTACTGTAAAATCCGCAGGGACCGAAACAACCACCACCATCATGGCGGCAATGGTGGCACGCTGCGCCGGTCGTCCGCGTCGTCCGCGTCATTGCTGGAACCACCGTCACCCGCCGAACGGTACCATCATGGCACTATCGAGGGCCATTACCGCGTGCACGATTTGGCGCTGGACCGATACGTCCCGCCACCATCGCCAGAACGGTACTCGTCGGGAACCGCGTCGGCCAGCCGTTCGTATCACCAACAGCACCAGCACCACCATCACCACCACCACCATCAACAACAACATCATCAACAACAGCCGCAGGCCCTCCAGGGCGACCGGTACCTTCCGTCGACAGGCGGTGGACGTAACCACTATATGCCGGTGTCGCGGAGCACGTCCGAGAATTTCATGTCACCACCGTCGCCGGTGGCTGATCGGTTCGACTATGCCGCACGTCACCACGATAGTTACCACGCCACCTCCACCAAACGCAACGAATCCGTTTATTCTAGGTAAATACGCACGTTTAATTATTTATAGACCGTTATAATCACAATAGTACAAGTTAATTGGTATACTGTAGTGCTCTATATTTTATAATATTTCTCTTTAGTGATATGTTAACGATTAGTGCTATCGTTATTTTATGATCATTTAAAAAATGTATATGGAATTTAAATTTTTTCAATAATTATAACGTTGTAATTATAATATCCAGCTCGTTGTTTAATAATAATTATTAAATATTCTACCAGTATCTAATACCATTAACAATCTGAAAATATTTAATCATTTTCAATTTGTGATATTATAAATTCGCATTGACCAAACGTATAATTTTATTTGTAATTCATATCACGATTTTCAATATATATGTAAGTCATTGTTTAGATTTCTATTTAAAATACGGTTATGTTATATATGATATACGAGACAAAATGTCACAATCAAAATAATAATTTTTATTAATCTAAAAGTTAATAATTGTTTTTTTTTTTTTTTTTTTTTTTAGAATATTTTTAAAGCAATAGAATATAGAACATTTATTGATACATACAATTAATTTTAAAAGTAATAAAAAGTAGAAAATTAATTAGTTATTAACATAATAAAATAAATCACAAATATTATAGGTACAATTATATATAATTATTTTATATTTAATCATGTATTTAACATTTGTTTAACACGGCGTGTTGTATAGGCAATATTAATAGACGAGTGTCTTCTATGCACTAAATTACATAACTTATATTTGAACTTGTTAAACTACTTAATAAATTCAACTATATGAATTAGTACAAATAAAAGTTGAGTAGGTTAACTAATTGTTTATTTCGTTAAAACGAGTTATTCAAGAAATATTTAAATACTAAATCAAAATTTAACTTTTAATTTTAATTTTAGTTAACTTAAATTAGTATAATACATTTAATAAAAATTAAAGTTAGTTAAATTAATTAAATATTTAAAAATAGGTACGAATGCTTAAAAATGAATATATCATTGTAATTAAATTTTAAGAAATATATATTTTCGTCTTCAATTTATAATATATTTTAACCTAGTGCATATAATATGTATATTAATAAATTTAAAATGATTAAAATATACAACTGTTATTGTTGTAAGTTAAATTAAATATAAAAACACTTTATTTCCCGTAAAAATGTATTATTTAATATTATTTAATTTATAAATAACTAACCGAAAAATGACTTGTTATTTTAAAAACAAATTAACTATTTAAAGGTTTATATAATAATATAAAAATGTATATTAAAAAAAAAATTGACTCGTTATAAACACAAACATTTTAACTGAATTAAACTATAATACATAACTTAATTCTCTCTCTCTTGGTATTCAACCCTTATGGTTGGTTTTGCAGTTGGACATGCGCTCTCCACTCTTCTCTGTTCCCAGCTAATCTCTTCAGTTCGGCGTAACTTGATAGTCTAGCATCGGAAATCATTTGTTTGACAAATGAAGTTCTTGGACGTCCTTGGCCCCTTTTACCTTCCATTTTCCCCTCTATTATTCTGTAGATTAGCTCATTTTCATGCCTCAATATGTGACCAATCATGTTCCATCGTCTTGCTCTGATAGTTTTGAGAATCTCTCTACCTTCATCTATTTCACTGAGTATGCTTTCGTTGGTACGGTGTTCTATCCAACTCACTCTCAGCATCCTTCTCCAACACCACATTTCAAAGCTTTCGAGTGTTCGTTGTTCTGCCTTATTCAGAATCCATGTTTCGCAGCCATATAGTGCCACACTCCATACATACACTTTAATGAAGCGTTTCCTCACTCTAATACTCATGCTATTGGAGCATAACAAATTTTTCTTTTTCATAAACGCTGACTTCGCCTGTGCGATTCTGGATCTTATTTCCATGACACATCTTCCATCTTGGTTGATTAAACTGCCTAGGTATTTAAAATATTCCACTTGTTCGAGCAGCTGATTCCCTGTTTGGATATTAATTCTACGGATTCTGTCTGATTTTTGGCACATCATAACTTTTGTTTTTTGCCAGTTGATAATCAGCTGATATTTTTGGAAGCACCTCGCCATTTCATCCAGTGCTCTCTCCAAATCATGCTCCTTGTTAGCTAGGAGTGCAATATCGTCAGCGAATCTTAAGAAGGATATTATTTCTCCACCCACTTTTATGCCTATTTTATTTCTGAGAAGTGTTTCTCTAATTTCTTTAATAGGCTGTTCGACGTAAATATTAAATAGCGCTGGCGAGAGTGGACATCCTTGTCTTACACCCTTCTTAATTATCACCGTCTCTGTTTTATCTGTAACTTTTATTGTAGCTGATTGGTCTTTGTATAAATTATATATTATCCTTCTATCTTTGTAGTCAGCCCCTATTTCTTCTAAAGTATAGAATAGATCTTTCCATGACACCTTATCGAAAGCTTTTTCCAAATCTATAAACGCTATAAATGTGTCTTTATTAAATTCTATTTGTTTTTCTATCAATATTCTTAAGCTTAAGATTGCCTCTCTAGTACCTTTGTTCTTTCTGAACCCGAATTGGTCGTCGCTTAACTCTTTTTCTACTATGTTCTCAATTCGGGTGCCTATTATCTTTACTAGGATTTTGGCTGCGTGTGCTATTAAACTTATAGTTCTGAATTCATTGCATTTATCTGCCGTTGCTTTTTTAGGTATAGGTATTATAATGCTTTCCTTGAAGTCTTTTGGGATTTCTCCTGTATTGTATATATCATTCACTAATTTGAATAGCTCGTCTTGTAATTCTGTACTTGCATTTTGAATAAGTTCCATTGCTATATCGTCTGTACCGGCTGCTTTACCTGTTTTCATTAACTTTAAAGTTCTGTTGAACTCGTCTCTTAAGATTACTTCTCCTTGCATATCTGGATTGTTATTATTATTGAGACTAGTTGCTTCTCCCTCCTGGTATAGAGCTTCCAGATATTGTTTCCATCTTGTTGCTATTTTGTCGTTGTCCAGTATCAAGTTTCCATCTATGTCTCTTATTCTGCTGTTTAGTTTCGTTTTTCCTCGAAAGAATTTCTTAATTATGTTAAACGCTTGATCCAACCTGTTATTCCTAAGCAATTGTTCCACTTCTTGACACTTTTCTTCTAACCATTTCTCTCTTGCCAATTTTGCCTCTCTATTAATTTTGTTCTTCAGCTCTTTATATTTCCGTATTCCATGATAATCCTTGGCGTTTTTATACTTCCTTCTCTCTTCAATATCTCTTATAATGTTATCGTTTATCCATGGTTTTCTAGGCTCTGGTGAGTTTCTTTTCAACGTGTTGCTGGCTGCATTATGCATAGCATCCTTTAATTTATTCCATTTGTCTTCCGTAGTGTCACTTGGTAATAGAGGGTTTAGTTTTAATTTTTCATTGGTGTAGGATGTATATGCTGTATTTGTGGTATTATCTTTTAGCATTCTCAAGTCATATTTCCTTGTTGTTTGAATTCTTCTTGTTAGTTTCTTATACACTACATTACATTTCATCATGAGAAGATTATGGTCGCTGTTCACATCAGCGCCTGGGTATGTTTTGCATCTATGTACTTGATTCCTGAACCTCTTCCTCACTATGATATAGTCGATTTGATATCTTCCGATATCCCCTGGCATTTTCCAAGTATATCTTTTTCTGCGGTGAATATTTTGAAATGTATTAGTTATGGTCATATCAAGTTGCTTACAGAAGTCTACAAGGCGGTCTCCTCTTTCATTTCTAGTTCCTAGACCGAATGCACCTACTTCTTGACCCTCTGCACCTTCTCCTACTATAGCATTCCAATCACCCATTATTATTAAGTTATCCTCTCCTTTTGCTAGTTTGCAAAGCTCTTCTAGGCCAGAATAGACCTCTTCTATAGCATCATCCTCTGCATCTGATGTGGGAAAATACACTTGAATTAGTACTATATCATTTGGTTTAGCTCTAAGCTTAATCAATATAAGCCTATCGTTATATGTTATTATGTTCACTATTTGGTGGCCCCATTTCTTATTTATAATAAATCCTACACCCGCTCGTCCTGGTGTTTCATTACCAGAATAGATAACGCGGTAGTCGTCTGACCAGAAATCACCATTTCCTAACCATCTAACTTCGCTCACGCCTAGTATGTCTATGTCTAATCTCGTCATTTCTAGTTTAATATTCTCTAATTTGCTAGCATTTAGCATGGTCCTAACGTTCCACGTTCCGATGTTTTTCCATGGGTTTCGCTTAATGACGACCTGAGAAGCCTTGGATCTTCCCCTGCCGGTACTGATATTTCCGAGTATATCTGTTCCTGTAACTTCTAAATCTTCCTCTACTTGATCCATACTGCTATACTAGGAATTTTAATGTGGTGGACTCCTTCTCCTTCCACATCGCAGTTGATGAGCCAGTACTTGGAGTAACTTCAAGCTGCCTCACCAAATCCTTCCATTGCCGTTAGTTCTGTTGCAGAAATCGCCAATGGTCGGTAGTAGTGGTTACTGCTTCCCTCCGCTACCTCCTTTTAATCGCCTCTTACGATAAGCAGGAGTTACTGTGGTCCTATTCTAACCCCGGACCCACAGAGGTCATAACTTAATTAAATTAACTTAAATTTTAACTCATCAATGCTCAACCTGAGTATGAATTGCTCTTTTAATAAAAGAAAAAAATGTGTAGGTTATTGAAAATTTCGTATTATTGCTATATAAGTATGTACCTAGTTGTACAATTCCATATAGTATAGGTAGCGTTACGTAATATCTTTTGACATGATTTTCTGACCAAATCATATTTTTTTTTTGATTAATACACATTTTTTTAAAAAAAATTAATAAATTCTTTAGAAAATAAGTTACATTTTAAAACAAATTTTATTATACAAATTATTAAAAAAAATAAATAATTACCTAGTTTTAATCTGTCATTCACTATCCACCCATCTGTATTAATTTTCTACAGAAACGACGTATAATTATAAATTATAAAGTAATCATAACTGTTGAAATATAGATCGTAATGACGATATGTACAATAAAATGTGGTGACCTGTTTATTACTACCAGCGGTTGTGGTAGTTTATACCCTACGAAATTATAGATTGGTAGGGGCGGCGAGATTGCCAACTCTGCCGTCATATAATTTGGACGGCAGAAGTATCGCGGGGTAGCTGTGGAAGGGATGGAAGGGGTGTTAGTGGTTTGGCAATATGAGAGCCAAATAGCTCTAAACCACTAGTTTATCTGTATAGAGTTTACGTATTCTAAAATCAATGCTGTATAGAGACGAAAGACGAAGCACAAAAACAACAATATTGTTCCTAGAATTATATGTTGAATATTTCTGTTTAATTTCCGACTGGAATATTTCGAGGCTACATCCAACTCGCTGTTTATAGTACTAAATGTAAAAATAAGCATTAATGTGATTATACCTAACGCGATAAAATGAAGACAAAGCTAAAACGATTATTTATTATTACATTAAGTAGTATATACAAATTATAGTTTTACTCATCTTATAAGTATTATTGTATTTTTAGTTTTTCTAGTTTTTCAGTTTAAGTAATTTTTAAGACTTCAAATTTTCTAACGCAAAAAAATGGATGATACAATTGTCACACAACACTGTATTATTAATGCCATTAATGAATATAACTAATTTCAATGAAATTTCAAGTCGAATCCAGTGACTTATCTATATATTTTAATATTTAATTAATTAAGATAAATGTATTTTTAATAAGTACAATTTCATTATATTTTCGAATAAAATAATTAGTTTTGTAAAAAATTAATTATAAATGAATGAAATTATGTACCTACATAAATAAATGTATATTAAATCAATATATAATACTTATTTATACAATATTACAAATACACTTTTATAATATAACATAATTATAGACTATAATGCAAATTAAATTACTTTATATGTATTAAAATAGTATACTCATATGCTTAAAGTTCTGGTAGTTGTTTAAATACCAATAATAATAAATAAAATAAGTAATAAATACGAATTGCTATATTTAAATTACATTTGACCAAACATAATTATGATTGATTTTCTGACAGAAAACATATAATATATAATGTCTATAGTTCATATCAAATGTTAATTTAAATTGTTAATAAATTATATTTATGTAAACTTTTTTTGATAATCAGATTTTATAGAAATTATTGAACATTATAATTATATATTATCAAAAAAACAAAATAATATTTTAATACAAACTTTATAAAATATAACTTAAACCAAAATAATGTTTATAATAATTGTATTAAAATCTAACAATATCAAAGCACTAAAATATTAGTTCAAAAGGAAATTTTATAAAAAAAAATTTAATTTTACTTAAATGAATAATTTGGCAGCAATAATTTAAACAAGGATAAAATATTATGATATAATATAATAATACTAATATAATATATAATAACGTCTTACGTTGAATTTGTGAATGACTTGTAATTATTTACATTTTACTACTCTTATTACGCATTTGAAATTCAAGTTTAATAAAAATTACTACAACAAAAAGTTTAAAGAGTTTGGAATATATTAAAAAAAAATAATATACAATTTATAAAAAAATGTTTTAAAAGTGGTCAAATTATTAACTAAGGAAACTCTGAATAATAAATTAATATGTTATCTATAAATTACCATACTCTAATTACTTTCCAGAGTAATATTTTTGATTTTGAATATTTTTAATGAACCCTTATTAAATATCTGTTCCCACTTATAAGTAGGTATCTATTATCATAAAATCAAAATAATAGTTAATTTTTCTCAAAATTTTTCTCATATATAAAATACCTATGTCAATACTAAAAAAATAGTCAAATCCCTATGTTCAACATTTCATTATTTGTCATGAAATATTTAAATCGTATTCATCAAAATTATAGTTTCCGTGAATTTGGCCATTTCTCCGTTATTTTTTACTATTTTTTCTTTCCAAGAGAATTTAAAAAATTTGAAAAATGAGCCAAGTAAAATAGCAAAACTAGAATATACTTCTCTATTATGTCTATTCGTGGTAATCTGATCTTTTTTTTTTGCCCGAAAAAGTATCTACAGACATAAAAACCACACATCATTGTAAAACCAACACATTTTCGCTTCGTTAAAAATATTAGGTAGGTAGGTTATATTTTAGATTATATTTAGGTAAGTAATATTTTAATTTTTATTCAAAAACTTATAATTGTAATTATTTATCGTTTTTATTAATATAATAATATATACCAGTTGAATAATTATATATTATTAAATTAATATACGTACTATATATTATAATATTACCTACTAAAACACTTTTGTATTATCTATTAATAATTTACAAATGTATAATTTATTTAGTACCCATATTTTGCTTGTTAGGTGTTTTCAATAAAAATATAATTTATTCATAGATGCTGATATATTTTATAATTAATTAATAAACGTACATAGCATAAGGGCATATCAAATAAAAAAGTCAAAATATAATATTTTTATTTTTATTGGTGTAATCAATTATTGATCGAGTATGTTATTTTGCCAGCTAAGTTTTAACTTATCTTAGCTTAAAGTGTTTGAACAATAAGTACCTATAGGTACAAAAAAGTTTATTTTAAAATTCAATAATATATATAGGCTTACAACTTATAAACTCTAAGTGGAAAATACGTTCAATGTATCTATATACATATATTCCCAATGAAAATATATAAAAATAACAAATTTTACTTTGAATTTTTGAATTTTTTATGTTATCTAAATTCGTCAAAGCTTTTAAAAAAATACACGAATCTATAATACACCTAAACGCAAATTACGCATCTTATATTAAAGTAGTATTTCTTTAAAAACAAACATTAATTTTCAAGTTTCACCAATTTTCTTATAAAACTTTTAAATATACTATATACCTTATAATATAACTACTTTTTTCTGGTATATATATATATATATATATATATATATATTGTGTTTATTTCGCTTTTTTTAGAATAATTATAACTACTATACACAGAAATACCAAATTATTTATTTTCGGAGTTTGGATAATACCATTAATTCCATTAGGTATACCTAACAATTTTAAATTGACAAATCGCTTTGGAGCACTCAATTTGTATACAATTTCAAATAGTAATATTAAATGAAAAACACATCATTATAATTTCACGTCAAACGATAAAATGATTTGAGTGAGATATACAATAATTGATCCCCTAATACCCTAATGGTATTTCATGTATAATAATATCAATAGTAACCTGATTTCTTAAGCTAACCTAACCAATATTGTAACCAATTATACGGATATACTATTACACTTACAGATACCACATACCGGCCGAGAGGTTTGTTCCCATTGTTTCTCCTGATGACGGTTATGACGGCCACTACGATCGGTGCGACGACGCATACAGTTCCAGGAAAGAGGCAGCCGCGTTGTATTCTAGAACGTCGTCGATCGTGGACACAATGCCTTCGCCGGCGGACACGTTGTCTAGGACGTACGCGACAGCCACCATGAGACCGTCGAACCGCTGCTGTACGGGCCCGCAGTACAGCGGCGGCAGTGCCGGCGTCGTCGGTGGCAACGGTGGTGTCGTCAGCGGGTGCGGGTACCAGTACGGCACCGTCGGCCGATCACGGTCACCCAGGGACCTGTCGCCGTCGGGGCTGGTCCGACAACAAGCAGCCCACTTGTCTTCCACAGGGTCACCGTCGAAGGGCAACAGCATGTGTCTGCTCCAGTACGACTCGCACTCGGCCAGCACCCTTCCGCGGTGCGGCAGCGCCAACGTTATTTGCGGCGGCCAAAACCATTACGGCGGCGGCGGCGGCCCCGACGAACCGTTGGCCGCTGGCTACGGCGGCGGTCATGCTGCACCGCGCCGCATATCATCGTCGTGTATCAGGGAGAGCACGGCGTTGGTATGCTGTTCCACGGCCGCTTATTCCAGTCATGCTGTACCGCCTGGCATTAAAAACACGGCGGCAACAACGTCCACGGCGGCGGTGGTGGCGTCTACCGCCACGTCAGCGGCCACCACTCACGCATCCAGCAACAATTACGCATCCGGCCAAAACGCACACTGTCCTCCAGCTCAACCCAACAACGCTTCATGGTTAGTTAATGAATTCATTCATTACTTCTATTAGACACCTTATTTATTTATTTATTTTGGTCAACTCGATGTTGAATATGGGACCAGTAAACAAATTCGAGTTATTCAAGAAAAAGTATAAAATTATAATTGTTTATTTAAAATTTTTATTTATTATTTTTTTAAAAAACATATCATGAATGTACCTTGTTATAGTATTTATTATAGCCACATAGGTACAATTATATTTCTACAGTATTTTGTTGTTTAAAAAGTAATCGTTTTGATTTTTGTTTGGGAATTTTTACTATTTTTACTAATCACAACATGTGATGTTCAATTTTATCGATTCGTTAAAATAATTTATCACAGACTTTTACCGATTTTCAATAAATCACCTCAATTCATAATAATACAGGAACCTATCGATATAGAAATTAACTTCGAGTTAAAGACCATTTTTCTATATTGTTAAATAAGAAATACTAGGGAGCAGAGAAAAAAATCGAGTTTATAAAGTTTAGGTAAACAAAATTCATGTATTTTAATAGATATTATTGTGATTTACGACAAACGTACATGAATTTAGACGTAACTAGGGGTGATTGGGAGGACTTAGATCTATATAAACTATTTTTAACCCTTCCTAAAATATTTTGTTGTTTTTAGTTCTATTTGTGTGACTATTAAAAATTATATATATATATATATATTAAGCTTAAGCCTTTTTTTTCTTATTAAAAACTATAGTTACGCCTATGCACATTAGCCATTAATATAAAATACTATTATTTATTATATAAGTAAAAAAAAAGTTTTTAGTAAATTATTTTAGTTAAAATAATTAAACAGATTACTTTAGACTATATACGGATTTTTTTTTAGTTTAAAATTGTTTATTGTACTTATAACGCAAAAGGGTCCGAATTACATTGTAAAAATGAAAATTATTAGTCAACAATTAAATGGGACCAATTTATCAAAATTTAATTAGGTAACTTACCTACAAACACAATTTTAACTGAGGGCGGTAAGCCCCCAATCCCCCCTTATTGCACGGATGCCTATGTGGCAAACATTTTTTTGTGTAGGATATCTTGAATTTTAGAAAAAGACAAAGTATCTGTCTATCCTAATACATAAAATTTAAAATTTAAACATTTTAGGTAATATCCAAATCTGTCTAAATAAAAATAAAATAAAAAGTATTCTGAACAATGTTAGGACAATGCGTATTTATAATTAATATTAAAAAAAATAATACTCTTGGTCCCATGATAATAATGTTGGTAAATGGTATAATAGTTAAATTTGACATTTTTTAGATAACCGTTATTATAATCAAATATGTTATAATATATTATAATAATAATAATAATATATATTATAAGATCACAAGCTAGATCTTAGGCTTATAATACTAGTTTTACTATTATATGTCTATGAGCTATATTATAGAGATAAAATAATATACTGCATTGTTATACTTACATCTTGATGATATAGAATAATATACCATGCATGGTGGAATGGTGGGGAGTGTTTTTCCAAAAAAAAATAATATTTAGTTTTAGGTAGCTCATGGACCGTATTGAGGTGTATCTTATCAACACTAGCTCAACTAGTGTATTTTTAAACTACTAGAATCACTACATGTATGATGTATGATGCAGAATGCGTTAGTGTTGATAAGATTCAATACTCTGTCGTACAGCAATTGCTTATCATTTCGTGATCAGTTTTAATATCATTCATGACAAAATAGATCTGTCATGATATCATAGATAAAGATAATAATTATTAATTATTAATTATTATTTAATCGGTTAATCTTCTATTGTCTTCATTTATAACCGTGGTCACCGTCCACCATGAAAATAATAAAATATGTGTCATGGCCTCATGGGTCATATCTGTGGATAAAACACATGACAAATTGTGATGATAAAACCTACCTTTTTACCATAAATTATCTTAATTTATGCTTTTTATTTAATGGATAAATTATGAAATACTACAATTATAAAATATGGACAATTTAATACCTTTATTTGTTTGTTAATAATTTTAACTATTTAAGTTTTATAAATTTACACAAATTTATTGTACTGACTTCTATGCTATATTTTATTGTAGCATAGAAGTCTGTGTCATATTATGAGTTATATAGTGTGTTCCTCATTTTCTATCGAATAAAAATAATTGGTTTGATTATTTGTTATGGCTGTACAGGTTATAAATTATTAATTAATATAAGCATACAAAAATATATAATTAAATAACATAATAATATAACATTTTTTAAAAATTTTTATTCAGGAAACCTGGGTTTGCCAAAGGGTTAACAATTCAAGCTCAAACAAACTCAAGATCTCCACCACTTTCAATTACTTCTAGCCCTGGATCCATTCAATCGTCTAGCAGGTGTGTACGATTTGTATTTTATCAAAAGTGTCAAATAATACAATCAATTGTTTATTTTTATTAGTTCAAGTAGCGGTGTTCATTCTGCCCCGCCAAATATGGAATCTGCTGTTGACCGTAAGTATGATCTGCCATCCAGGTCTATGTCAGCACCTGCACCCAGTATTTCACATCCGTCATCTTCGTCCACTGAAGTGACAACTGACAACTCTGAAGAAACTGCTAGTACATGTACAGTACCCGCCAACAGTAGTGGGTCAGAACAACCTAACAGTCCTCCATCAGAAACTGTGTACCAACCAAAGCATATTCACCATCAAACGTCTCTACCAATTTTATCTACAAATATGCAAAGTAAACCACGAACATATTATAGATCTGCATCTAAAACTGAAGCTGTAAAAAAGTAAAATTACATTATTAATTTTAATTTGTAAGTATATCATAATTATATATCTAACAAATATTAATTTTTGTTTAGTTTCATTAAAAGAGAAACAGCCATGTTTTTTGGACTTGATGAGGAATTTGAAGAAACTGAAAAACTTAAATGGTTGGATAGAAGAAAACGTTTAGCAACTAGAAAATATGGAGAATTGAAAAATGAATATATTAATTCTGTAAATGAAATTCCTATAACTCAAATTGCACAGGTATTACTAAATAAAAATAGTATTAATAAATTATAAATAGAAATGTCCTAATATAACGTATAATATAATTTTTAGCCGGATGTATTACAATCAAGTCGAGATATTGATGAAAGAGATAGTACTTCTCGTGTTCAGTCTTTAGGAAGGAAACCATCTGTTGCTCAGTTGACACTAAATGGGCTATCTTTTGTTGTTTCGGTACTTTTAGATTAAAAAATTTAATTATAGCAAATCTGATTTTTATAATTATTTTTTTAGAAAACTCTTAGTCGCAAGAAAAAATCAATATCAAATTCAAGTGAATGGTCTAGAAGTTATCCTCTTTCTGCCACATCAGATACTCCAACAATATTATCTCAAATGGCTGATGATGTAAATTTATTATATTTGTTTTACATATTAATTATAAATATTTACATATCTTTTAAATTTTAGGTATTTTTTGATCGCCTTTCATTGGGTAGTGGTGACCAAGGAATAGAACAAGAAGTTGTGGATTCTGGTGGAAATTATGAAAGTGGTGTTAGAAATCACTATAAAAAATCACATGAAACTTTCAGAAGATATTCTAGTTGGCAAAGAAATCCATCAAGAAGAGTTGAAGACGATCATATGCCTAATATTGGTATGGGTAGAATTTGGGGCAGAGTATTAGACAGAGCTTTTGATAATTCTGATAGAAGGCAGTATGGAATGGGTTTTGTTGGAAGACTATGCAGGTACTAAACATTTTTTATAAAAAGTTAATATTTTTAATTTCACTCATTCTTTCTATGTAATATTACTAGACGTTCCTTAAACAAAACCATTACAAACCGAAGGGATGTTAAACAGCAGCTTGATGACTTAGAAGATCACAGACCTTTTTTCACTTATTGGGTAACAGTGGTTCAAATCTTGGTGCTATTTCTATCAATATTTTCCTATGGTCTGGGACCTTTTGGGATTGATTTAAGTCACCAATCTGGTGCTGTAAGTATATTATTTTAATTTCATTGTATTATTTATATTAACAATGATTCATAACATATATATTCATATAAAATATACATAACTTATATATGTATTTAGGTTATGGTCACAAGTCTATCAGTACAAATTATTGAGTACATCGAACCTTCAAATTTCTGGATAGGGCCACGAGCAGTGAGTTTTGTTAATTATTTTATTCTATTTTTATTAAAATGTAATAAATGTATATTTGTATTATAAATATGTAATATTTCCAGGCTGATCTAATACATTTAGGAGCGAAGTTTGCTCCATGTATGAGAAAAGATAAGAACATAATGAAAGAAATTGAAAAATGGCGGGAAAAAGAGCGAGAAACTGCTTGTTGTATTAGAAATGATGATTCTGGATGTATTCAAGCATCAAAAGAACAGTGCACAGTAAGCGAAATATATTTAATTTTCTTTAATATTAATAAATAAAATATCTGTAATTTATTTCAGGATATTTATAGTACGTAATTAAAAATATTTTTACAATTAGTAAAAGTTATTACAAATTCTTTATAATTTACATATGCTAGTATAAGATCATATAAAATTAAAATCAATGTATATAATATCAGTGCCTGGAAATTCCTTTAAAAAATGAATTAGTTTGCATTTACGTTCATCTTGTTAAAAAGAAACTAAATTATCTTTCATTCCTTGTTAAAAAAAAAGAACTTTCTCCATTCCTCATTCCTAAATAAGAAACATTTTTCGTTCCTCTGTAATTAAAATAATTGTATTGTTTTACAAATGTTTTATTTGTCTTTTAAATTTAATTAATAAATATTAATAAATTAATATAACTAGTAATAGCTTCATTATTTAAACATTGCTGCCGCTATGACTTGATATTTATTATTTTGTAATCAATATTTCATATATTATTGTACATAGATTTAATTTTATAGCTCATTATATTAACTATATTTAAAAAAAAAAAAATGATAAAACATTTTTAAAATGAACGAAGAAATAAGGAATTTAAAAAAACCTTCATGTTCCTCAAATTAAACAGTAATTCCAATATTTTCCTTTAAATGAGAAAGGAACTACATTTCTGAGTTTTTAAAAATTGAACAAAATTAAAGGAAAATGAGGTCCTTTCAATGCTTTTCTCCCAAGTACTGTATAATATATATAATAAAAAATATAATATAATGTGTGTTTAGTGTACTATGAAAACTTATAATTTAAAATTAACTAATATATCATTCCTAGACTAGCTTGTGAACATGAAATTTTAAATAAATAGTCAACAGAATATAAATTATTTTTAACTATTAAAACAAAGGCAGAGATAGTGAGAGTTGTTATGAAAATTAATGTAGAAAGTATGGGGAGGAAAAGAAAACCAAAGAAAAGGTGGAGAGATGGAATTGAGAATGATATAAAGATAACTGTTGTGAATGGACGTATGTAGGTGATCACTTCCTATGAAGGTGTAAGACTAGTGTGGCTGACCCTATATAAATGTGTGGTTATTTAATGGTTGAACCATTAAAACGAAAATTAATATTTATTATATAAAATATTAATTAAATATTACTATCAATAGATAGTAATGGATATGGTGATAGAATATTGCTTAATTATAATCATGAAAGTTTTATTCTTATCGAGTGTTTGTTTGTTTTTACTGTTTCTTATACCATCCCACAAACGTCTCACGGATTGGGGTGGAGGAGGAGAAGATGGTGATAAACCACCTTCGGTAAGGATGTAGATAATTTTGACATTTGAATTATAAATGAATAATGATTACTATTTATTATTTTCGTATTAAAACATTACTTAACAGTTGTTATTAATATTTTTGTGTTTTCATGATATATGTGTGTTATGCTTAGTAGTATTTTATATATTATATTATAGCGCTATTATTATTTTAATGGATATTAGTTTTAAATGTACAGTTTTATTTTTTTGTTTTAATGATTATTTTAATCAAAAGTTTATAAAGTGTT
Source organism: Eriosoma lanigerum (assembly GCA_013282895.1). NCBI lineage: Eukaryota > Metazoa > Arthropoda > Insecta > Hemiptera > Aphididae > Eriosoma > Eriosoma lanigerum. Next base: position 40,942,592 of record CM023358.1, read on the forward strand.
GGAATAAAAAAAAACAAACTATATTTATTTTATTTTTAGACATCAATTTCTAAGTGGAAAAAGTGGTCAGAAATTGAATCAGGACCTGGCGGGAGAATATCTGGTTCAGTCTGTGGTCTTGATCCAAAGTATGTAATTTATATTCCAAAAGAATCATTAACATTACTATACATTTAAAATCATATATATATATATATATTTATTATTTATTCTTGTTTAAGGTTTTGTGATGCTCCTGCATCTGTTGCACCATATGAATGGCCTGACGATATAACTAAGTGGCCTATTTGCCGTAAAATGAGCAGTAGAGGTAGTGCACGACATAGTAATTTGGGTAGTACATTGATTAACCAGAAATTGACATCTGCTGAACATATGATATGTGAAGTAATAGGTCATCCATGTTGTATTGGAATACATGGTACTTGTCGTATAACTACCCGAGAATACTGTGATTTTGTTCACGGTTATTTTCATGATGATGCTTCTTTGTGCTCTCAAGTATGTATTTGTTATATACTGTATCTACTATCTAGTAACACAATTATAATCAAACATAAATTTTTTTCTAAGGTTTCTTGTTTAAATGATGTGTGTGGTCTCATACCATTTTTTTCACCTGAAGTTCCTGATCAATTTTACAGATTATGGATATCTCTTTTTATACATGCTGGGTAAATAGTATAGATCATTTATTTATTTATTCAAATGCTTCGTATACATAATTTTACTGTACACATTTCTAATTTTTTTAAATTGATAATTTGTATTTCACTTTACAGTATTCTTCACTTAGCTACAACTATCGTAATACAATATTTTTTGATGAGAGATCTAGAAAAACTAACTGGTTCATTAAGAATAGCGTTAATATATTTGGGTTCAGGGGTAGCTGGTAATCTTGGCAGTGCAATATTTGTGCCTTATAGAGCTGATGTAAATACACTATATTTTTATGTGTTTGCGTGTTCGGTACTAATTTATTTTTATTTTATTTCAGGTGGGTCCAGCAGGTTCCCAATTTGGTCTTTTGGCATGCCTTATAGTGGAAGTATTGAATAGTTGGCCTATGTTAAAAAGACCTGAGCAGGCACTTTCAAAGCTATTAGCTATCACATTCCTACTGTTTCTGCTCGGGCTATTGCCTTGGGTGGACAACTTTGCACATCTATTTGGTTTCATTTTTGGATTTTTATTATCATATGCATTGTTACCATTTGTTTCATTTGGCCCATACGATCGCCAAAAAAAAATCTTTCTGATTTGGGTGTGCCTGCTATCTGCATTATTCCTATTCTTTTTGTTATTGCTATTATTCTATCTAATACCAATGTATGATTGTGAAATGTGTAGTTATTTCAATTGTATACCCATTACTAAAGACTTTTGCGCCAATCAGAATATTAATTTTAAAAAAGATGATTATACGGTATGACAAATGTGGTGGCGACGGTGCAAGACCGCGCATACGTTAGTGATGACATTTGCGAATTGTTTTGTGACTTTAGCCACCTCCTGTAAAATACTTGAGGTACTCTTTGATATTTATGCTTTTTTTTCAATAGTAAAAAAAGAAAATATTAAACAAATAACATTATTATTATAATTATGAAACTTACTTATCCAGTTTTATGTTATAATGCAAATAAACCATTTAAAAAATTTAATCATTGAATTATAATAATTATATATTTTAAATATAATTTACATTATTAATGTGTACTACATAATAGTAATGACTGAATTAATATATTAGTGTTGTTTCATTCGAGTTAGTTTAGTCATAAAATTGGTGATATGATTATAATTTTTGATTCAAAATATAAAGAAATCAATTGTAAATCTATTGAAAATTGTAATTTTCAGTTTTTATGACTATATATTATTTAATTACCAGTAAAATATTATTCATAATTTATATTATTGTATAACATTAAAAAGAAAATATATAATAATAATAATAATATTTAACTATACATTCATTATTGTTAATACTAATAATTTTAATTTGCCGATTGCATTATTTTCTTATGTAAAATGTGTATATTCTATTTTCTAAACCATTTTACTGTATTATTTATAAAATATTTAGATTTAGGCATTAGAATTCTTAATTATTGAATACATATTTACATTACAAATATTTTATACAGTAAATTAAAGAACAAAAAAAAAAAAAACACATGACATTTACTCCTTACAGTTTTGTTAATGTATAATAATTATTAATTAAAAATTATGAATAATATTTATAAATCGCAGTAATATATTAATAAAAATTTATTGTTAAAATAATTAAATTCCAACATATTTTTGTTTCAATTTATGTATATAAAAAGTTCTAATTTATTTAAGATACATAATGTAATTTATATTATATTAACATTAATAACTTCCATATAATATTTCACTTTCAATAACATATTGGCCTTTTATTATTTTTTAATATATATGTAAAAAGTAAAACCATTAAGATGCAATGAAAACTTGTGAGTATTAATATAATAATATAAAAACATCAATCTAAATTTAATTAAATGTTATTTATATAATGTAAACTGACAGTGACGATATTATGATATATTATAACAGTTAATTTATGTTATACACTAAATACATGTATTTTAATGTTTGGCCTATTTTATTCGAACGGGTATATGTCTATAACTATATTATACATTATAAATCCAAACATTCGTTTGTCATAATAAATTATATTAAAAGCAAAATCTATCATTCCATATAAATTCTCAGGGTAAAATCTTAAAGAATGCATTCAGTACTTTTTCTCTTTTGCTATATCTACATTACCTTTTAATTAAAATTTGATTGCCAACATTGTTGATTATATAACACTTGATTTATTTGAAAACAAATATATTAAGACTGTTTGATGTTATATTAAAATTGTACATTGCTAATAATTATAAACCATTGTTATAAGAAAACGCTGACATAATGAAATAGTCTGAATTCAAATAGAGGAAAATGTATCTAGCAATAATTGTAATAATTATTTAACAGTTTATTAGGTTACTCTAGTTATACTTCGCAGGTCGACATGTTTATTTCTTCATTAAATTATTTAATCATAAAATTAATAAAATATATATTTTTTCCACAGATTAAATATTAAACTTCAATATTATAAACATCTATAGATCGGTTAGGTATTTATTAATTTTTTAACATTCTTTATACCTATTATTATTTTTAGCATTTATAAATCTCAATTTTCAGTTTGTATTTATTTTATATGAACTTAAATATTATTCTCTTTTTGAAGTACAATATGTACTTACATTGATATAAATACAAAATAATATCTAGTACGCTAAAAAAATCATTTTATTTACCTAATTTAATACCTACCTACCTATATCATTACTAATTGTTTAGGTAATGTAGGTAAATATTACATTAAAATACATAATTCGTATTTGAAATAATTTTACAAGTATTTATCTAAATAATTAAAACAAAAGTTATATGGAGTGTATCGCTAAGATTTGATGAATTTAAGTACCTTCATTTTTTTTTTAAACCTGTTAAAATAATATCTCATATTATATTTATTTTCGCAAGTATTTATCGTTTTTTAAAAAAAATTCAGTTTTAATATTAATTTTTGAATTTTTATCAAGTGAGTGAGATGATATTATATGTACTTATTCACAATGAATTATTAAGAACTATGCTTGACTCATCCATACGTCCAGCTTGTATTTATAAAGTAATAATAGTCACAAAAAAAGAAATCGTACAAACAAAGCAAATAACCTGATCGGTCGATATAATTTTAAACTATTTGGGACATTATCCAGCGAGTCGCAGACCATAATGGTGTTGTCGAGAAGTTTGTCAATATTATTTTAAAGTTAAAAATCGATTGGCTCGTGTCATAAACGGACTTTCGAATGAATTTAAAACTTTTAAATTGTATTTAGTATTTACTTCTTTCACACGAATTTGCTTGTTCTACCTTGTTTAAACTGGCGTTAGAACTAAAACTCTTGTTTTAATCATACAATTGGTTAGCAGACATGACGATTTGATATTCACTTTTCTCTCAAAACAATTCTTGGATACATCCCGACGCCAATAGTTTTATTTATTTTATTTTTTGTATGTTAGGCATCTAATGTAAATCTTATGGTAAAATTACGAACGAAAACGTATTTAGTAGATGTCACGTTTTAACGAAATTCTGACACGTGTCAAAATAGGTAAAAATTCCTTTTTTGCGTACCTACATATTATAATATGCACAGGTACATCAGATATAGTAAAACAAAAGAGACTCGTTCTATATATAATACTGTAATTAATACCTATAAACTTCGATAGTTTTTCAACAATTTAAAACACTTAGATATTGGTATTAAGTAGTAGGTACTTATTAATATAACTAATATTTATATTCTTACAACAATGAATGATCATCGTAATTATTATTACTTACTCGTTCGAATATAATAAAATCTTTAAATAAATAAACACTAGGTAGGCATCTACCTATTTATTAAACTCAGTTTAATATATTAAATATAGTTTGAAATTTGTTTCAGTTAGGAGGTACACTGTTTATTGTTGATTATAACTTATATATTATGTGTATACCTACCTACGACATAGGTACCTAGTACCTATATATTGTATTGTTGCATATGTAGGTACTCGATGGATAAAAAGTGTGAAATAGACATTATAAAAAAATAAATAATAATTATCTGCCTACCTTTTTTTAATAATATTTATTATGTACCTATGTGTCTATAATTATTATTGTATTCTACCACTAAGATTATTTTCAAAAAAAATTATAAAATATATATTATATTATTTGTAGTGAATAAGATATTTTTTTGAACGATATATTATTACGTTATATTGTGTCCTTTATGTTGTAAAAACGAACAAAGTCGGCGCTATAATTATACATTTGACGATAAATTATTATTATAACAATATTGTATTGCAAACGAATAACAATAATAATATTATTTGAACAAAACGTGCACTTGTAATATTTATATTGTTATATATATATATATAGATAAATGTGCGTATTATATTATTACAATGAAATTGTGTAAATATTTTTGTATTTGTATAAATCTTTCGTGTTGTATCTTGTATCCAAATATATTATATTATGACCAAAATTAAATTGGTAAATGTATATAATTTATCCGACATTGTATAATAATATTATAGTATTTTGAAAATCAATTTCCGTACATTGTGTTGGTTTTGTAGCATAAAAACTTCCAATAAACTCCAAACGCTGCCAATTTTACACCGTCCAAATGCGAGACACATGATCTAAAAATATTAAACAAATTATGCGAAAAATTATTAAAATTGTTGACCATCAGGATGTTTGAATATTATGAATTGATTTTTAATTCTAAAAAAAAAAAAAAATACTCTAAATTACCTAACTGCTAATTATATTGAACCTATAAATTCGTAATGTGTTTAAAGCGTGTAGGTGTATATCAGTACTAAAAAACAAAAAGTGTGTCATATATTTTATTTAAAAAAAAAAAAAAAAAAACGGAGGTTTTAAACCTTGAACCTCCCTCCTAGCACCACTGGTATATATATTAAAAGATTAAGATAGAAAATTTATATAAACAACAACAAATTTATGTCACGCAAAAATAGAAAACTAATATAGATATACCTATCTTATTATATTATGTTATTTACATTTTAAAATATAATTAATAATATCGATAATCGAATAAACGAATAAATCATTTTTCGGATATTAAAGTGGTGCTACAGCCTTGTAAGTACATCTACATAGAACAGAAAATAATAATCACACGTGAATGATAAATACCTACTTACGTTTTGTTAAAAATAGAAAAGTATTTCAAATATTTTAGATATTTAATACTTTTAATAATAATATAAAACAATAAAACTAATGTATAGATGTGTATATGCATGTGGTTATGGTTATGGTTATCTACTCAAAACTATAAAATTTAGCCACATAATATAACCTTTTTATTATCTTTGTAAGAATCATTTTTAGATTCTGAACGAAGCGAAGAATGTATTAGTTTTACAAAGATGTTTTTTTTATATATTTAAAAAAATTTTTGTGCATGAAAACATTTTTTTGGGTAAAAATAATGGTCCGATTATTACGAATAGGGTATACTTTCGGTAGCAAATTTCATCTAGTTGGTACTTTATTTAGCTCATTTTTCAAATTTCAAAATATTTTCCTTGAGAGAAGAAAAACTACCAAAAAATGGCAGAAATCGACAAAATTACGATTTCTGTTATTTAAGTTTTTTTAATTTCGTGATAACTAATTGAGTTCTGATTTTAGGTAGGTACTTGAAAAATTTTTTGAGTATTTACATAGGATTTTTACAAAGGAGAAAAAAATTTCGAAACGATTGGTTGATTTTCTGACTAAATATAGAGATTAGAAATTTTTCCAAGAATGTTTAAGATTACCTGCAATTTTAGGTTTAACGGTTTGAAAATTTTATAAAAGCTTACTCATATAATAATTTATAAATTTCCAAAGTATTTTGAAAATCGTAGGTCACAATTTTTTTGTTATAAGGTTCTAAAATTTGAATATTTTTGGTAGAATTAAATATTATGATATTTTTTTTTTATATCTGAATCCACTTTTTCGGGTAGAAATAATGATCCGATTACCACAAGTAGGGTATCCTTGCGGTAGCAAATTGCGTCTAGTTGATACTTTACTTAGCTCATTTTTTGAATTTATCAAAAGTTTTTTGCATTCAAATTTTAATTATAATAAACCACTAATTTCATCCAAAATCGACCTTCCCACTTTTTTTTTTATAAATACAAATTAGATACCTACGTATAAATTATTATACCTTATTGGTAGGTAGCTACATTAATATACATTACACGTAACTAGTTTAATATTTATGAGTTTATGATGCGACTAAACAAAGAATATATCTAAACTCGATTAAAAAAATGTTTAAAGTTATTATTGAAATATATTTAATATGTAATGTGATTAATAATTACGAATTGTTTTTATGTTGAATACAGTTCGATTGTTTTTTTGAAGATATAATTTCAAACCATTCTGGCCGAACAAATTCTACAATGTTTTGCATCCCACAAATCGCAACTGAAAATTAAAATTAAAATGTTAATCGAATTAACATTTAGCATTTACTGTAAAACAATAACAATAATAATAATGCAACAAATTGTTTTCTATGATAGCATTGAAATTATAGTTAAAAGAAACTGTTATCACTGCATTTCCACCAAAGTACAAATCGTTATAATATAGTTATAATCGACAAACTGACATTTTGGCATTGCAAATAATTATTCCTAATATTTAATACAAACATACTTTGTTCGATAAATAAATCTTTGTATTTTTTCAGCATATTAAAATCATTGCTGATGTGCAGAGCTTCGTTAAATATCTTGCTACATTTATTGTGTATTATATTTTCTAAGTTCTTTTGAAAAGTCGCGCTCTTTCGGCAATTCATCTACAAAAAATAATAATCAATCATAAGTTAAGTAACATTATTATAGGTATTATTTAAATATAACATTAAACTTAACATATAGAAAATAATAATTAAAATGAAACAATTTTCTTTAGTCACTATATCACAAGGCTGAGAAGTAACGAGTTAAAAAGTTAAAGTATATAAGTTCATCATAATTAAGTTAGGTAACGATGGTTACCTGATTGTGTTCTAAAATATTAAGTTATTTTTAAGTTTTTAATTTTTTTATAAACTTAAGTTAAGTAATAATATAGTTTTATAGCAAATACATTTTTTTATTTCATTTAACTTTCAACAATAACAGTTTTATATTTTAATAATTTTAAATTTGTCATGTCAATATATAGATACTTATATAAGATAGATATAATTTTAATAATTTATATAATAAAAATTGATGGTAGAACAAAAATATACCTAACTATACATAAATATATATATATATTCATTTTTGAAAAAATTAATTTACTTTTATTTTCATTTAAATATTGTTTTAACAATTAACTAACTAAAATTAAATATAACATAACTTTTCATTTAACTTGAAAATTTCTAGGTTAACTTAACTTAACGAGCTAAAATATTAGTTAACTTGCCTTTTGCCAACCTGATTTTTTATATAGCTAAGGTACCTAGGTACCTATACTCACTTTGTTTAAAATGTGAATATATAAAACTTGATGAGTGAGTGCGTATCCAGAAAATTCGTCATTGAATTCCGGTCTATAACACTCGGGAGATATCTTACAAACGGAAATCAATTTTTCAATGCATTTGTCCGATATATTACGGAAATATAAATCTCCTTTGACAATAAATTCCTCATTAAAATCTATGTGTGACGTAACATGTGATTTACGTATGACTTTTGGTAAGGACGTCCAGAGGTGATAATCGAGTATTTTGCTAGCTAAAAAATTACACGAAATTACGAAAACTTCATATTAAGTACCTATTAAAATATAATATAAATGCCTTATTATTATTATTATCGTAATAATGTGACGATAATCGTACAAAATCGTTTAAGTATACATATCTTCTTTGAAGTAGGTACCTACCTATAATAAAAGTGATATATACAGACATACAGTATACTTTAGTGTTATAATTTGCTTAGAAATAAAGTTTTCTTTTTATTATAATAAAACAACAATAATGATGATTGTTCCTTACTTGTTTTCAAATCTGTTAACTTATCGTTAAAGTTTTCATAAAACTTCATATAAAGCTTATTAACCATTTCTATCAATATGTACTTGCGATCAATACCACCATTAAAATTGAATCGAGAATGGTCAGTGCATGACTTTAATTGACCTGTATTAATAAACGCAAGTTAAAATAGTTTATCATTTTGTTGGTAGAAAGGTAAAATTAATTTTTGTTTACAATTTTTAATTTTTCGTTTATTGTAATTATGCTTTGAACATAATTCTGTAAAATTAATTAGAAAAATTATTATATTTTATTTGGAAATTTTATAGATTGAAGAATATATATCTATTGGTTTTAAAATTACGTTTTTTTTATGTCTAAAGACACTTTCTCGGGTAGAAATAACTGTCCGATTAACACTGCTAGGGTATACTTTCGATAAAAAATTGTATCTAGTCGGTACTTTATTTAACTCAATTTTTGAATTTTACTAAAAGTTTTTCCTCGAGAAAAGATAAACTACCAAAAAATGACGGAAATCATAATTTTCACGAAATTGATTTTAGATTTTTCACGATAACTAATGAAATTTTAGACGTAAGTACTTGACATTTTTTTGAGTATTCTCATAGATAATTTATGGTAATATACATGCGGTAAACTTTTAGAACGGCTTATCAATATAATATATTGTATTAAATTGAATTGAATATTGAGTTTCGTTAAATTTTCTAATGCAATATCATTGCATTCAACTTAATTATAATACTAAACAAAGTTTAGGTTTGATCAGTTTCGATATTGCCAAGGCCTATGACACCACCTGGAGGCCCAGAATAATTTATATACTGAACAAAATAATATGCAAAGGGAACCTACTCAATTTCATCCAAAACCTATTACTCGAACGTTCCTTTCAAGTCAAATCATCAAACTGCTTATCCGATATCTATATACAAGAAAATGGAGTCCCCCAGGGTTCTTCAATTTCAGTAACACTTTTTCTGCTAGCTATAAATGACATCTCCAAACAGATACCAAAGCCAATCATCCCCATGCTATATGCTGATGATTTCTCCATAATATGTCGGAGCAGCAGCCTTATAACAATTAAACAAATATTTCAAGACGCTACAGCCGAACTAATTAAATGGTCAAACACATCAGGGTTCAGATTTTCAGCTGAAAAAACCAAACTTATTTTATTCAATAATAAAAACAAAAATAAAATGCCAATTAGTATGGGCAAACATACAATCACAAACGATAAAAATATTAAAATCCTCGGTATCACATTTGACTCTAAATGTACCTGGACACCCCACATTCTACATCTAAAACAAGCCTGCGCCAATCGACTTAATATAATTAAAACGTTATCCCATACATCATGGGGAGCCCATACCTCGGTACTTATCAAGATCCATAAAGCTCTCATCTTGGCCAAATTAGATTATGGATCACCCCTTTTTTCTTCAGCAAAACACCAGCACTTAAAAAAACTTGAAACACTCCATAACTCAGGTATGCGTCTTGCAATAGGAGCATTCCGCTCCAGTCCCATTGACAGCATATCCAATATAGCAGGAATACCCTCCCTATCACTGAGATGGGCAGAGCAGAAAACTTTGTTGGCAGCCAGAGTATATAGATCTTCACAAGGATACTCCTCATCTCCCTTAAGGATATTTAAAAATCTACAAGATAAATTTGACCTAGACCATATTATACCATCAACTATTAGTCTTCAGCCACATTGGACAATTTCTCTAGATATCAATCTCGATCTCCATCACCTCCCAAAAAAAGACACAAATCCTAAAATATATAATCACCACTTCAATGAAATCATAGCTAAAGCCGAACCATACACACAGATTTACACTGACGCATCTATAACAGATCAAAAAGTTGGAGCTGCAATAATATGCGGCACCACCGAAATTCAATTTAAACTATCTGACAAATGTTCAATATACACAGCTGAAGCCATAGCAATACTAGAAGCCATCAAATATTTCACACAAAACGTCGATGACAATTTATGTATTATACTAAGCGACTCTCTTAGTGCATTAATAAGTCTTAAAAATATATCCAACCCTACTGACATAGCAACAAATATTCAGAACGCCTGTCACATTGCACGGTCTGCCGGTAAACACATATCGTTCATGTGGATTCCTGGGCACAGCAATATAGCAGGCAACGAAAAAGCAGATGAGGCCGCCAAACTTTCGCACACGTCATCTAAAGCTATCACAATACCAGATTTCTCATATACCGACGTAAAAAAATTTATCAAAAATCATACAATTGAAAGATGGCAACAATATTGGTCAAATCAATCAACTAAACTCAACGAAATAAAAAAATCAATAATACCATGGCCTCACCTTCCCGGCTATCCTAGAAGGCAAGAAACAATCATAAACCGTCTAAGAATAGGCCATACTTCATGTACCCACCGACACCTTATGATAAAAGAGGACCCACCAAACTGTACCACCTGCGGTGTCCAACTCACGATCAAACACATTTTCACTGAGTGCAGAAACAACCAACAAGATCGTATGGAAATCCTCGGAACCACTCACCTATACGAAATCCTCAGTCCTGAACCAATCGCAATTCAAAAATTACTTATTTTCTTAAAAAAATCCAATTTATATAAAGAAATATAAAGTGTATATATAATGTATATAATATGTATAAATGTTATGCAAAAATTGTAATAATAATAATAATAATGTAATTTACTAACAGACCAATGGCCAGAGCTGCCGCGGTCTTTTATGTCTAATAAAAAAAAAAAATAATACTAAAATAAACCACTAATTTCTCCGAGGACCGAAGGATGAAGGAGGAACGCTCGGAATTGACCTTCCCACTCTTTTGTATTTAAACTTGCAATTTTATTATACTATTTTAATAAATGCATTATTACAATATAATATTTAACGAAGTAATGCAATCTTAAATTACAATTTAAATTTAATACATGTGTGTAGTTCCAAATTTAAATTTAGAGAAAGTCCATATAACTAAGTTATAATTCTGTATTACATACTGTAATACAAATCTAGCCTCACTGAAAATCCTTTTTCCCGCACAATGGTTTAAATTAAAAAATGTATCTCGTTAAAACTTGTATATTATATTGCTTTAACTATCCAAATTTATAATAATAAGATTATTAAACACAATACTAGTTGGTTACTTTCTGCTTTTAATGTTCAAAATAAATTTGTAATGGCATTGCATACATAATGAGCTTACACACATTTGAAAATCTTTAATGTTAAACTAAACGTATAAAACAATAATTAATTTAAACAAACGCTTTAATATGTTGTAGACCTGTAGAAAGTTATTAAATGAATTTAAAAATCGTAACGGCAGGAATAAAATATTACGTCTTACCTTTCATTATGGCTACACCAAGCATTAAGTTTAAATCAGTGTTTTCGACGTCGGACGACAAATAATATTTCATTGACGTTTCAATCAAATCAAATATTTGGTTTTCCATGTGTCGAAGTGCATTTAATTCGTTGTTGAACCCGTTATTAATGGTAAAAAATAGCATAGGCAGATAAATGGTGTACAGCGACATTGTCTTGCAAAGATGGAAATGATACGAATGCAAAGTAACGCGGTTTGTACTTTTTATAAAAACGTGAAAAAAACGTTTGATTGAAACGAATTGTCGTTCTTAGAGCGCCGACAATATTACGGTGGTCTGGCTGCTGGATATATTATGTCACGAGTTTAATTTTTTTTCAATTCTCCAAACTCTCTGAGTGCCGAAGGGACAGGATAAGCCTCGTCTCTCCATGTTTTGAATAACACAATTTCATTTGTAATTTGGAGTAAACCTACACACACATAGTGTTTTTAATACGTGCACAAACATAAATCTTCCCGCGAAGACATTTGTACGGTTATTTTACTCAGAGTTTACATGAAAAATAATTTCTTACTATAATTGATATTGTATATTTTTCAATAGGTAATATATTATTTTAATATCATTATTGCAGCGTTTATGAGTATGATTGTAATATATATATATTATATAGGTAAAGTATTTTTGTAAACTTAAAATTAAAATGTAAAATGGATACTTGGAAATATAAACAAAAAAAATATATTACAGTTTGAATTTAAATTAATACACTTTAGAACTGTTTCTAAAATAAATCGTCCAATTATATATTTTTCCAATTGCTCGGGGACATTAAAACTGAAATTAATATGAGAATAATAAAACATAGTCTCTACATTTATATCATATAATTATTATGGGGTTTTAACATTTCATTTAAATAAAAAGTATAAATATTATTTTAAAATCATAAAAAAATATAGTTACCATTGTGATTTCTTATTCAGCATATTTTATAATTTAAAATTCAATTTTAAGATGTTGAGACTGTATGATTAGCGTAATAATTTAATAAATTAATTTAATGAATATTTTCTTTAAAATACTGCAATGTACGAAACTTAAAAAATAGTATAAAAAAAACATTCATAATTTTAAAGTGTCAGATAATATTTACTAAAATATGCATTTTCACTAGTTTTAATCACTTATTATATAATACATTAGGGTATGGAAGAATTGGTTATACACAACATACAAATAATAGTTATAAAACAAATTAATTTAAGCAATGCAACTTGTGACTGAGATTCATAGGTCTCACAAACAATATCATCTCACGTTATTGTCCTTACATGTGTTCAATAACATTCCGAATGGTAGTACATTTATATATTCTAAAAATCCAAAACAAAAGGCAGTAGAATGAAAAAAAATGTATAAGCTATAAATTTATGCTTTTTTATTCGTTTTTCTGTTATTGATTGTTTAATTAAATTTTAAAATCTATATATTTTTTATGCATTTGTTAAAAATAATTAATTTATAATTTTAACTTATCAAATGTTGTTTAGTTCGCCATACGCTAAATAATTAGTTGTTAAATTATAATATAGGATTCAACATTAATTTCATATATATAACCTTAAATAATAAAATATAACATATTCGTTAAAATCTTTAAATTTATTACGACTTATTAGACTTATTAATAATTAATAGTAACATCACGCGACGCTATACCACATAAATCTCCGTTAGAATTGTCTCGATAATATTTTGTACCAATGAATAGCAATTGATTTTTGAATTCATTAATATATTATTAACCACTGTATATAGGTATACTGTCTAATTGATAATTTGTTTATCTTTCAGTGTAGATTATATTTATAATAATTATAAGGGAATCAAGTATACGAAAACGATTATAAATCGATTTTAATCAGTTGTCTAGATAATTTTAGATAGGAGGGCATAATTAAGTTAAAGGAAAAAAAAAATATTTTGCACTGTCAAGATTTGTATGTGAATACCATATAATATTTATATAAAGCTCATTTATACAATTTTTTAACTATTCAGTTAATTAATAATGTATAAGAGATAATCACGTTAATAATGAAAATTTCTTTTTTAGTAGAAAATAATATTTTTGAAAAATATTTTTAGTTATAAATCATTAGTCTGTACTCAATTTTTATATATTCATCATTATATATTATATTATAAATATAAATATTCAACCATTTATAAAGTATATTATATTATGCACATTAAATAATAAAAGAAAAGTCTCTAATAATCTGTGATAAAATTCTAATTTACTTTTACTTGTTTACATATCAATTTATAGTTTAATTATTTGAAATCAGCCAATTTAAAAAAAAAAAAAAACAATTAATCTTTTTGAAATTTTATATCAGCTACAAAAAGACTATAAGACTACTCAAAATATTTTACTCGAAATATGTACGTATTTACATACGAGATACCACGCGTGTATTATTTTATTTATTCTGATAAGATTTAAGATAGAAAAAATGGTTTGTGTTTTTTTATTAAATACCTTCTGCATACTTTCAATATTGTTTTATATATTATAAAAAAAAAAAAACTAAGTAACTAAAACCCTGATTCTTCGGTACATAAGTCTGCAAACGTAATCATTTTTCGTTACGTTATTAAACCATTTGTATACCATGGCAACGAATAATCAATAACGAACTTTAATCATACATTTCAACAAGAAATCTTCTGCAATAATAATATATTGTTTATTAGAATTTAGTAAAAGTAAACAATTTCAATAACAAAAAGCCATATACTTTTATAAAATCAGCAATATTTTTAATAGTTAATGGTTTAAAAGACAGATATTATTTTATCGAATTCATTAAATTTTAAACATTGATAAATTATACCAAATTGTATCATAATAAAATATAGTTAATAATTTTTATATTATTTTATATGTCGATTGATCATTATTTGGGTATCAAAGATGTATATATATATATATATACATAGAGATTCGTTCAACATAATACTAGAACATAATACAAAATATTATTGCAGAGGCCGTAGATATATTGTTATTTCAACTCTTTTCTTATCGACAATAGTTTAAAGTTTAAAAACTAATGCATAGGTATACCTTATATACGTGATAATACTATCTATAGTTTGCTTGATGATATTTCCTATTGACATGATGTTATATGGACATACGCGTTACACGCGTAACTTACAAATATACCAAAATAGTTTTAAAGAATAATAAGATCGATGAACTTACTATCATACACGTTTATAAGTAATTTCGTTGGCTATTGATTTTCAACTGAACATCTCTTCTTAGTTTTGCCAACGATACCCTCGGGATCATCTCCATCATCTTACGAAGAAAATTACCTGACATTCGTTTGGTTTCCTTTATACTATCAATATTTTACAATGTTTATTAAATTTTCATATCCCATCAAATAAAATTGATAAAATAACTTCAAGAATATTATTTGAATTTACTTATGACGTTAAATTAATATTTTTTTATATTAAATATACTAAAATTAAGTGAATTAATAAAAATACCTGAATTATCTAGATCAGTGGCGCCGAACACATATATTGGATGTGGTGACTGTCACATTTATTTTAGGAGGCGGGTGTCTGTTGGTAATTGATATTACCCAAGATGAAAATATAATATTTAAAACTTTTATTATTTCGATTAATGTCAAAATATAAACTTCTAGTAAAGTAGGTAAGAGCAGTTTACTATAACATCATGGTCAGTGATGTTTTGTCAAATTATTTCTAGGGTTTACGCCACAATTTAGGCAACTAGGGGGTAGGGGTAAACACTTCTAAAATGATCCATAACCTCACTGGCATAATTAGGGAGGGCGTAGCCCATAAATTTTTAACACCTTATGTAATATAATAAAAAATATGCAGATACAGGTGAAAAATAGTATTTAAACATTTCGTAAACAAATTAATACATATAATCTATTATGAATAGTATCACATTCGGAAATAACAAATTTAAAATAATAGTTTATTATACTGTTTATAGAATTAACACTATACTATCATGGTTAATACCAGTGTGGCAGTGTGAGTTAAATTATTTTTCTATACTATTATTTAACGTAATTATAAAATTTTAATTTTTCGCATAGACATATTATAATAAATAATAAGTATTATTAACATTAATAATTATTATATTTTTAATTAACATACGGAGGTGTGCTTGCGTATACCCGCGTATTTTTCTTCTTTTTTTTTCGGGGGTATAAGCTAAATAATTAAATTGTTGAAGGGTATACGTCATATACTCGCGTATACCCTCCAAAACACCACTGATTATAGTAATTCTAGATTATAAATTAGAATAGTTGTGGGCTGGTGCAATATAGCCTCTAAACTTTGTATTTTTGTTTTTAATTAATAAGTGTAATATTATACACATACCTAATAATTATAAGCATTTAATGATCATATATTTGTATATTATATTGAATACTAATAAATATTTTTCGTAATTTGACCTACCATTTGAGAAAAATATTAGGAAATCCGAAAAAAAATATATAAATTAAATTAAAAATATTAAATAGGTATAAAATATGGAACTATCCCTCACATAAAATAAGCACACATTATCGTAAAACTAATACATTCTTTACATTTCTCAGTATCTAAAATATTTATATAGTTATTGAAAATTCGTACTAATTGTATAACCTATGATAAAAATAAGTACCGTGGTTGTTGTCACATTAATAATAACTTGGGTATATATAATACATATTGGCTATTATAAACATTGCATTTCCCAAAAAGCTTATTAACATTATTATATACCTAAGTAACATTAAAAACAAAATGTTTACATTTTAAGAACCCACAACTTTAAATACACGTTAAAAATATTATTAAAACGTTAGTGAAAAAAAAGAAAATGTATAACAACCGTCGAGTGCTTATTGGCAACTGGCAAGAAGAACAAAATGGTAATTTTTTGTTACAAAAAGATGGTAATAAATATTCAACATATCAAAATGATTTTAAAGAATGTATTATGCCTGTTCGGGATAATCGATTAGTTATGAACATAAAAGAAAGAGCACTGGTAAGTGTTTATTGAAATTAATTGAAATATATACATGTTTTTTGTAATATAAGTCCTAATGTAATAATTTAAACAAATGTAAATGTAAATAATATTTTTTTTAAATGTAATAAGGGAACATAATAATGTTGATAATGTTAAACAAAAATTATATTGGTGTTAAAAAAATGATTTCAAAATAAATGTTAACAAACGTTTATATAGGTAGGTATTTTAATGTTTCTTATATTATACACAATTTGCATTTTATAAAACTGTTAAGAGAGATTTTATATATTTTTTATAATTATTCTATGGAAATATATTATAATTTAATATAAAAACGAAGATTTTTCATTGATAATCCGGAATTATAAATATTTTGTAATTAATAAATTAAATGAAGTAATAAAAACGTTATTTTGTATTTATTTGAACATTGTGTTATTATTAATATGTATTAGCTATTTTACCTAGATGCACATGAATTAGAAGTTATAGCTACATAAATTATTATAAATTAAAACATGGTAATTTATATGAGAAATTAACGTTTTACAAATTTATTTAATTTTTCTCACCGAGTGTTCAACATATAGGGATTGCCAATCGAACTGTTTCGTGAACATGGTGCCCATAATGTTTATAATAAAAATATGTGCTCTTTATATGATTTAAATTGTATGTTTGCTTACAATCAATCGGCGAAACGACATTATAAACTACGAGCTAAAAAATGGGCACCTGAACAGTGTTTTATGGTTAATTATGGACCAGGACGTAATGAGATGGCAAAGAAAAAACATTATGCATGGAACAATGATAATCGAACGTTCAAACCAAATACTGAGTATCGATGTAATTATACAATTAGATAGAACTTACCTAATTATAATAATAATAAATTCCACAAACTTTTGTAATTAATGTCTAATCTATTACATTTTAAAACAAAACAAAAATAATTTAATATAGGAAATTATAAAAATGGAAAGTTTTATTTTTTAATTCTGACAATTATTGTTTGTTGATTTCAACATTGATTTTAAGTGAATATTTGTATTTTTATAGAAATACTACGTATTTTTTACGAATAATGAAATTGAAATTCATAATAAATGAAAAGCTATTTAAATCAGAAAATTTATTACGAGTAAAGATTACTCATTTTTATTAAAGTAATCTATATGTTTTAAAATAATGGGTTAGTAAACCTACTAAAAGTATAGCATCTGATTTTACGATTATATAAGCGCTACGTGAAAATCGAACAAAAAATAACACAGCGTTAATTATAATGAAAATAAATATGAACAGAATACAAATAATTGTTTCGTTCACCATAATAAACTGAAGTCAGCTTTTTATTGATAAATTTCAAAGTTATGATTTGATAAATTGAACGATGCATTTGAAAAATGATCCGAACGGAAATCGGCTTACTATGGAAAATGTTTTAAGTTTTTATAAACAAAAGTTTTAAGTGCTCAGCAAAAAAAAAAAAATAAAAAAATAATAATATAGAAATAATAATAAAATTTAGACAAATATTGAGTAAAAAGTGTTTTCGTGTATTGAAATAAATATATTTATACCTACTCGTATTAATAATTTGTTAGCGTTTATTTTTGTACGATATTTCAGACATTAAAATAATTAATATAATGTATACGTGCTGTTAATAGAAACATAATTATTTAGTAACCATATTAGAATATACTTAAATAAAATAATATAAGTTCATATATAGTATCTACATAATATTTCTAATAGATAATCTTGATGTAGTTTCTACCAGGAATGGATCGAATGACTTTTATTTGACACATTTATAGTCTGACCGCTGAGACTATCCCACATAATCGATTGCAGTATTGCACATATTATTATAATTATTTATTATGTAGAATTTGTAGTATATATTAAAGAAATAAAATATGACAATTTATTTTTATTTATAAATTAATTAAATAAAAACATTATTTTTATATTTATATAATAAAACAAGCAATGAGATATAGAAAAATGTGTACCTAATTTATCGCGTGTAAAACACAAACAAAAATAAATTATTATTTAATAATATAAAATATATTAAAAATATGAATAATAAAAAACACTTTTACAAAAGTTTACTAAAAAATTAAGCGTAAACCGAAGTATGTAGTAAACATGATAAGGGACCTAAATCTTAAATGAAATGGCGAAAACGATTTCATTTTTTACTAAACATAATAATATTATCGTAAAACCAATACTTAATGCATTTAAATTATTAATGTATCATATTATAATTTTACACTACATTTAGATGATTTTAAATATATAATCCAATAAAAATATGACTTTATAAGCAAATATAATATTTCCTAAAGATCTACATTCGTTTATTAATAATTTATTAGAAATAAAATATGTTATTGTTAATAATAATATAATATACTTTTCTGTATGCATCAATAATAATAATGTAAAACGTTTATTGTAATTAAGTTACATTTATTCAAATCGTAATTTGTTGCTATACTGTTGCATAATGTTATATTAGCATAAAAAAATCTCTACCAACAGATGTCACTCAATGTAAACATTACATAATAATATGTTTTATAATATATATATTAATATTATATAATAGAATATTACTTAGTAGACTATTTTTAGGTAAATTATAAATTATAAAACAAATATACTAAAAATTTATAATATTATTGATAATGTTAAGCGATATAGTTATACCTATATATATTTATCGAAAATAAAATACCTATATAATACCACATAAAAAATTGTTTAAACATTTTTCATATTTTAATGTAAACATTTAAATTATTCTTTCAAAACCGTAAAAAAATATATATATATTTATTTATTAATTTCATTTATTATTATTTCTTGAACAAACTAAACAATATATTATATAGATAAATAAATGCAAATAACATTTTCGGTTGTAAAATCAACGCAACGCAACCTGAGAATTTAAAATAAAAGAAAACATATTAGTGTTATGTATGTTTTGTTTTTTTGATATTTTGCCGTAAATAATTCATATATCCTATCGATGATTTTATTTGGCAATGCCGATGACAGTTGAAAAAATATTGAGGCGCCAATCCAGACAGTCGATTAGAAAAAAATTCATTTTTTAATAAATCCCGTCCCTTGATTTATCAAATTATTTGATTTTATGGCCAACAATTCTTTTTCTACTATTTCGGCTATTTCGGCTATTGATTTGATATTTTAACATTGGAGAATATAATTTAATCAAATGATGTCATGTCATTATACACAAAACCAAATACAGAATTATTACATTATTTTTAAAATTAATTATCAATGAAATGTATTAATAAGAACTCGATAGTAAGGGTAAAATAATGAAAATAGATTAATCGAAATTGTACAACGGTAAATATTCTATAGGTGAAATCAATTAATTTATCAATTCAGCGTACAATTTGTGAGAAGCAAGCCGGTGATAATTTATATACGTACTCTGTGGAATCCATCAGAGAGTGAACCTGTAATGATAAGTATTGTTAATCAGTGAAAGCTGAAGGCATTGATTATAAAATAGATTCTATTCTATAATTAATGCTAAAGGTTACATTTCAATATTTCATCGTCATAGTGTTTATATATTTAAATGATCCAAATTCTCAATGAAAATTTCATTACAAACATATATTTTTAGATTTTTTCTGATTTGTTTGTAATAGGTAATTTCTAATTAATTTTCTAATTTTGATCATCTTAATGAATCTCATGATCATTTAACTTATATAAGTTATCACTAAACCAAATTTAAAATTTTTTTAACTGGCTCAAAACTTTCCTAAACATCGTTGAGTCAATATTGGAAAAAAAAATGTACCTATACTATGGTATAATATAGTGTAAGTATAATATGGTGGTGAGTAAGTACATGTTTTAGAAATAATTTGGAATCTAATACGAACTTCCTATAACATAATTTATATTTGATTATTTTTAAACTATATTATGATCCTTAGAACAGTTTAGAGAACATGTCTAATGGGAATTTAAAGTGAAAGTTAAGAACTATAACTATATATATATATATATATATAACTATAACTATGGTTAAAGTGCTGGACAGAATTTATTTTGTGATCATTTTAACCAATTTAATAATAAAATATCGAAAATCAATAATTTTATAGTTATGTAGGATATTAAAATAACATGATATTTTACTTTTTTTTCTGGGAAGGTAGGTATCATTTTAGATTCTGAGCGAATCGAGGAATGTATTGGTTTTACAAAGATGTTTTTTTATATCTAAAAACATTTTTTTGTGTAGAAATAATGGTCCGACTATCACAAATATCGTATCTTTCCGTACCAAATTCCATCTAGTTAGTACTTTATTAAGATCATTTTTCGAATTTTTGAAAAGTTTTTTCTTTAGAGAATAGAATAACTACCAAAAAATGACGGAAAATCAGCAAATTACGATTTTCATTAATTTGAATTTTTATATTTCATGTTAACTATTTCAGTTTTGATCGAAAAGACTTGAAAACTTTTTTGTGTGATCTCATAAGTAAGTGGTTAAATTTTGGATCGGATTTTTAGTACATTATGTTTTAAATCTGACTGAGTTTTGCCTAGAATCGTATTTACTAATGTAGTAGTATTGCATTCTAATCTTAATTATAATAAACCACTAATTTCTCCGAGGATCGAAGGGACGAAGGAGGAACTTCCAGAATCAACAAATACCTTCCTAATTTTTTTTTAAGATATAGTTATATTGTAGTATTTTAGAAGTAATTTGAAAAGTATGTGTGGAATTTTGTATTATACCTGTACTTAAAGGAATCACTCGACGTTTTTAATAGTTTTATCAATAATATCGAATTATTATTAAAAATATCGTACTACGAAACGACGAAAATATTTAGGGTGAATTTATATTTTATAAATATGTTTTTGATAATTCAATTCAAATCGAAATAAAAAAATCTAATATTAATATATTTCATAAATTTTACGAGATATATGTTATATGTTTTTATCCATATTATTTTATAATAATGTTCTGTTTACTTCTAATAATTTCGTTTTTCATTAGTAATATTTTATAGTGCTATGAGAATTAATCTTTCACAGTGCCCTCTTCTTCAGATAATAACATGACAGAAATAATTTTCCATTGATCCTACTTCTAAAATATTATGGTGAATCATTTTTAGCGACTCGACTGTATAAAATAATATTATCGTCTGTCTGTCGATAAAATTTGTTGAAAAAAATTAAAATATCGATTTTCCGTCAGACAATCAATGTGAATAAAGTGATATTAAAGATATAAAGTTAATTATTTTCGATATAATAAATTTATAGCCAAAAATATCGGCATTGTATCGATGTAAGTGGAGATGAGCATAATATTCAGTCTTGTAAAAAGCAAATGTTTGTAGTGCGGAATATCCATTACGTGTATATACAACGTCAGTGTTTGGTTACATTTATTTGATTTGGCTATTATACCGCATTATAGTCCTACTCGAGTTTCCCTATGTATATATATATATATATATATATATATATATATATATATATATATATATATATACAGAACCCTTTGATCGGTGTTACAATGTCGCAGTTTACTAACTTGATCAGTCGGCGATAATATATAAACTAGGCCAATATATCATATTTCGATTAGTGATTGCTTTTACCCTGCAATATCATTGACCCATATCTAATCTATTGTATTTATATATACATATCACTTTAAGTTATCATAATATTTTGAATAAACGTTTGTTTGGATCAGTCATTGTTTTGATAATTATGTACTTACATTTTATAATTTTATTTGTGGATACTGTTATACGTGATATAAAATTATACCTACCTAGTATTGTATCATTTATTTTTAAAATAAAATACGAGTACAACTGGTTTAAGATTAACTGTTTTTTAGATATTTTAATTGTATCCAAATGTTTCTTTTACAGATACATAAAAGTTGATATCAATTAATTTATAAATCGAAATTCCAAAATAATTTGTTAAAACTTTCGTATATAATATTGCAATATACTATTCTTTTATATTATTTTTTTGAACGTATATTGTAACAAAAGTATCAATACACAACATTTGCTAATATACCCAATGATATAAAAATATATCTTAGGAGTTAGTAATAAAGTATCTACCTATCATCTAATGGTTTTGGTGTTGTAACATTTCTCTTTATTTCTATTGTTTTATATAATGATCTTAAAAAAGCTTGTACCTACGTGTTCTGTGTCTTTGTACAGGGTTGTAATTTATAAATTTATTTCATGTTAATTATTGTCTTAAAAAATGTAATGTACCATAATGTTCAACATAAAATTATCACTATACTTAGTTTTTATCACTATTCATTATACTATGATACAAGTAATGGAATTATTTATTTTAGTTGTCATATACTAGTTAATAATTATTATATTATTTGTAGTTGAATATATTTATAATTTACATTTTTATCATAGTCAAAGAAATATAAAAACTTTTTACATAAAAACATTTTTAAAATATCATTTGCTAACGTCAAATTTTTATTTTTATTAAAAGATGAGAATTCTAAAACTAAATAAAAATCATTTAAAATGGAAATCTATTACAATTCTTAAGTACACCAACAAAGTTAATGGGGAATGATAATAATCATCATGCTCAAACGATAGTATTTCTTGCACATTTCTTCATTTACGATACACAAATAATAATATGCGCTGACATAATATTATGAATTTATAAGATGATGAAGTTAAAGAAAGGATTAACATTTTTAAAATTTAAGTTAATATTCTGTTTATTTCCTTTAAAAAAAAAAAATGCATTTTGTCTCAGTTACCAGAATATTTTAGGTAAGCAAATCTAACTCTCAATTTCAATGAAATTACTGAAATATATATTAATACTTAATATTAAATGATATATTTTTTTTTTATTTAATAATAATAATATTTATTTCAGAAAGTCTTTAAACATTAAATAATACTTATAGTATATATATTTGATGATAACGAAATGACAGATGTTTAAAGACAAAAGTAATTGTAATATAATATTATTTAACATGCCTTATGACCTTGTCTCTAAGTCTAGAGTAAGCATAACAATTTTAATATAAATATATATATATATAATTGTTTGTATTTAAAAATATTAAATTGTGTATTTTAATTTTATTTAATTTATTATATCAGTATGTCACACGTATAAAATTACAAAATAAAAAACATTCAATATATTCTAGATTGTAAAAATAAAACAGCCTATAATTTTTAAACTTTAACTTCACTTTATAAATAGCTATATAATATTATAAATTGAAATATATTATCGATTTTAGATTCTGAGCGGAGCGAGGAATGTATTGTTTCTACAAAGATGTTTTATTTATGTATGAAAACATTTTTTTTGGATAGAAATAATTGTCCGATGTAGAGTATGCTTTCGGTAGCAAATCGTGTCTTCTAGATAAAGATTAAGCTCATTTTTGAAATTTCTCCAAAGATTTTCCTTAGGAGAAGAGAAACTACTAAAAAATAACAAAAAATCGGTAAAATTACGATTTCCGTAATTTGTAATTTTTAGATTCGTGATAACTAATCAAGTTTTCATCGTAAGAACTTGAAAATTTTTTTGAGTACTCACATTGATAATATACAAGAGTGGTAAAATTTTGGAAGGAATTGGTTGATTTTTTGGCCAAATATATAGCTTTGAATTTTTTTCCAAAAAAAATTAATATAACCTACAATTTTAGGTTTATCGATTTGAAAATTTTACAGAAGACTAATAATAAATTATTTAAACTTTTAACAAAATATTTTGAAAGTCGTGACTGACAAATTTTTTTTATAGGCTTTTTATTATTTTTTTTTCTGATATATGAATTATATCATATCATATTATCTGATACATTTTTTCAGGTAGAAATAATGTTTCGATTACCACAAATAGGGAACCTTTTCCGTATCGAATTTCACCTAGTTGGTACTTTATTTAGCTCATTTTTTGAATTTCTCAAAAGTTTTTCCTTGAGAAACGAATTGGTAAAATTACAGTTTTCGTTATTTTAATTTTTTTAAATTTTTTGTTTATTAATTGAGTTTTGTTCGTAGGAACTTGAAAATTTTTTTGAGTATTAATAATAAATAACTTAAACTTTTAACAAAATATTTTAAAAGTCGTGACTGACAAATTATTTTTATAGGCTTTTTATTATTTATAATATAGGTAATATTTACGTTTAGTAAAATTTTGAAAAGGATTAGTTTGTTTTTTGGCTAAATATAGAACTTTGAATTATTTCCAAAAATATTTATACGGTATGAATTTTATAGAAGCCTACTTTATACTATTTAATCTATTTACAAAATATTTTGAAAATCGTGATTGACAATTTTTATCATGAAATGATAACTCCTTGAATATTGTTCGTTGGGATTTGAAATTTATTTTGCATATATACATGTGTAAATTACATTTGTGGTAAATTTGGAATGTATTATTAGTATAATATATCGCAATATATTGAGATTCGCTCGTATTTTCTAATACAATATATTGCATTCAAATCTTAATAAGTATAATAAACCACTAATTTCCCCGAGGACCGAAGGGACGAAAGAGGAATGTCCACATTTAGCCTTCCCACTTTTTTATTGAAATAAAAGTACAAATAAATATTGAACAATAAGTATGAATTTTACATACGATATAATGTTATACATGTTCTTACTACTAGTAAAAATTGTAAATGAATTTATTATTCTATAATGTATAATTTAAATCGTTCTTCTTGCAAAATCTACATAAAATACAAGGTACAAATTAAATAATATTGACCGTTTTAAATTCTGTATTATCTAATAATTACATATAAATTTAACAATGATACAAATTTTACAATCATATATATAAAAAATATTGTAATACTTTGGTCATGTCGAAATAAATTATAATACAATAGTTATATATAACAATGGTATTATTGTCATACACAAAGATCTTATCATCATAATAACAATATAAAAAAATGGAATCATTTCCTCAACACGTTAGTATTTTTCTTTGTCACAATATATTTTTTAACAAATTGTACTTAATAAAAAATGAATATAAATTACTGTTAAACTAAACAACTATAATTTTACCTATAGTGACCTATATATTTATTACTAAAGAAGTTATTTAGGTGTTTTTAAAATGTTATTAATATATTATATATATATAATGTAAATCATATAAAAATAATTTGTAATTTAAAATGTACCGAATTGTGAAATGTACATACAAATATGAGATTTATCGTTATTCACAAAAATCTCAATATCGGATGAATCATTAATCAGACGTTATAAAAAAAAAATTGTTTGACATACCTGTATGATTTATCTACTTTGTTGAAAATAAACGATGAAGATAAATAAACAGGTACTTACATACAAAATGCATACAATTATCATTATTCATTTTAAAATTAGAAAAATATATACTGAAATTAAGATTGTTATACAATTATTTTATTGACAATATTTGAGCATCTGATGTGTAAGTAATTTGTATAATATTTAATAAGACACAATAAAAATTAATTTTTTATCAACATAATATTATATCACTTTATATATTATTTTAATTATATAATTATTAATTATAAAAGAATTATGATACTTGAATTTATGTTTCAAATAATACTTACTATACTACTAATAAAATAAAATTATTTAATAAATTATTTTTTTAGACATTTCATAAACTACTTTATTACGTAACAATGTAAAATATATATGAAAAGATTTTTTTAGAACAGGAACAGGAAATAATGAATTTACACGCCACTCAAACTTTGCGGGCTTAAACAAAATTGTAAGGTTTAATTTGAAGATTTTTTAAAAATATAGTTAGAATAGTAAAAAAAAAAATACATATTCTTTAACGATTTATTAATATATATTTATGTTGTGTTTTTAATTTTTAATAGTTTTCTGAGTAATAACTTAAGTTTAAAATAAATTGCCTACGAATTGTTCAAAATATAAATAATTATAATAATAACGCATGTAGAACTAGGTAATTTTCTAATCAAAAATATACATTTTATTTAATATTAATTACAAATTTATTAACATAAACAATTTATAAACTTTTCCCGTTTCTTGTTTTTTGTTTTTGTTTTTACTTTAAGTAACTTTTGTGTAGTTAGTGTTCCCAAGTAGGTAAGAACACTTTGGCAAATTAATGGGGGTATTGAGATATTTTCTTTGTCTATAGTTTATAATTTATGTTAAATTATTTATCGAAACTATACTATTTAAAGTTCTTATACTTATTATTCTAACCAATATATATATATATATATATATATATATTTACCAAAAGATAAAAACATTTATTTTTTAAACCAATATACTTTTGGTTTCAATAAATTAAAAATTTTAAACGCATTTAGATTTTTGTTTAACAAATATTAAATTAAATGGATAATGTTGGTATATGTTTTAAATAATGTTAGTATGCGAGGAAAAAATCCAATGATATAATCTACATGGCTTTAAATTAAAATCACTTAACAGGTAGCATGTAGCATGATAATAATTAAATTGTTGTTTGAAAACGTTTGTTATTTAAAACATTAGAGCTATATCTTACAATTATGAATGAATCAACACTTGGAGATTTTAATTGCAAAGGCTTTATTGTGGTATTTTTCATATACGTGTGTTTTGAAGTCGTATTTCTAAAACTTTGTGTAATGTTTTATATAAACCATACACGAAAGGAAGCGTAAACCTTTATGGAACGTAAAACTTATGACTTATAAATATATATTTTGATATTATTAGCTGCGTTATTGTCACTATCAGAACCTTAATAATTATCGCTGTGATATAAAAATTTTATAATTATCCATTATTATATTTCAGTACATATTTAAATCAAAAACTGGTTAATGTATTTATAGATTTTTTTCTAAGTAAATTAATTTACATGAAAATTTAGTATAATTGTTGTAATTTAATAATATAACTGTATTTTAGTTCAAATTTTAATTCCAAAATGTTTAAAATATTCGTTTCTATCTACAATATATCAGCTATAAATTATTCTATGCTAGATTCTTTATTTCACGCAATTTTTCCAATGAATGGTATCGAAAATTCTTTGTATGAACAATTTGGATTTAACTGTTTTCTACGAGAACAATTGAAATAAATGATTCCCATTATTATTAGGTAGATAGACTGAATATAAATATGCGGATATTACACACCACATAATAATATTATTATTTTGCCAATCTTACTATAAAGTATAACTGTTATAAGTTACAATTATTTAAGCCACATAACTAATAATTTAAAATATCGTATCAAACTATTATTATTATAATACCTATTCATATACGATCTAACAATCTGAAAACACACTCATATGAATTATAATAAAAACTAATTTAAATTTTACTGCTCAAGGTTTTATTATAATATTTATATAGTTCTATTGAATATTATTTATAATAATTTATAATATTTAATCGGTTTTTTACATTAAGTTAAAAATTGTATAAACATCATTGTTAAATGTAATTGTATTTACTCCTGCAGTTCGGTATAATTTTCACATTTTTTTCGCTTTTCGGAGAAACAAATCTGATAATTATCCAATAATTTGCCATTCTCAATACTGCATTAATTGATAAAATACAATTAAAAATATATTTTTTCTTATTTTATTTTTTGTTACGATATATTAATATATTTGACGTAGTGAATTATTAGATAAATTATTAAAATCGCTATACGAGTAAGAACTTTACGCGACTATAGGGAATATACTTTTATAATAAATAATAATAATTTAACCATTAATTAGACAAAATAATAATTAATACTTATAATGTAATAGGTATTAACTTTTTTAATTATTAGTTATAGGTATCTAGTTGATTTTTTAAAATTAAAATATTATAATTTATACCCTATGTACAACGTTAAATTTGGGACGACATTCCTAAACGTACTATTTCCATTTTTTAATTTTTTCAATATTGATGTTTTTTTTGTTTTGAATGATTAAACTTTCATAGACTATATGGTTATTATATCAAAAAGTGCATAATATTTAAATAAATATGATTTTATTATTTTCCATAAATAATATTTTAGTTTAATAGTTTAAATTAAATATTTAAATTTATTGATTGTGCCAAAACGAATCATTTTCAATCAATAATACGTTTAGATATAATTTGAGAATAATTAGCACTTCGGAGAAAAAAAAGAAAAATTTGTTTTTTGCATTGTAATATGGTGGAATTATGTGATAATATACAATACTGTAATTTTGGCGAAATATTTTATTAATAATAATGAAGTTAGAGACATAATGATTTTATTGTCGGCTGATAAAATAAACAAAACAATTTATAATAAATCCGCGTTATATTTTTATCTCTAGTTAAATGTAATAATAATTGAAAAAATATTTTATACAAATTTAAAACCAATAGAAATAGTACGTTATGTATTTAATTAAATTTAATTCCCTATTTTCGTATTACGGGAAATAGTGCACTATGGTGTACTTTGGAATTAGTACGTTTTGCTTTATTTTTTCAAATGAATCAACTATTTAATATGGAAAATAGTACGTTTTGATATAATTTGGAAATAGTAACTTTTGTTTTACTTTTACCTTTAGAAATAGTGCGTTTTAACGTCATTCGTGAAATTTAAATTGATTTTAACAAAGGAAATATTACGTTTAGGTACTGATGGCATCATTCGATTTCCCTAATTTTTTCCAGTAAGAATAAATATAAAACTCAATTTTGTTAATTTTGGAAATAGTACGTTTTGAAATGTCACTCCACATTAATATCCATAATATCTTAGGTTTCAGCATCAAAATGTACCTATATATAATATATTATAATACATTGAATTAATGAAATTATGGTTCCAAAACATATTTATCTTATTTTTACAAAATTATATTTATATTAAAACTACGCTTTTAAAAAAATTTACTGTTTAAGAAATATAATAACGGTGTATTATTTTGTAAGATGTAATAATATAGAAACAGTTACGCAGTAAAAAATTGAATTAGTAAAATAATTAATAAAAAAAATAACTCATTAAACTTAACTATATTAGTAACTATACCATGATTATAAAAAAAATGTTTAATTATAAGTTTGACGTTTCTTTAACCATGTTCAATTAGTCACAGAGCTTCTTGACACTGAATTGCCAATTCTGTTATTCAAACACTTTTGTAAACCAAGTTGTATAATGATAAATACAAAATTTGTTTGATCCGTCCAATTAATATTAAATGTCCATAGGATAAAATTAAAGTACTTCCTTATGGTTTTCGATAGTGCATTGTATTATTAAAGACGATGTTAATTCATTAAGCCGTCCGAAATTTAATTAAAATGTTACGAAAACCAATATCAGTACAATACAAACGAATTTTGCATTAATTATAAAACAAATTCAACGTGTGTGTAAACAATTCAAATAGCATTTATTCCAGAATCCTACATTTACTAAACCTTTTGTAGCTGTCAACGACGATTCTCCGAATTAACGTTTCCATCGAGTACAGACGTAAGTACATAAATATCGATTCTTCAATAAACAATGTAATAATTTCATCTGAGTTATCTGACGGATCACAAATCACAATTATATATATACAATATACGTGCATCATACAGGTAGATATTATTAGTGCGTACGTGAATTTTTTTTTTTTTTTTTAAAAAACGATTAACGAATGCCATTTTTAAAGTGTAACCATCAAATTTTTTAAATTATATTAATTTTAATATCGTGGTAATCTCTAATACAGCATGCCTTTTTAATCAAATTTCACTGTATTTCAAAGTGAAAACTTATTATAGATTAGATACCCCAAATTTTTGTACACCCTATGTATTAAAAATATTGTTAACAAAAATAAGGGCTAATTGAAGGTTAGGTTATATTAAATCAATACAATAAGATATATTATTTGATTAACGTTTGCTAAGAATAGTTTTTACTTTTATTCGCTTTTTTGCTTTCAAAACCTAATAATAAAACGAAATATGCTTTCCCCACGACTGGGTGGAAATAACAATACTGGTTGATTCAAATACAATCATTCACCACCGGAATTTGGATTTTATTGAACGATTAGTTATATTTCTTTCTATTGTCGACCTATGAGATAAAATTAAAATAAATAATTTAAATATTGATATACATGTATTTATTACTTAAAAATTATTACCTTTTTAAACAAAAAATCATAATTTCTCAATTAATTATTAATTTTTTATACATATGTTTAATTATAAACTGAAGTTAAATATTATGCGGTTGAGAGACAAATATTTTATAAATAATAATATTATACATACCTTATATGACATATAGCTTAATATAATTATAGTATATTCACATTTAAATTGATATTTAATTTAATTACGTTTAACATTTTAATCAAACCACCCATTCAAATTACAAAAGTACCAAGAATTCACTATAGGAACTATTATATTAAGATGATTCAGATTTAGAAGAGTATAATTTTTTTTTTATTAAAACACGGAAAAAAGATAATTGAATTTTCATTTATTTAAAACTAAAATAATAATTTCACGTGAAAAAATTATTTAAGTAATTATTAAATATTTAGGATGATTTATTCTCTGTGTTTAAGACAATTTTAGCAAATAATTACATCCCCATTGCCTATAGTAATATTATCTTATTTATAATGAATTATTTTTAAGACTTTTAAAATATCTCGATTTTGTGTAGTTTTTAAATCCCTGGCATGTTTTTTTAAAATACGTAATTATAAGTAATGTCTAGTTTAATATTTTATTTTATGATAATTTAATGAAAAATTAATTAATCCTAAACTGAATTTAATGATTCAGAATGTACAGTGTATTTAAAAATAATTCTGGTTTAGTTTTGGAGTGGATTTAAGTAGGTAGTAAAAAAAAAAAAAAAAAGGAATTGAAAATAAAACCATCTTATAAGAAGAACCAATTTCTTCTTTGTCATGTTTATAATTAATATGAACGACATGTTGACACGCATTATTTTCAATGTTTTTCTATATCAACTTGAAAAAAAAAAAACTACTAAATATGATTTATTATTATTATTTTGTCTTTAGGATATACGCTATTATTTTTGGCAATTTAAAAAAAAAATCAATAAAAAAAAAATCGACCGAATATAATGCGAAACCTGTAGGTAGATAGGTACATAAAATGTGTATAAAAACACCGTCTAAATGAATTGATAAAATGTAAGCTTAAAGGTTTTTTCCATTTATTTTATAGAATTAAACAATACTTATCGGATCTGTTCGAGGCAATATTTTATCTTATTCTCTCTGTTTCTCTGTGGTTGCACGCGTGTATTTAAGGTATACATTATTAAAACTGTACTCGCAGTTAATGCTTTGAATATCACACAGTGTTAACCGATGTTAATCTAAAAACGTATATTGTAAAACACATATTATTACAAAGTTAGTTTTTACAAACGAGTGTTTTCGAGAAATTTTTGTGATAAAAATAAATTAGTATTCACCGAAAAAATTATATCCGCAATAATGCGAATGTAAAAATATTTAATACATTGTGTATCATAAAGCATAAAAGTTGCCAAAAATAATGCAACGTGTGGACAAATCTATTACAATAATATTATATTATACATTATACATTATTGTGATAACGAATGCTAACTACTCATTGTTCGTATTTTACTAATTACGTAGTAATTATACGCTACAATTTCACGATTTGAACAAAATTATTATAAATATTTGATGGATAAAATGTATATACTCGTCCCTACTTTAATAATAATTAGTAGGTATATCAAAGTCGATTTATTTCAAAAATCGTTTCATTATTGCAATTCAAATTTAAGTGGTATTATAATTAATTTCGATATTATTCCGTAAGCAAGGAATTTCATTTAATATAAATTCGTAAATAATTGTATTTGTAATAATATTATTATATAGTACTAGTTATAATTGTAGTTATAATTTAATTAAAATAATTATTTGTTATTTTTCTTTTAGTTTAAAATCATCGGTTGAAATTCGGCTTTATATCCAATTTTCCTAAACTTCCACTAAACTAAACTATTCAGGACAATTCTATTTGAGTTTTATACAAATTTCTCTTCGTTGTTTATAATAAAATATTCATAGTGTTGAAAACATGCTGTATAATTCTATTCGTTATTCATGTTTGGTGTTATATATGTCCCTAAAATAATTTGAGCCTTTCTTGGTTATTTTATAACGAAAAAATAAATAATCAAATTTAAATATCTACCCAGTATACAAATTTTCAATAGTTAGATTTTATCTTTTCTGATTACAATAATTTTTCTTTGTATAAAAATAAAAATAATATAATTTTTTAATGTATAAATTTCAAAACAGAAATATTTTATTCGGTTTTAAACTACATCATAGTAATATATTAAGGTTTTTATCTAAAATAATCTCAATTATTTTACATTTAAGAAGATATAATATGTGTTTTCATTAAATATTTAGAAAATTAATGAAAGTACATAGGTATACACTTCATTATTTTGTATTGATTTAATGTTGGGTAGGTACTACAAATCTTGAAATGAAACACGTGTATCTACTTACTATAAATAAATAATATGTCACAAATGACGAAGATCATAATTTAATAAATTCCCATTGAAAATGTTGATTACTATAATGATATCGAACATAAATATTTTAATTAATTAAATATCATAATATAATGTTTCAAAAAACATAAATCACTTCAACATATAATATTTTCATTTTATCAAATTATTTATGGTATCCAAATTAATAATCCACTATCAGACCAATGGTTTCGATAATCGGCCAGCACTATATCTAATGATAAATACTATTATAAAAGGATAGATATAAGTGATTACCGTTAAATAAGCAGGTTATGGAAGATGATAATTTTGGAGAAACTACGACATAATGTTATTAATTATTATTATTATTATTATTATTTCGCAATTTCTCGAGTTGGTCGGTGATGAAATGCTAATATTTTGTTTTCTGGTTGTTTTAAAGCACAGCCCATGAGACCCATTTGACGGGATGCCGCCCCGCTATTAAACGGTTTGGCAATATTCCCGAAGGTTCGGTCATAATAATTGCAATTTTGATGGAACCGCTGCGATATTTTATGGGCTCTGAGTAGAGTTGTTTTTAACCGCAGTGTAACAATATACCAATGAAAACCAAACATATTTTAATATACAAACACTTTATAACTCACGAGGTACATATATATATCGATTATGTATTATATTCAGTCTTTACAAATTTATCATGAAAATTATATTTTTACATATTGTAAAAACGGTTTGAGCTATTAAACGTAACAGTCGATATGTAATTATTGCCATATTACAACTTTACAACAAAAGCGGATAATATATTACTTTTAAAGATTGATATTAAATTATATAATACAGACGGACAGCTATTAATAATTATGAAGGTGTCACCTTTGTTTATTTTGGTGTTAAGTAACGTTTGCACTTGAAAAGTCAAAGTTGGCTCCTATTAATTAGGTATTGTTTGCTTAAAGAATTAAATAAAGTATTTTTTGAATTTATCAAAAAGGTACAAATTATTAAAATTAAACTACAACCAACATTCTTATTAATTAAAAATATCAAAAGCTAATGCATTTTATAAGAATAATGTGTAAACAAATAAGTATTTAAATATTTATTTTTTCTTTATTAAACTTCTACTATATTTTAGTTCTAAAAACAATATATATTTTTTTTAATGGTAAATTAATAATATAAATATTACATTGGTGAATTTTTTAAAGAAAGTTTTATTATTTCTAAAACAAATTTAATTACCACGAGAGTTTTTTAAGTGTAAAATTAAATGAAATTCCAAAATTATAATAATATTATATTTATTATAATAAATTATTAAGCTTAAAATATCATTATCTAACATAATTTATGAATTACGATTTTATTGGTTACGACATCTGTTGTTGTATTAATTACTAAGTTTATATATAGCGTTATTTTTATATTAATCGCGAATGTATTATATATTTGATCTTATTATTTAAGATTGTTTAATAAAATAACTTGATAATATCTCTTAATAAATAACAATTATAAACAAGTTTATAGGGGGATTAATTCTGATAATTTTTTATTGTATTAATAATATTTATCAATATTTTTACTATATATTATTAATTTTTTATTAATTTTAAAAATAGTACCAAAATCATATTATTCTACTAAAATCTATTTGACTACTAAATGTTGATTACTTATTTCTTACATATTTTAATTCTTAGTGTTTTTAAAAACCCAATTTTTAATTCTAGGAATTATTTACATAATTAAAATCCACGAAACCTGTAAATATATGTTTATCTTTATATAAAGTTATAAATTGTACGCTTAAAAATATTGTATTTTCGATTTATTATATAATTTTATTTCACAACATGACGTTATTATGAAAAAATAACTATATACTTAATTTATTATATTAACTTCATGGTAGATATAAAATGCTATTTTCTATTGTGTTTATCATTGATTATGAATGTAAAATTGATAAAAAAAAAAAAAAATTTAAAAAAAATTTACATAGATAACATCACATTGAAATCTTTTGAATTACCTACCTATGTTATGATATCACTCGATTAATATGTGTAGTCATGCGTTTAGTGATAAATTATAATAATGGTTTGCAACATGTATCAGACAATCCAAATATACTAGTGATCAAATTTATACTGCATTTTAAAACAAACGAAAATGGATCGTATTCACAATTTGGTTCACCGATATTTCCATAGTCTTCTGTTGTAGTTTCGAGTAATTCTACATTGGGTGATGTGGTCACATCCACTGAATTCTTTGGATCAAGCGTAGATATTGTAGGTGGCTTTGGCATAGGAGGCATTGAAGGCATTGAAGGCACTGAAGGCATTGAAGGCATTGAAGGCATTGAAGGCATTGAAGGCATTGAAGGCATTGAAGGCATTG